>OZ022584.1:9608638-10205551 GCA_963669155.1 Arbacia lixula | reverse complement strand
TTTCATCAATGCATATTCGTATGTATGTACGTCACATGATCACTGACTGCTCAATGTTAATGTATATATCATATCTTAAAATGTTATTATTTCTCTCTTACTATTTCTCTAATAATGATAATGTCTCTATTATTCTGAATTGTCTGTGCTTTTCTTCAGGTGCATGAAAGCAAAGTTGCAAAATAGTCCACAAGGTTAGCCTAATACCGGTTAAAAAGTGCACTTTTAGGTTTATGGTGGTGGAAAAGATACTTTTTTCCCCTCAAAAAATACCATGGGTATTTCACCTGACAGCCATTGGTTAGATAATGCACTACCGGTATGTATTTTGAGCTGAAACTGGCACTGCAGGGGTATTTAAGTGGGGATTAAACTAACAAGGGAATTCTTCATTTCATTCTGAACATGCTCCCAGATCATTCCAATTGAGTCGAGTATGGAGGGCAACCGACACCTCTACCCACTGCTCCTCCACCTCAACGTGCTCTTCTTCACCTTCCTCATGGCCTCCATCGGCATTCTGGGATACCTGTTCTATGGCAACGACGTGCAGCAAATCATCACGTGGAGCCTGCCGCCCGGCGAGGTGCTGAGCCTGGCCGTCAACGTGACGCTCTGTGTCGCCATCATCTTTACCTTCCCTCTCCAGGTCTTCCCCATCATCGAGATTCTCGAGCAAATCATCTTTGGACCCGGTAGGTGCTTTAAATCCTTGTTACTTTTTAAAGTCTTTCGGAGGAGACTTTAAGCTGTCGGTCCCGTGCAAAGGAGAGTCATACCATTTGCACGTTGAAGAACGTGCTCCTCTTTTCGTAAATAGTAGGGAAGTTATCCCAGTGAAGTAGTTAACATTTTAATTTATTACTGATAATGTACAAGCCAGCTTATGTGAGTTGTAAATGGCAGTAGGGTCATTTTTAATGTGTAATGTAAATCTTTCCAGAATTAACTGTTCGACACTTATATGACACTCGATCAATCAATCAATCTGGTTACATTCTTCACAAGAAATACACACAATTCCCATACAGCTTCATTATGTCTGGCTATGAGAGTGTTCTTGGAGAACAAAAGTTTGTAAGGAGATACACCCATGACATTAAGGTGTTTGCATTACAGGGCCAAGAAACAGTTTTGTGAAAGTTGGAAGAAAATTGGACGAGAAATAGAAGAACGTTCAGAGTCATCAAAGAGCTCGATTTTGTATGGCACAGAAAGTATTCATGGAGAACAAAAGCTTGAAAAGAAATTAAAAATTAAAATTAAAATCAAAATTAAAAAAACAATTACATTAAGTTGGTTGCAATATGGGGGGGGGGGGGGCTAATAAAACCCTTTAGTTAACTTCATTTGTGAAAGTTAGAGGGAAATTGGACAAAAAATGGGAGGATGCTAAGAGTCCTCCCCAGGTACAATGAGCTTTGGGCATATTAGACACTGTGCAACACATTTTTTTTTTTTTTTTTTTTTTTTGGGGGGGGGGGGGGGTTACAAAACCCTTAAGTGAACTTCATTAGAGGGAAATATAGGAGGATGCTAAGAGTCCTCCCCAGGTACAATGAGCTTTGGGCGTATTACACATTGTGGGCAACACATTTTTTTTTTTTTTTTGTTGGGGGGGGGGAGGTTTACAAAACCCTTAAGTTAACTTCAGTTTCTTTGAGTAAAATTCTTTCCAAAAAAACACTGGCTCTCCCTACTTATATATTCTCATTGTCTCCACTCTATATTCTCTCTTTTTTATTTGCTCTCAGGACTTTTCAGAGCTCTATCAAAATGAAAAGCCAACAATTTTTTAAAGGAATACATGGTGTACTGTGAATTCTCAATTATTGCTCAATATAGTATTTTTGACATAACAATGAATTAAATACTGGCATGGACATTCTACTGTATTTTTTTGAAACCAAATTTACCAGCCAAATATTGATCAGTTTTGCTCTAGAACAGTCTTTGTCCCGAATATTTCCTGAAACTTACTCTTAAATTACTTGTGGCTTGGAGCAGGGCAATGCTGCGGCCCGCCGAGGAATGTCCTGGTTGAGGAGTCACATGACAGCACGTACGTCAACAGCGAGGAAGTGGATTTCACTCCAAGTATAGACGAGACCACTCAGCTCGTGCCGCCCAACCAGGAGGAAGATGAGGCGTTCATGCGGGAAACATTCAAGCAGTGTGTTGTCACCGTGACGATACCAGACTCTGTGAGTGTATTCAAATTACTCTGGCTCTCATCTTCCTTTTCCCAGTAACCAAGGCAACACCTAATATGTCACATACAGCAAGAATAGGGGGATGAAGTAAGATTTGTAATTTTAAAATCATATCATTCTGCCCTCCTTTCAGGGAAGGGATCATAGTGTTAAGCACAATTTTTTTACATAGATCTTCCTATTTCATTTTGCTTCCATGTTATAGAGCTCTTAACTTACCTAAGATAACATAGTGCTTAATCACTCAGTTGTACATTACGATACGTATTCAATTAAAAACATGCTGGACTTCTAAGCGACCGCTCTTCTTATTTGCGGAAGTTCGTTAAGTGTAGATGAAATCTGCCAGAACTAGCCATAACTGTTAATTGCGCATATGCTCTCATACACATGCCGGTAATAGCTATTCTGTGGGCACATTCTAGGAATCTTGGGAGAAGTGAAAGTAAAGTGATTGATCCATTCCTTTAATCTGTTACTAAATGAGAAGTAAGCTGAAGGATTGGTTGTATAATTTCTCCTCAGGTGGCCACGTGGAAGAGGAATATTCTGCGGGTTCTGGTTGTACTGTTCCAGGCAGGGCTGGCTCTGACCCTCAAGGATAGCTTTGCATATTTTTCAGCATTCACAGGTAAGTCATGAAAGTGTAGGAAGAAGTAAAGAGGTGTAAGAGGAAGACGAAGGAGGTGGGAAATATAGAGGAGGAGGAGGAGAAGGAGAAGGGGGAGGAGAGGGACAGAAAGGAGGAGAAAGCAGAGGAGAGGAGGGGAACAAGGAGGAGGAGGAGGAGGAGGAGAATGCAAAGGAGCAGTAGGAGGAGGAGAAGAAGAACAATAGGATAAATTATCGAGGAGGATAATTATTAATCTTCTCAACTTTTATACCCACACCGTCTCCACCCACCCCCACCTTATCCTTTACCACATTTCTTCACCCAGCCTTTCTTCCTATCCCCACTTTATATATTACTGACCAGCCCCCACATGATGTAATCAGTGCCCCACCCCCTCCCCACTCCCCTTCTCCTTCATTAATCTCCTCCACTTCTATATTCACACCCTCTCCTCCCAGCCTCACGTTACCCCTTTACCACATAACTTCACCCAGCCTCCTTCCCTACCCCCACATTCTATACCTCACCAACCTCCACATGATGAAATCGGTGCCCCACCACTCCCTTTCCCCTTAATCTCCTCCACTTCTATATTCACACCCTCTCCTTCCACCCCTACCTTACCCCTTTACCACACTCCTTCACCCAGCCTCTCTTCCTATCCCCACTTTCTATTCTTTGTCATCCCCCACATGATATGATCCGTACCCTATTTCTCTTTTCAATCTTAATCAATGCTGATGTAATTTTGTTGGAAATATCTAATTTTCTTTTGTGTATTATTTTCACAATGAATTGTAAAGTAATTCATTATTAATGTACTTTTAAATATATAGTTGTGTTGTAGTTGAGATTTGGTCATGCCAGTATTACATGATCAAATATGCTTGTAGAGGATACTTTTGTGATTGGTAATGATTTTATATGCTGTATTCAATTCTAATGTTTCCACTTTGTAAATTGGCCGGAATCAGTCATTTGGCTGCGAAGATGATTTGTGAAGAACCATAAATTGCAATGAATTAATCTCATCCACTTCTACCCACACCCTTTCCTTTCGCCCCTCCCGCCCCCTTTCCGGCCCCCTCTCGCCCCCCTTGTTACCCCCCTCCAGGAGCCATTGGGAGCACCATCCTGGGCTTCATCCTGCCCTGCTCCATCCACCTGGTCCTCCGGGGTAGCAAGCTGAACCCCGTCATTTGGATCAAGAACATCTCCCTCGTGGTCTTGGGCGTGGTCGGGGGTGTGTCTGGTGTGTATGTGTCCATAGAAAGCATCATCACTCAGCACTAGGCCTTGCCAAGATCAGTAGTATGCCCCGCCCCCCTTCACACATCCCATGTGTAAGGGCAAGAGTACTCCTTTGACAATCAGTTTCAAATATTCGCGTGGAGTGTAGTGTCTTTCCGATATTAGAGGCAAGAACCAAAGCACATTCCTAATTTGCTCCATTCCCTCAATCTGAGATTTCTATAGACTGACACATATACACATATATACATAACCTGTTCTGTACTGAACCCGCATATATGCAGACTGGTCTTTATTTTCCTCAGATACTAAAAAGCTTGACTCCCATACAATCTGCTGTCTGGACAATAGACGACAGGCGAAGAATAAACTTCAAATACCTCATAAGACACATTTAAGCCACATTCCTTTGGTTACTGTAGTTCCATGGCAAATGGAACTGGCTGATCTAGGCACGACAGATGCATGTTTTGAGAAAGTGACTGTAAACAACATTTATATATTCATCTGGAGGTAAGAAGAAAGAAATACAGCTGTAGTGCTGAGGATGCCTCAAATACTTACTGGTAAAGATGTGAGTAATCCTTTATATAGGTGTATATATTGTATTGATCATAAAATATTGTTTACTTGCTGCAATTATTAAATTTGTAAATACTAATAAATTTTGGTATTTGGGGCATAGGCATTCTGTCAAAAAAAAAAGTTTTGAAAATGGTACCATGTGGGTTTCATGTTGCTAGATTGAGATATTATGTAACCATATATTTGTCAATGTAGGAGTTCATTTTGTCACTTGTCGTTATACAGAAGCAAAATTATATGATATTTCACAATTTATGTGGATTCATCATCATATTTGTGCGGGAAATGATGAAACGATGGCACAGAGAGTAAAAGCATTAAGTGGATGTGGTTGCTGAATAGTCTACCTCATAAACCCAAACTACCAGTGTCATTCAGAAAGGTTATCCTGTAAATAGTACATCTTGCATACAGATTTTGTTACGAATCGCTACAACCCCGATCATTTCACGAGCACTTAATTTCGCGTGCCCATACCCCAGGCCTTACACTCAGGTCTACGCAGTGATACAACAGAAGTCTGAAAAGTCACAACACACCATACTGGTATACTGACAAGAGACATATGTAGCTTATGATTGTGATTGGGGTGCTTAATATTACAGCCTTTATTTATAGGTTGTCCATTTGTAACGCATTGTAGCTAACAGCGACAACAATCAGTACTACAACTGTCAAAATTTGTATTTTCCCATTTTGTGTCTCAGTAAAATTCGCGACAATTAAAATACTGCGAAATATAGCACACTCACAGTATATTGTTCATATATGCAAAAAGCAAAGCTACTGTATTATTAGGTAAATTAGGTAAATTTTGTTTACTCTTTTACACTTTACAATTGCATTTGAATTGTGTGTGAATTTTTCACTGAGCCAGGATTTTCATATCAAATATGAACTGTGAACTATATGGGCTTAGATAGGCAAGAGTTTTCTTTTGTGGTGTTGGGGGGGGGGGGGGGGGGGGGGAGATGAACAACTCTCCCCCCCCCCCCCCCCCCCCCTTCCCACAATTTGTTTAAAGATCTTCACCAATAATGACAATGACAATAATGAACTATATTCCTTCTGGGGCGAAATTTGAGCACGAAAACAGTTTAGTGCATTTTGCTGTCGTCATGTGCCAGATGTTGTCACAAAATCATTTAAGTGAATCAAAACATGCAAAAAACACTCAAGAAAAAGTAAGTATAGGAAAAAAAAATCTGTGTAACAATGGTGGGTGGGGCATCTGTTTTCCATTTAAGAAATTGATCATTTTGGAGTGCAAAGGGTTTCAGAAAATCCAGCATTTGTCAATTTGCCTTATTTATTTATTGTTGCAAGATTTGAATGATGCACATTGTACCGTATATTTTGAATATCTTTTTGTTTTTGTCACTAGCATGCACTGATAAATATGTGAGGCACCTTGTGGCAATATATATGAAAAAAAAATGTGTAATAATCTATCCAAATTAAGCGCGTCTTAGATAAGTGCTACATATGAACAGATTGCAATAATAGATTTGCAAACATATTAATTTTCTTTACATCCATTTGATGACTATGTGGTTGCATTTATGTTATGTATCTAAGTTGTGTGCTGTCTGTACAAACCAGTATGCGTTAATGTATTGAACACTTGCCATGTTATAGGGAATTGGTCTTTAGGAGATACCAGATATTTTAGAGATTTACTCTGGGTTTTGGGGTGCTTTAATTTATGTTAACATCTATTAAAGGTGGCATGTTTCCAAACTGAAATTCAAGTTGTACAGTAATATTGAAAAAAAAAAAATGTATGTATCAACACTCTGCTGCAAAAGTTATTATTACATTTGTTTTATATGCTGATAAGGTTGAAGGTAAGGAACAGTAGTAGCAATGATTATTAGACCCCTGAATCGTAGGAGAGTTATTCTTCCATTACCAATGGTCCCATTTTCAATTTGACTTTAAGATCATCTCAAACCATGTATAAACAGTAACTGAAATCAATCAGTTACACTATAGCTCAAAGGAATTGGCATAGGGAAAGGGAAAGGGAAGAAAGGGAAGGACCTGCCGTTGTAAACCGCGGTATATTTTGTCCAGTTCAGCATGAAACATGATGCTATTTAGGCTAAAGCATTGTGTTACATGCTGAACCGGACAAAATATACCGCGGTTTAAAACTGTGGCTCCTTCCCTTTCTTCCCTTTCCCTTTCCCTATGCCGATTCCTTGAGCTGTTGTGTACATGTACAGTATATTCTTCATTCCCACTATGTATGCAGTGACTGTAGACTGCGACCATGTTAACTCATTTCCATAGGTGATAAACTGTGGTATATCCTACCTCTTAAAATTGTGGAACTAGGATTGGCCAAAAGCTTGTCATGTGACTCAAAATGGTTCTACCATAAAGAAAAATGGATATTGCACAATGTCATACCCTGGTTTATTTTTTGCCATACCGAGAATCTGACATCCCTCCGTTCGTAATTTCACCATGGTCAGACAATCCACTGAATAAATACAACTAGAGTGCTGACTGAGATTTTTTCATAAAGCTATCTTAGATGATGGATGTAAAGACATTTTACAGTGTGCCCGGAACAAAAATAGAAGCAGGTGCACATGGTGGAATATTCTTTCACCACCTTCTCAGCGCTGAATAGCTGTTCCCGTATCTGCGTGATAACAAGCTGAAATGTGGTTGACTGTCTCATGAATTTCCATTTTACTCTATGAATAGTACCAATGACCTGAGGTCATTTTCTACCAGCAATAATCTACTCAATTGCAGATTGTAATTACGAAGAACCTTATTGGCATGGGACTGCTATTGCTTGGTACTTAGAGGGTTAAAATAAAAACACAAATACTAAAAGGAAATGTTTCTGCACATATAGTTTTGGCGCTGGACACAGCATGACGATATTGAGTGTATAAACATGTAGATGGTGTACATGTGTTACCAATGAAAAGCATTTCTCTTATATGAAGAGATTTTATTTCAGCATTGCTATATAGTGCCATGTATTCTGTCCATAGATGAGAAACTTGTGTGCGTTTGTAATCTCATACTGTACCACGTGCAATGACATATATATGTCATAGATATAGATACTGAATCCATGAGAGAGCAGCTTACATAGAAGTGGGTTGTGCTATGAGAGACAGGCAATAAAGTAAATGATAGTGAAACTATTGTTAATGACCAAGACATAATGGTAATGAGTAGTTTCAAGTTCTTATATTGGTACCACTCCTCTGAGTCACAATTGAGGTTGTGGATTAAAGGAGCAGGGGGGGGGGGGGGGTGGTTCAGTTACAGAGTTGTTCCTCTGCTCTATAAGTCATGATTGGTGTTTTGGATCCAAGGAGGGAGGTGGGAGATGGGGGGGGGGGGGGGGGTTCAGTAGGTGTGTGACCCCCATACTTGGGCCTGTGGAGATTGTATTATGATGTTACATGTCTTTGGATCCAAGTTGAAAGTGGAAGGCGAGATCCTTTTTACATGTGCCCCAATGACGTTTTTCCAAGGAACATGAAGATAAAAAAAATGATCCCTCCCCCCCCCCTCCCCCCCAACTCTTCCCTCTAACTCTTCCCCCTGGTAAGATAAAGTGCTTCCTCTATGATGTGTATGTATTTCTGATGTCTCAGTGCGTTGAGTTGACTAAAATCTAATTTCTATACACAAACCGCAAAGCCTTCCCAGCACGTGCAACTGCATTCCGTACATCTAAGTTTTTATATTATTTGTATAATCATACAAATGATTTGATTGAATCTGTAAATTATATGTTTCATTTTGAATGCAATATATTGGAAAGTTGTTACTATCAATATTGTTATAATATTAACTGAAATATTGTGTTCTATTTTGATTGACTTTGTGTCCACCTCTCTCTTGGTCCCCACTCTTTCCCTCTATCCACCTCCCTCTCTCCCACCCCACCCCCCCCCTCTCTCTCTCGTTGCTTTTCTGCCTTCACGACCCCCCCCCCCCCCTCCCCACCCCTATTCCTCCCCACTCCACCACCCTCTCTGCCCATCTCTCCCTCATCCCTTCCTGCGTTCTATGCTCTTCCTACTACCAGCAGTATTTACAGATGTAATCAATTGTCAAGCAAAACGGGACGTGAGGTTTCATGATCATTCCCAGTAGAAATGTGAATATTCCATCTCATTAACACTTTTTATGCCACTTGTGTATTTATTTACAGGAAATACAATTTCCATAGAGCGGAATAGACCATTTTCGTAATGTATTCACAGCTTTCCCCCTAACTGCGTAGTAAAGTGTTGTTGCATCACCTGTATCTAGTCATTCAGAATCAATGGATGGAATGCACTTTGAATCTATTAGTTGTTGCTACTCAGACAAACCTCGGACAAGCTTTGGGGTTCCCATTAGTAATGGATTGTTTGAACGACGTAAATGAAATTTGCATACATAACGAAAATCGTATATTGAATATGGCACACGAAGGGTTAATGTACCAATCGTGTGTATATATATATATATATATATATATATATATATATATATATATATATATATATAAAAGAAGAATAGAGGTTGCAATGGCGCTGATAAAATAATAATTTTCTTCTCTGGTGTTTCATTCCATTTTTTTGCCTTCACCTATATATATAAATATATAATATAGGTCACAGTAAGTTATAGAGCACAACAGTATGTCGTGGAATGTATGATATATTTTTCTACTTTCATACTTTGTTACACTGCAATTATTAATGTTATTATTAAAAAATGAAATTATCTACACTTGCTTTGTCAATTGTTTCATCTGTATTGTGTGTTATAATGACATAATATGATTGATATCGACTTAAATATAGGAACGCTAATTAATCTCACGAAGTCCATCAGTTAACAAAAGTCTTTACAGGGGAAAGTGGACACTGATAAAAGTTCAAGATATATTTGAGAATGCAAAATATATCAAAACAAGGGAAATGTAGTATTATATCTTTATGATATAGCATATATGGTTTAGATATGAAAATTCACACTTTACAGTGAAATGAAAACGAAACTTTCAAACATGGAGTACACTTGCTTCGCAATTTTGTAATCTGTGATATGTGTTATAATGACATGATATGATTGATATCAGAAAGGCTAGTTAATCTCACAAAGTCCATGAGTTTACATAAGTCTTTAGAGTAGAAAGTGGACAGTGATAAAAGTTCAAATATAGTTCAATATGATTATGAGAATGCAAAATATATCAAAGCAAGGGGAATTGATCAAAATACAGCACATGGTTTAGATACGAAGAATTACACATTACAGTGAAACGAAAAAGAAACTTGCAAACACGGAGTACCCATCAATTTATCATGTTGCTGAGCATGTTTTTTCCCCGTACATATTCATTCAACAAAAAATAAGTAGCGAATTATGAGAAGGCTTGATATTATGCTTTAATTCTCCTCAGTTTATGGATCTAGTGTGTTACTTTTTAACACAAGAGAGTCGAGAACCGCGCAGTATCGCTTTAAGCTGTACCATAGTGCTCCCACAAGCACACTGAAGAAAAATACAAAGTGAATACCGTCGGTGCTCTCTCTCTCTCTCTCTCTCTCTCTCACACACACACAAACACACACACACACACACACACACACACACACACACACACACACACACACACACAAATGACTCTCTCTCTCTCCCTCTCTCTCTTTCTCTCTGGCTCTCTCTCTCTCTCTCCCTCACTCTCTCTCTCTCTCCGGCTCTCTCTCTCTCTCCCTCACTCTCTCTTTCTCTCCGGCTCTCTCTCTCTCTCTCTCTCTCTCTCTCTCTCTCTCTCTCTGATGTTGTGTCTCATATTCTTCTTCGCGGTATCTCTTTAGAGCTGCATATACTTCTTAATTCCTTGTTTACGGTCAATATTGTTGGTTATTTCCGCTAGCAAGTCTCTACTTCTATTGGGGTTTCAGTTTACTTTTATTTTATGGCAGCCACCAAAAACGACAATATTCTCAGCAATGGCTTTCTATCCACGCTGTGGGTTGGCCATGACTTAATCAGAATGATATACCAAATAACATAAAACATGAAAAAAAAAAGGTAAGCCTCGGGGTTATGTTAGCGTTAGATATATGGTTATGTGGTAGTCGCTAAAGAAAAGTTTAGTTTTAAAGAGATACAGTATGGGTAGCTTCTAAAACACTATAGGTAAATTCTAAGATTTACTTTCGCGTAGTATTTTCATGGTCATGCATTCAGCCTAGAGCTACTTTTATTCATTTCTTGGCTTGTTGATGCAATCCAAGACCCGTTTTATGGAACCAGGGTGCCACTCTCGGTGTTCCACTAGTTCAGCAATCGATATCGCACAATTAATCTTTGTTTAACTATTGCAAATTTTATGTTTAATTTAAAATATCAATGTACAATGTATCAAGATTATGTAATAATGATTTGTTCAATTGATTTGAGAGAAAATGAAAATATTAAAAAAAAAAAACTTTTTGTTGTACAAAGTCATTTAGTATCTCTTTTGGCTTTGTGTACATAGTAACGACAGATTACAGTAACTGATATGTCATACAGATGCGCGTACCGTATAGCGCCATCTCAAGTCTTTCATGAGCGAGCAACATGGATCGTCTGCTGAGCCTACTGGCGTTTTTCACTTTCTGTTTTAATTTTCCTTGCACATCGTCTTTATATTATTATTTCAATGTATCATATGATCAGAACGTTGCTGAATTAAAGCACTTTTGGAAGAGTACCGGACTTTGGTGAGAACTTTTGTTTCATGGAATCTATCCGATTAATCTTCCCAAGGCCAAGTCTGGTCAACGATTGTCTCGGCTCAGTGTGTATTCCTCTGTTCCAACCCGTACATATTGGTGTTAGTGGTCTAAACGTTCTAAGGTAACGCCTACGGAGTAGGCGACCAGCTAGCCCCGCGACTGCTCCCGCGCAGCTGGAGCGTCCTGAGGGCTCGCCCCCGATTTCCTTGCATGTCGGGTCCTACTACTGATGAATAATCGACCCGTGCACATGGATGAATTACTAATTTCAAGTATATTTATCACATATGAATACTTAAATGTAACTTCCATATGTCCGAAGTATGAAAATGATGGAAAATATTGAATAACGTTAAATTAAATTATGCAATTTCCCCTTCATGTGTCTGTCTAAGTTACTAACCATGCCCATGGCAAAACAAGGTCCTTCCAGACTGCCATCTTGGCTGTTTAATGACTTGGTACGCATTCACAAATTAATATTCATAATGATGACGCTTTTGCTCTGATGACCTTGACTTTCCGTGACCTTGGTGAAATAAACCTGCACTCCAAATAATTTTATATTTGTTGTTCATATAATCCAGTATATTGTACAATAGATTGTACACTATTTATATAATATTGTTTATTTTGAGTTACAAACCATTTGGATGTACACTACAGCTCAAAGGAATTGACATAGGGAAAGGGAAAGGGAAGGAGCCGCAATTTTAAACCGCGGTATATTTTGTCCAGTTCACCATGAAACACGATGCTTTTTAGGCTAAAGCATCCTGTTTCATGCTGAACTGGACAAAATATACGGCAGATTAAAACTGAGGCTCCTTCCCTTTCTTCCCTTTCCCCTTCCCTATGCCAATTCCTTTGAGCTGGAGTGTATGACGAGGTGCTGTCAAATGTTCATACTGATAAATCTGCCGACGCTCTGGCAGTCTGTGTACAGTACATTATTGTTGGGATTTTAAGTGCAAAAAAGGGTGTAATTCAGAGCAAACATCAGAATCAGAGCAAAAGGATGCCTTCCCACCCATTTCATTTTGTGAATTTAAGTTTAACTAGCGAGTGATGAGCCTAATGGGTTGGCTTATGACTTTAGGGTCAGTTTAGGTTGGGCTAACTTGTGTTTAACAGTGGCTTACTCTGGTTTTTTTTTTTTCTTTTAAAATGTGCACCAGTCCACCAGACCCACACCAAGATGATTTCAAGTACTTCTTGAGTGAGGACGAGAAGCAGAACTTGGCTCTGATTGGCTCGGTTCCCAGGAGTGGTATTGAGCAAGTCCGCATCCATTGGCTCTTAGATCTTGTCAAAATCAAGTAAGTTTTTTTTTCAGCAACATTCCATTTGTGCCATAGTACATTGCATCTTCCAATGCTCTAGATTTCTTTGCTAGTCCAGCTCAAAAGGTCTTGTGAAATTTTAAAGGGATAGTTCACCCTGAAATTATTTTTTTTTTCAATAAAAGCAGACACATGAAAGAAACATTTTAGTGAAGGTTTAATGAAAATGAAAAGGATAAGAAAGATCTTTTAAAGTTTTGATTTTGTGATGTCACATGAGAGGTGCTCTCCTATATTTTGTGCACACTTTTTTTGTTGAAAATTTGCATTTTCTCAAAAAGATATGCATCCTTTTACCTGTGCATTTGATACACAATCAGAAATATGTTTTAACACACATACCTGTATGAAAGAAAAAAGAATCTGTTGTCAAAAACAGAAAAAGAGCAATTTATCTGTTGTACACAACATATTGGAGAGCACCTCGCAGGTGACGTCCAAAATTGAAATGTCAAAATCTTAAGAACTTTCTTTTCCTTTGTCCGATCTTCATCAAACCTTCCTTTCATGTGTCTGCTTTTATTGAAACAAAAATAATTTCAGGGTGAACTGTCCCTTTAACCAGGATGGGTTCGGAACAACATTTTGCCAACCAAACCACAGAGATGTGAAATGGTGTCAAGATTGGCAATTTATAGATTGCATATTGTTTCCATTCATAGCAAAACCTCCCAATATAGACATGGACAACACTTTTAATACTAAATTATGAGAATGAAAAGATTGTAAAGAGATCAATCTGACACCATTATGTGTATATTTTTAAGGTGTCACACATCTACTTATATTCTGTTTTACACAGATCAGTTTCAGGATCGAGTATTGAGTACGACTTCACACTCTTGGACCAGATGGTGGCGCTGTTACATGTCAACCACCTTCGGCCTGGTTTTGAGCTGATGGGGAATCCCTCTGATTGGTATACCGATTTTGAGAACAGCACGCAAGTCTTTGCCTGGCGCGACTTAGTGAAGTCTCTGGCATGCCGCTACATAGGTAACAACAAAGTTGATTCAGATTTCTTTCTTTCTCCTTATCCAGGAGCAGATCTTAGCAAATCGGGAAAAGGGTGTTAAAGGGTAACCAAAGTCTGGTCACAGAGTGATTCATAGTAATTCTCTCAATACTTTTGGCATGAGTATGTGTAGTAAGCCAATAGGGTTTTTCATGGCATGGTATTGTAAGGGGTAAATCAGGTATAGGAGGGGAATGGATAATGTGCTTGTAGTTTATGTAGTAAGAACATGATGCAAATACCATCACTTTAACACTGCTAGACAGAGACTGCAATGTTCGATTGCTTTGCTCTTATATCATGTCCAAGATTTGACAGCTATCAAGATTATGCCTTGAAGCATAATAAAATCTCTCATCGTCAGGAAAAAGTCTGGAAAAAGTTAGCAATGTATTCTCTCAATTACTAAATGCATGTACTTTGATATTTGTGCAGGAGCTACACCTTTGTGAGTACAAATTTGTTATTACATGCAAAAATATCATTATCGCATCTCATCTGCATGAATGCACAAGCGTGGTCACTAAAGCGACCACAGGGAAAACGTGCAAAGTGCCTCTCCAGTCGCGATACGCGATGGACATCGTATACATGAAATACTTGCTGACAAGAGATAAAATTATCTTCTTTTTCTGTTTTCCCCTCACATGCTAGGCCTTTACGGCATTGAGGATGTCAAGGAGTGGAACTTTGAGTCGTGGAATGAACCAGACCATGGGGATTTTGACAAGCTGAACTTCACAACTCAAGGTAAACACATATTTTGTGTTTGACGTGGTCAACAATTCTCCATACCACATGAAGGGGAAAATTCTCCCATAATGCACCTTGATCGCATGTTTGCAGTCATACCCGCTTCTTGTCCCATATTTAATTCACTCGACAAAAAAAAGTATTGGCTAGATTTTAGTGAAAGGGATTTCTGGGGTAATTTCAATTTGCAAAGAAATTTTAGGCATACACCCAGTAAAGGATAGCGTGCTCCATCCTGTAAATGAGCGAAAAACAAGTGAGACAAAAATCTTGGAACCAGACGGGATTTGAACCTGCAAACTACTGCTTACCGGGCAGCGACTTAACCACGCAAGCTATTTCTAGTTCACGGGTCAAGGCATGATAACATGGAAACAAATACCCGAAAGAGTCTCATTTCATCTTACTCATTAATATTCATGAGTAGTCCACTGTAGGGACAATTCGGCTAGATTTTAGTGAAAGGGATTTCTGGGGTAATTTCAATTTGCAAAGAAATTTTAGGCATACACCCAGTAATAAGGATAGCGTGCTCCATCCTGTAAATGAACGAAAAACAAGTCAGACAGAAGGATTCATATTAATACTCTCATTACCATTGGCATGAGTATGTGTAGTAAGCAAAAAAAAAAAAAGTATGACTGCAAATATGCGTTGTGCAGTGCATTATGGGACGACTTTCCCGTATATGCCGTATAGAGAATTGTTAACCGTGTTCTGTTCTGATCTTTTAAAGGGCCCCTGACATCAAAATGTACTGTTGACTTCTGTTGATACAACTTAACTCTTAGCCTGCCCCAATGCATAAAGCCCAGTGCCACACTGCTAATCCCCATTGTGCCAGCCCCAAATCCGCCCTGTGCCAAGTTTATTTTGAGTCCTCGTTAGTTGCGCTTCATTTTCTGTGTTCGCATTTTCGAACCACTATATTTTGAAACTTATACACTTTTACAGAAAAATGTGTACACAAAAGTTGTAGAAAATCTTATCAGCTTCATTATGATATCACATTCGTACAGAGATCTGACTTTCTTATTTTGTTATAAACTAATAATAAACATTTAGCTGTACTTTTCAAGTCATTTCTGTGCTATATTTGGTTGAACTGCATACATGCTTCTTTATTTTCAGATCTTATTCATAATGTTGTATGTTTATATGGCAACGTCCATTTGGCATTTTGTGACAAATATCCCCCTTGGACCCCACAAATAGGCTATGCCTTGACTATAGTAACGATTGGGTACACAATGTACATCCTGTCTTTTATTCCTTTATTTGCATGAGGGAGTGATAAGGTACATCCTGTATATCAAATACAAAACACTAAATTACTCAAGAAAATTCAATCTGAAAGGTGTAAACAAACATGCGTAATCCAAAGCCGATTAGCTGGTGAACAATAGCGTGTGCGAAGCATTAAGTACAAGTGCAATGAGCATGAACAATGACTGCTATGACGAATGCGAGCAAGCGCGCTTCTGGCACTCGAACGGTAGCGCCCTTGCTTGAACAAAGCGCGCTAGCGTGTATGAAGCACCGTAACAATAGCGTGTTTGCAGCGCTATGGCACTTTAAGAGTTAATATGTATATAACAAAATCACTTACCGTTCAATGGAAATATGTGTCCTATATTTTAAAATAATTTTTCTATATTATTCTCAGTACTGATAAGCCCCGCCTCCAAAATATCCTGTAAGTTTTATCCCTTGTGATATCATCAAAGGTAGAAATTAGCAGGATGATAGACAGAATTTATCTGTCCATCTCTCTATCCCACACCTACGTTCCTTTCAATCTCATACCTCCCTTACTCTCCCTCTCTCTTTCTCTCTCTCTCTCGCTCTTTCCTCTCCCCTCTCCCTCTTCCTTTCCTCTCTTTACCTCCCTAACTATCCCTCTCCATCTCTTTATCCCTTGCTCCTCCCTCTCCTCTCTGTCCATCTCTCTATCCCATACATATGCCCCTCGCAATCCCATACCTCCCTTACTCTCCCTCTCTCTCGCTCCTTCCTTTCCTCTCTGTCCGTCTCTCTATCCGACACCTATGCCCCTCTCAATCCCATACCTCCCTAACTCTCCCTCTCTTCCTCTCTTGCTCCTCCCTCTCCTCTCTGTCCGTCTCTCTATCTTTGCACCAGGCTTCCTGAATTACTACGATGCCTGCTCGGAGGGCCTCAAGGCAGCCAATCCCAGCCTGAGGCTGGGGGGCCCAGCAGACAGCTGTAGGGAACCCACACCCAAGGTGGTCAGAAAGAGCTGGGCCCTCCTGGACCACTGCGTTAATGGACTCAACTATTTCACCAAGGAGAAGGGCGTCAGACTAGACTATATCTCCCTCCATCTGAAGGTGAGAAAGCTCTCTTTGACTCCGTTGTGCTTTTCTTTTTTTCCCCCTTTCCTACAGCTACTCTTGCGGAGAAGACAACTATCAAAATGTCTTGATTCAATCAAATTCATGTTTTATTTTTTTCTCTTAAAAGACATTCAGAATTAAACATAACAAAATAAACATGTATGATAGAGCGGAATATCATATGAGACAAGAACAAAGGATAGCAATATGATACATAAATTAATTCATTTATTTGTGGGGGAAAATAGGAGAGCACAAAAAGTTTTAAAAGTGGTCAACCGTATATATATATATATACTTATTCTTTTCTCCAGCTCAAAGGAATTGGCATAGGGAAAGGGAAAGGGAAGGACCCGCAGTTTTAAACTGCGGTATATTTTTTCCAGTTCAGCATGAAACATGATGCTTTTTAGGCTAATGCATTGTATTTCATGCTGAAAATGCTGACAAAATATACCACGGTTTAAAACTGCGGCTCCTTCCCTTTCCTCCCTTTCCTTTTCCCTATGCCAATTCCTTTGAGCTGGAGTGTAGTCTCCTTAAAAGCGTATTAAAATCTATAAGGTCAAGTACTCTATTGAATGAAAAAAAAAAAAACATTACAATCATGCACATCACACATACCGTCCAATAGCATATTAGGAAAAAATATGCATGCTGAATTGTAGGTTCGTAGTCTTTCGATCGCTATTTTCTGATTGATGACTCTTTGATTGCTTATTCACAGGGTGGTGGAAGCTCTATGACCATTCTGAACGAAGAATTGGCTAAGATTACAGAGATCCAGGAGAAATATCCCGAATATTTACATGTGCCTTTCTACAATGAGTAAGTACATGTGTTTTTACAATCATTTTTCAGATGTGTCTAGTTATGGTCATCACTTGGCTGTCAATGCATGTACCATACTTGTTCTTCTTGATCTTGTTCTTGTTCCTCTTTCTTTTCTTCTTCCTCTTGATCATTTTCTTGTACTTAAAGGTAGCCCTTCTCTTTTGCAGACCTAATTCTGAAAGTTCTCTGACTTTGTCATCATTTGAGAGTGAGTGGCTATATAGCCTTTCCTTGGAATCGACAAAGCGTAATATTCGGTTTTGAGGAAATAATCTTCGATCATTGATTGAGCTTTCTTTTTTCGTACAACGAAAATAGTCGTAGGTTCAAAAAATAAAATCAAGATTTTCATTTACTCTACGGGAGTTATAGTACCTCTGACCTTAGAATTTCATAATTGGTGTCCCAAAGATATGTGCTAAATATGTGCAAACTTTCATGAAGTTTGCAGATGTTTGTAAAAGGGACGGGCCATCTTTAATCTAGTTATTATCATTTTAATCAGTATCATCTGCGAAAATGTTGGCTTATACAGTAGAGTGGCAGGTGATTAGTTTATTGATCCTGTTTCAGTGAGGCCGATCCTCTGGTGGGTTGGAGCAAGCCAGAATGGTGGAGAGCAGATGCAACCTATGCTGCTATTGTGGCAAAGGTGAGAAGTATTTATTTATCCCCTCAGCACTAAGTTCTGAAAACTTTATTGACCTACTACACATCTTCATACCAGTAGTAATGGGAGGATTAAAGCAATAGGGAGTTTAAGATCGCATGGACATGGACCTCGCTCACGTCCACCAGGAACGTGTGTCAACGGCGTCAACTGCTCCTGTTGACTACCTATCAATACCGTTAAGATTTTAGTACGAGTGAACGTAATGAGTCATGCCTGCTGAATTTGGGTCGGCAGTGAATTAGGAAATGAACACGTTCAAAAATGTGGAGGTGGACCTAGGGTTGTTATCGACGCATGCGCAGTATTGGCAAGAAACGTCAATGCCGGCCGATCCCTAGGTCAACGTGGAAATCTTCAACTCCCTAATATTGCCAAATCCTGTATATGTTGGTACACCTTATGCTGTGTGCTGAAGTTTCCCGCTTTTTTTTTTACACAACTACTATTTGTGATGTATTTCATAACCAAATCATTGCATGACTTTGATTTGGTACATGTACAACATGGAGCAGAGACTTGTTGCCAGTATAAATCAAGTACCGGTAGTGCTATTTGTGAGATCAAAAGGACAGGACTTGGCACTAACTCCACTCAATATTTTTATCCACACCATGCACACCCGTAATGAATTCTTCAAACCCAAACAAAGTAAGAAAAAGCACTATAAGCTTCATTTTACTTTGTTATGCTATGAAGAATTTAACATTCCTATTATGTAGCATATTTATGAAGGAAAAGTATGATGTTACCAATTTAAATGATATTTTGTTCTTCGAATTGGCAACATAATGGCACACCTTTTATTCAGATACAAAGCAAAGCTCTGTACTTTTGTGAGTGCTCTCATACTGTTGTCTCCATCAGGTGATAGATTTTAGGTAAGGTTATTTCCATATCTCCAAATTGGCAACATGCTGGCACACCTGAAATTCTCACACTAATCAAATATATGTAAAGATATTAGTACCCGTCAATGATGTATAAACTAGGTAATATATATTTTGCAAAAAATTGGCAACTCCACTAGGTGATTCACCAGCACCAGAACCTGCTGATCCGGCAGCACGCCAACATCAGCTACATGCTCCTGAGCAACGACAACGGCTTCCTCAACTTCTACCCAAGCTACTTTGACCAGCGCACTCTAGTGACGAGGTTCCAGATGAACGAGACGAAGCCGCCGAGCGTGCAGACGATCAAGAAGCCGGTGCTGAGCGTCATGGGCTTGTTGGCTCTTCTTGGAGAGCAGCAGGTCCATGTCCAGAATATGTTCGCCAGGGTCAAAGGTCAGACTAAAAGAAGAGGAGTCTTTGTGTTGTAGACTTGCTTTGGCTGTCATTTCAAAATGTCTAAATGGGAGTGGGGAAAAAAGAATTTTCATTCCAGCATATAAGGAAAAGTGATCCCATAATGCAATGTGCAGCTTCAAACTGATTTAGTTTGCAGACGCGTCCACTGCTGGTCTGGTGTACAAGTGTATGATTTCTGGTCAGGATTTTCAAACAAGATTCAAACAAAATTGTTTTGAATAGGTTCATGATGAACAGCCATCTGTAATGTTCTGAGCATCAATTTATGCATTTATCATCAGATAAATAAAAACAATGTAAAACAATCAATAGTTTCCAGTACAGGCTCATTGAATATTAAACAAAACAAGCAATTATCGTTTGCATGTTGTATTCTCTCTTTCACTTTTGCTCTAATATTTTTGTTTTGTGTTCTATTTCATCCGTTACATTTATGTATTATTTTGGGTCATCTCTTGATTTTTATGCCTCTGCCACGAAGTGGCCGGAGGCATTATGTTTTCAGGTTGTCCGTCCGTCCGTCCGTCCGTCCGTCCCGAATCCGTTTAGGCAATATCTTGAGAACCGTTAACCAGATTGGCTTCAAACCTGGTACATGTGTGTATTGCATAAAACCAATGAAGTGTGTAAAATAGGAGTCAGTTCTGATTGAGGTCAAAGGTCAAAGGTGAAAAATTGCCCAAAATTGATCTTTTTCACAATAAGGCCAAATCAAAGGATCCAATTCTCATGAAACATGGTACAAAGATGGATCACTACTTGGGAATAGACTGGTGACATTTTTGATAAATTTCCTGAAAGTTTAGAGGTGAAAGGTCAATGAACTTTGCCAAAATTGGCTAAAAACTGCCCAAAACTTCATATTTTTCACCATAAAACTAAATCCAAAAATGAAATTCTCATGAAACGTGGTACTAAGATGGATCACTACTTGGGAATAGACTGGTGACATTTTTTGGTGAAATTCCTGGAAGGCCAGAGGTCAAAGATCAATGAACTTTGCAACAATTTTCTAAAAATTGGCCCCAAATTTATATTTTTCACAATAGACCCAAATTCAATGGTGCAATTCTAATTAAACATGGTACAGAGATGTATCACTTCATGTAGGTAGATTGATGGAAGTTTGGGTATAATTCCTGGAAGGTCAAAGGTCAATGAACTTTGCCAAAAATAGCTAAAAAATTGCCCCCAAAGTAATATTTTTCAAAATAAATCAAGATCCAATTGTGCAATACAAACCAAACATGGCATAAAGATGGATCACTACTTGGGGGTCGACTGATGATATTTTTGGTGAAAATTCTCAAAGGTCAGAGGTCAAAGGTCAATGAACTATGCCAAAATTGGCTAAATATTGAGCCAAATTTAACATTTTTCACATTGAATGCAAAACCAATGGTTCAATTTTAACCAAACATGGTACAGAGATGTATCACTTCATGGAGGTACACGAGTGAAAGTGTGGGTAAAATTTCTGAAAGGTCAAAGGTCAATGAACTTTACCATCAGATTGGCTGATTTTAAACAAACTTGATACAAGGATGGCTTTAGACGGACTGATTAGATTGGAAGTCAAAGGTCAATGAATATTGCAAACTTGGCCAAACATGGAAAAACAGAATATGATATTTTCATTTCACATAGGAATTAAATGGTTCATTGCCCACCAAACAGGTTTTCTGAGAATAAATCTAAATAGAGCTAGCAAAGAGGCGGAGGCATATTTATCGACTGTGCGGCAGTCGAATTGCTCTAGTTAACTTCTAGATCATTCCATCCACTTTTCTTTATATGTAACATTGTTTATTCTATTGTGTAATTTATTGCATGTTAAATGTTTTGTTTGTTTACCTTTTGATATTCATATGTTTGTTCACTCACTGATATGCATGATTTTGTATACTGGTGTGGAGAATATTTTGCAGTCCAATTTCATTCAATTCACTGTGATTTGTTTCCCATTGTTGATTGTAGGGTCAGTGGCAGAAAGTGATGTCGGTGTTCTGGCGACGTATCACACTCCAGCCAAAAATTCCGGAGCTGATAGGTAATGTAGTCGTCTGTCCCTGATTTATTCACGTCGTGCATCAACCTTGAATATTAATGTGTCTCCATATATCTAACTATGCATTCTTCAGATTCCTTCTTCTTAATATTAAAAAATACTGAAATATGAGTAACATGATACCCTTTCTTCTCCCCCTCACTTACAGTGAAGTAAACAAACTATTTTGCACTCATTACACAAACTGAGCAAAGTCCGTATTGTGTGATAATTAAGTTAAGATTTGAATATCTAATGTACATCCATTTTCTTCTTGGGCTCTTATCCATTTTCACACTTCCATTTTGAATCATCTCTGACTATCATAAGAATAACCCCATTTAACCTTATCTATTTTGTGTTAAAACAACCTTGTGTGAGGGTTGTAAAATGTAATCAAATTCATCTCTCCTCTTTTACTCGTTTCCCTTTTTGTCTCGCCCACCGGAGGTGAAGGCGAGACTAAGGGATCCAAATGGCGTCCGTCCGTCGTCCGTCCGTCGTCCGTCGTCCGTCGTCCGTCGTCCGTCGTCCGTCACAAATGTTAAAGTTTACCTGCAAGACTCTCTTTTGACAAATAACTTCACATGGGTTGCTTGGATTACAACCTAACTTGGGTCATAGATGCACTGGGGGTACCTTCATGTTATGGTACCGTTGGAGGTCACAGGATAAGGTCAAAGGTCATTTGAGGTCATACGTTAAAGTTTACCTGCAAGACTCTCTTTTGACAAATAACTTCACATGGGTTGCTTGGATTACAACCTAACTTGGGTCATAGATGCACTGGGGGTACCTTCATGCTATGGTGCCGTTGGAGGTCACAGGATAAGGTCAAAGGTCATTTGAGGTCATACGTTAAAGTTTACCTGCAAGACTCTCTTTTGACAAATAACTTCACATAGGTTGCTTGGATTACAACCTAACTTGGGTCATAGATGCACTGGGGGTACCTTCATGTTATGGTGCTGTTGGAGGTCACAGGATAAGGTCAAAGGTCATTTGAGGTCATACGTTAAAGTTTACCTGCAAGACTCTCTCTGACAAATAACTTCACATAGGTTGCTTGGATTACAACCTAACTTGGGTCATAGATGCACTGGGGGTACCTTCATGTTATGGTACCGTTGGAGGTCACAGGATAAGGTCAAAGGTCATTTGAGGTCACACGTTAAAGTTTACTTGCAAGACTCTCTTATCACACATGACTCATCACATGTTGCTACAATGGCAATCAAACTTGGATGATGGATGCACTGGGGGCACCTGCATGTTATTGTGCTGTAAGAGGTCACATGATAAGGTCAAAGGTCATTTGAGGTCATACATTAAAGTTTACTTGCAAGACTCTTGCTGAAGGCTTCCTAACTTGTGCACAGAATTGTGTGAGCATGTGTGAGCATTACTGATGTAGATTTAGGCAAACATTACTCATGCACATTTATGCAAATTTATTTAAAGTCACTATTTTGCACCTGATTTTGATGTTGTCTGTTTAAAGTTGCTTATTTGCGTAGCAACGGAGATCGCGATATTTCTGGTTATTTTCGCAAGTGGGCGAGACACAATATTGCTAATGCCTTGTTTTCATCCAAATATCCTGAAAGAATATAACTACTTGGTGTTACCAACAGTGTTATTATTTCTAAACAGTACTTATAAATACACTCTCACCATGGAAACTTTCATTTGATTGCCCCGTCATCACCTGCTTTTATACCCTCTTTCTGTTTAGCTGGCAGGCCAGCATTATCATATATGACAGTGCAGATACCAGTAATGTGACGGATATAGATCGCATCAGGGTAGAAGTTGATGGAATAAACCCCTCTCTCATATCAAATAAGCAAGGTAAGTGTAAAAAAAAGTCTTTAAAGGTGGAAGTGAACACCTGGTAGATGCAAACAAACCAGAAAAAAGCATCAGTGAAGTTTTGAGAAATATCAACCAAGTAAAGTAATGGCTGTTGAAAGCATTATGATCAAGTATGATGTGGCTTGTGGATAATTGTGCTACATGCTGTATCACAGCATATCTCACTTTTATTTTAAAGTGTGTTTTTGGTTGATAGTCAACTATAACTTGCATTGTTATTGCATATAAACGTGATGCATGTAAAGTGCTAAATGACAAATATAATTCTCAGCACATTTCAATATTTGTGTTTTATCATTCTTGTTTATACATTTTGTGAATCTGTTGGGTGGCCATTAACATGAACATTGACTGGGCAAATATTGAAAAAAAAATTCAGACCGGTGCTCACAGCCTGAAACGATTATTTTGGTCTACCCAGCCGCTGTATCTTGCGTGTGCTCCCTATTGATAAACTGAGGAGGAGTATTGATCGTAACTGGTCGCTCCTGGAACAAGCATACTGTTGGGTTTATATTGATATTTGAAATCTGTTGATGTGTACAATCAGTAAGTCATTCAGTCATTAGTTCATCTCTGAATTCTTTATATTCCATTTGCTGTTTTCCACATGTTTAAAAATACATTTCTCTAAGGAAGTTCCATAAATATGATCTTGAACGGTAGCTAAACTAATGACCTACCGAGGGTACACGTCAACAGTTAAAGCAAGTCGGAAACCTAGGAACCAGGTATAACTGGTTCCCATAGTAATTGGCTAACTTGGATGGGTTTTTCATTATAGAAATCTTTGAGCATTCCAGTTGATTGAGTTTCCTTACTTTGTTTAAAATTCAGGTGGGGTCGTTGACCTTGTTTATGCTCAATACCAGCTTGACAGCTTCTATGGGGACCCCTCAGCTATCTGGAAGCAGTATGGCTCACCAATCTACCCCACGAGGGAGCAGTTTAGGCAAATGAGACAAAATCAGGTACTCAAACATTCTCTAAAAACGTAACAAAGGCCACCAGACGTCAAAATCCGCTCAGTTATGTGACTGGCTGAATTTCAGGACCCGGTCTATAATGGGGTTTGTGAAAGTAGGTGATGTCACATTTCCAGAAGTATGCCCTAAAGAATGCAGAATTGTGGCAAATTGTGGTGAGTGGGGTGGCTTGAAGACCAAGCTGGCCTAAAGCTGGGTTTAAAGACCAAGCTGGCCTAAAGCTGGGTTTAAAGACCAAGCTGGTCTAAACTTAGTTATAAGGATGTGTACAGAAATTCCTTTTGAGAAATCTAAATGTTCAGAGTAACTTACTTAAGTTGGCCTAACGGTTTATAATTATTTTACTTGTATGTCTTCTTGAATGTATGTGTGGGTGTGGTAATGTATGAATGTGTGTATGTTTGTGATTATTTATAGGTTGTTTGTTGTCTTTCATGAATCAATTATGTTAATTAAATTCTTGTAACGATTATGCATTAATGTATATTTTATATGTAAGGGAGCTGCACTCTCAAACCTTCTGTGTTTTTTGCAGCTTTCATTTTCATTTTCTTTTTATTTTATATGCTCAGTAAATCTTTATATTTTATGATTTTGAAATTAAACTCATTTTGAATTGAATTGAATTGAATTGAGATTGAAAGAAACCATTTTTTGTATGATGACGTAGTCAATCCTTAGCTCTTTATGAGCCATTTGTGCATTTTCACATAAGCAATATGCACAGATGCCATTTTGAATTTTGTTAAAAAAATATTCATTGTCAGCTTTATTTAAGTACCATTGCATGAATATTTCAAGAAATTATTAACGGCCACAGTGTTTGGAATGGCATCTCTGAACTCTTTATATTCCATTTGCTGATTTCCAGTAGGGCATTTCTTGAAAGTTGTCGGCACTGACAAGTAGTACCATAGTAACAGTTCGAGGCTAGTGCCTCTTAGCCAATGAAAACTGAGGATTTCACTGAAATTGTCAGCACTGGCTATTTAGTCAGTGCTGACAACCTACATGAAATGCCTCCTTGGTGTTTCATTTTTCACAAACAGCACACAGGTCAAGTAATTGGAAGTGTAGATATGAATTGTCTTCAATGCAACTTGTGCCACATTTTGAGGATTAATTTGCTCAGAATGCATTTTTGCATGCTTTTTTTTTTAAACACAATGTTGAATATCCTTCCTCTATTTGCCCAGGAACCAGTGCGCGTGGAAGGTCCCCATCCGATCACACCGATCTTTGGCATTGAGTTTTCTCTTAGGAAGCCTGGAGTCAGTCTCATCCATGTTTGTGCTAAGCCCAGTACGGGGCCTGAACAGGTACCGTTTATGGACAGTGATCTCCTTCTGGTTTCAATAAAAGCATAGATATGAAGCAACATATTAGTGAAGGTTTGACAAAAATCCGTCTGAGGATAAGAAAGCTTTAATCTTTTGAAATTTCAATTTTATAATATCAAGTACTAGGTGCTCTCCCATATGTTGTGAGCTGTATGATTCCATAAATTGTCATTTTTCTGTTTTTGATGAAGGAATTTTTTTTATGCCTCCGCCACGAAGTGGCCGGAGGCATTATGATTTCGGGTTGTCCGTATGTCAGTCCGCCCGGCAATATCTTGAAAACCATGAACCAGATTTGCTTCAAACTTGGTACACATGTGTACTGCATAAAATTAATGAAGTGTGAAAAATTGGGGTCAAATCTGATTGACGTCAAAGGTCAATGAACTTTGAGAAAAATTGCCCAAAATTGACCTTTTTCACATTAAATCCAAATTCAAGGATGCAATTCTCATCAAATATGGTACACAGATAGATCACTACTTGGGGATAGACTGGTGAATTTTTTAGTAAAATTCCTGAAGGGTGAGAGGTCAAAGGTCAATGAACTTTGCCAAAAATTGGCTAAAAACTACCCTAAACTATATATTTTTCACAATAAATCCAAATCCAATAGCGCATTTCCAACCAAACATGGAGCAAAGATGGGTCACTGCTTGGGGCTAGACTAGTGACATTTTTGGTAAATTGCTGAAAGTTTAGAGGTCTAAGGTCAATGAACTCTGCCAAGAATTACCTAAAATTTACCAACCAAACATGGTGCAAAGATGGATCACTACTGGGGGCGTAGACTGATAACATTTTTGGTGAAATTTCTCTAAGGTTAGAGGTCAAAGGTCAATGAAATTTGCCAAATTGGCTATTTTTCACATTAAATCCAAATCTAATGATTCAATTCAAACAAGACATCGTACAGATATGTGTCACTTCATGGAGGTAGACTGGTGAAAGTTTGGATAAAATTCCTGAAAGATCAGAGGTCAAAGGTTTATGAACTTTGCCAAACTCCATTTTGGAAAGCAAAGGAAGACAGAAGTATTATTTTCAGGCATTATTTCAATAATATATCACTACTAACTTAGATAAGAATGATACAAATTGGACCTATGTGTGCTGATATTACTGAATTTACAAAAGTTGTCACTACACCTTGTTGAATATATATCGAAAACTTGAACGCCCACCTCTTGCTTTTCATCTATTGTCATTAAGAGACATTGGTAACTATGATTATTTTTTTAACAAATCTTGCATCGTACCATGTTTCTGCAGAAGGTGCCAATGATTTCTTACTCGTCATCTATTTCTCAAAATGAAGTTGGTAGAAGAAACTTGCTATCCTGTTCATTTATTTTAACAGGTGACCGGCCTTCGTCTCCATCAGGTGACTGCATCCGATGTCATGGTGATATGGGATGATAGCAACATCACGACTCGCTGCATCCAGACCTACGAGGTAGCATTCTCGCCTACAGGGGCAGATGGGTCGTACCAGCGCATCAACTATGTCGACCTCATCTTCACTGCCTTCGTGTACTCACCTGACCAGATGGACCCAGGTACAGTCTCCTTTCAGTCTCCTTTACTCTTTTACTTATTTATGCATCACATTTTTGATGGTACACATTAGGACTCCTCTTGAAAGACCACCACCAAGTGAAACAAAAAAAATGGGCAACTGCTAACCCTAACCCAAGCCCTGAGGTGACCTGTCCTAATAAAATCCACCAAGAGTCGCCAAGAAGCTGCCAGGAGCAGCAGAAGACACTTAGGAGACACCAAAGACACACATAGACCTCTGTGAGACTGTCAAAATAGATGCTTAGTGAAGTAAATCTGTATTTTAGAAGAATTCGGGTAAATACTTTTGGCCGTAACTATAGCAATCGCAATATCTTGGCTGCTTTTAGTAGAACTCAAGCTGCCCCTGCACGATGTCGACATCCTCACCTACAGATAATATGCATATAGAAGACTGCCTTTGCAGGTTATCTAGTGGCACTCCCCTTTTGCAGATGATCATGTTGTTGGATTGTGATGAAGACAGATTATCTTGTCGAACTCCCTCCTATTGCAGATGATTTTTATGTTCTTGGATTGTGCTGGAGAGTCTGGTTATATTCGCTCTTATTTCTCTCATATTTCAGACGATGTGTCTCCCATCAGTGGATGGTACAGAGTGAGGGTGGTAGACTACTGGGGCCAAAGGGGCCCATTCTCGGACCCAGTGCAGCTCAAAACTCCAAGCCGCGCAAATCACTTCTGAGAAATTGAACTTGCCCGAATTCAGAAGACGGGACTTCTTTCTTTTTTACTCTTTATTGCCTTAATTCAATTTGATTGGATTTGATTTGCTAATGACAGTATTGGTACCCAAAATTGAGTTTTACATTACTTTGATTAATGAAGGATTATATTTGAACCTGGATTATTGATTGTAGATGCATGATATATGCAATACTTATCCCACAAAAGATTATACTTTAATTTGATAATTCTTTTATTTCTTCCCATAAGCTAACACTCTTGTTCGAGACCAAATGATGTTCTCTATGAATTTGATGTAATACTACTGCAAACATACAAAAGTGGATTTTACAGATTTATTCATATAAAAAAATAATGCATTATCTTCTTTTTCGTTTTGCCTGAAGGAAGTTCTGCTGAGACGTAGTAATCACGGTTTATGCCTCCGCCACAAAGTGGGCAGAGGCATTATGTTTTCGGGTTGTCAGTCCCGTCTGTCTGTCCGTCCGTCCGTACTTCCGTCCCGAATCCGTTTTGCTAAATATCTTGAGAACCATTAACCAGATTGGCTTCAAACTTGGTACATGTGTTTATTGCATGAAACCAATGAAGTGCGTAAAATAAGGGTCAAATCTGATTGAGGTCAAATGTCAAAGGTCATTGAACTTTGTAAAAATTGCCCAAAATTGACCTTTTTCACAATAAATCCAAATGCAACGATTCAGTTCTCATAAAACATGGTACAAACATATATCACTACTTGGGGGTAGACTGGTGACATTTTTGGTAAAATTCCTGGAAGGTCAGAGGTTAAAGGTTAATGAACTTTGTGAAAAATTGCCCTTTTTCACAATAAATCCAAATCCAAGGATGCAATTGTCATTAAACATGGTACAAAGATGGATCACTCCTTGGGGATAGACTGGTGACAATTTTGGTAAAATTCCTGAAAGGTCAGAGGTCAAAGGTCAATGGAATTTGCCAAAATATGCTAGAAACTGCCCCAAACTTTATATTTTTCACGATAAATTCAAATCCGATGGTGCAATTCCAGCCAAACATAGTGAGAAGATGGATCACTAGTGAAGGGTAGACTGATGACATTTTTGGTGAAATTGCTGGAAGGTCAGAGATCAAAGGTCAATGAACTTTTCAAAATTTGATATTTTTTACAATAAACACAAATCCAAATCCAAATCCAATTGTGCAATTCTAACAAAACATGGTACAAAGATCAAAGATACAAAGATATCACTCCATGGAGATAGACTGGTGAAAGTTTGGGTAACATTCTTGAAAGGTCAAAGGTCAATGAACTTTGCCAAAAAATAGCTAAAATTGCCCTCAAAGTGATATTTTTCAAAATAAATCAAAATCCAATGGTGCAGTACCAACCAAACATGGTGCAAAGATGGATCGCTACTTGGGGTAGACTGATGACATTTTTGGTGACATTTCTCATCGGGCAGAGGTCAAAGGTCAATGGACTTTGCTAAAAATTGCCCCCAAATTGATGTTTTTCACATTGAATCCAAATCTAATGATTAAATTCAGACCAAACATGATACAGAGATGTATCTCTTCATGGAGGTAGACAGGTGACCGTTTGGGCAAAATTCCTGAAATGTCAAAAGTCAATGAACTTAACCCAAAATTTGCAAATTTTAAACAAACTTGTTACAAGTATGGATTTAGACAGACTGGTTAGATTGGAAGTCAAAGAAGTAAGAGGTCAAAGGTCAATGACCATTGCCAAACTTGGCTAAACATAGACAAACATAATATTAATTTTTTTCGTTTCAACGCTACTTTGCCCACCAAACATACACATTTTCTGAGAATAAATCTAAATGGAGCTAGCAAAGAGGGGGAGGCATATTTATCGACTGCGTGGAAGTCGAATCGCTCTAGTCTTGTTAGTCTGTTGATCTGTTGGTCTGTTGGTGTTGGTTAAACTTCCTCTCAGTTCTTTATTTTCATATCAATTGTGTTCATACTTTGCACAAATGAGCTTTGGGTAACACCACCTGTGTGTTCATGAGGACGATAAGGTCAAAGGTGATCTAGGGGTCAAAAGGTGAAATGATATGAGGCCAGGTGTGTTATTTTTCTTAAAGTTTTGTTATAACTTGCTCTCATTTCTTTATTTCTGCATCAATTATGTTTATACATGGTACAAATGAGCCTTGGGTAATACCACCTGTGTGTTGATGAGGATGATGAGGTCAAAGGTCATTTGGGGGTCAAAAGGTCAAATGATATGAGGCCATTGCAATATCAGGCTCTACTTGTTCTTTCTACTGTTTCATCAGAGACCATCTAGTTCTTGAAAATAAGGGGATAGGTGCTTGTGCAACAAGATGTTCCTTGAAATTTGTGATGTATTTTGTAAAAGTTTGTTACGAGTGATGGAGGTACATGTACAGTGTACATGATTATGTTTATAGAAATGTTGAATGTGTGTCGATATTTCATGAGTATCAAATATTTTTGTAGTCATTAATGAGCACAATTTTTTACACAGATTCAAACCAATAATATAAAAGGAAAGAAGTTAAACTTTTAATCAGACTTTTATATAGAAATATTATTGCGTGTTACAATATCTATATTTAGTATGTATGTTCACTGGATAGAATATGTTATTTCTTTTTATGTCTATTTCCCAATCTATTTCTAACTTGTAGCTTAAAGTTCCCAGACAGAGCACTCCCCCCCCCCCCCCCCCTTACTCCTGGGTGTATGCCTAAAATTTCTTTTCAAAATTGAAATTTACCAGAGAAAAACCCTTTCGCTATATAATCTAGCCAAATGGTCCTTACGGCAGATTACTCATAACTATTAATGAGTCAGATTCAATGAGATGCATATGTCTTTGTTTCCGTATTATCGTGTCTCAATCCATAAAAAGATTGCTTGGTTAAGTGCTGCCTGGGAAGCAGCAGATTGCAGGCTCAAATCCTTCTAGTTCCAAGATTTTTGTCTTACTTGTTTTTCATTCATTTACAGGATGGAGCATGCAAACCGTACTTCTACTGGATGTGTGCCTTAAATTTCTTTTTATTTTTTAGTTTCCATTTTAATATCTTCTCCTACCATTACTTTTCAAAATATAAAAAAAAAACCAACACATTCCAAGTATTCTCTCATGACTGTAAACAAAACAATTATGGATGTACATGTATGAAGTGCCATGTTTCTAGGTTGTGTATACATCTAAATTTAAGGTTAGATTTCAGTTTCCTCCTGGGATTATGACAATTTTTCTTTACTTCAGAATACCAACAATTTTAGCTTATGCATTTTTCTGAATACTGTCCCAGACATGCATTGTTTTTGTGTGAACAGTCTATGCTGATATCAGTGCCTATTTTCTTGCTTGTGAGGATATAAAATAAGCATAAAACTATGCGACAACATATGTTTATTTTTATAACATATATAAAGAAAATAATGAATGGTTCTTGGTATTACTCTATATACACTGCATTTTTTTTATGGTAGGCCTATAGTGCATAACTTCAATGCATTTTAAAGTCATTGTTTGTTTGCATTGTTAAAGTCAAGTATATACATGTGTCATAAAAAAAATATATATTCTTGGTTGTAAATTACATCTGAGGGTCGATATATGCGTAGTGTATCATGTCATTACTAGAAGCTAATATGAGATATGAGATATGACCCCCCAATAGGCCTACACACACACACACACACACACAAACACTCACACACACACTTACATGCCCATATATTGTTGCGAGTTTTAAGTCATTTGTAGGTGTGATTATGTTGCATACGCACGTGTTTGTGTCATGGGCGAAAATTTTTTATACACGAACGAAAATAGTGGGGAGGACATTTGATATTGTGTCCCCCCCTTTCGAAATGGTGGGGGGGACACGACCCCCCCCCCCCCCCGTCACCCCCGGGATTTCCGCCCATGGTTTGTGTGTATGTGTGGTGAGCTTGCTAGTATTGTGCAGTTTGTTTACATGAGTGTCGATGCGCTCGTATAAAAGCGTGAACATATTTTGTTTGTGTTTGTTTGGGTTCTGTTGATGTTCGGGCAAATGTTTTTCTGTTGCTGTTTTTTACTTCAAATATAGCAAAAGACATCAACTTTAAAAAATATTTTGTTGTTGTCAAGAACATGAGAATGTACGTACATGTATTACGGGAAAAATCATTGAAGCACTATTACAGCCCATTCCAAAAAGCTTGCTGAGCGCGTGCGTCATATACAGCTGGAATAATTTCCCGCCAAACCATCGCGGACACACGTGCGTGAATTCGCTTGGGCGCGGGAAAAATTTTCTGCTTGTTGATTGGCGGAAGCAATTAGAAAGGGCGTGGTCATGAAACTGTCTCCCATCTCATTGGCTATTAGTTGCTTACAGATAAAGTAACAAAATCACATGACCAAAATTTACGATTGTAACGCTGTACGCAACAACATACATAACATAACTAATTGGCGATATCTGTGGAAACGGAGTGAGCAGTGAGGTAAACATCCACAACCGAACGGTTTAACTACGGGTAAGACATTTCAATTCGATTCGACAATAGGGTTTAGATTAACGAAATATTAATATACTAGGTCGCAGGTGCAAAAATTGGAGAGTTATCTAATTAGGTAAAGTAAGTCTAGTCTAAGGATATCAACCTGTCATATTCACTTCGTACTTTGGCCTCCCTCGGGCTGTGCCTGGCTGGGCTTTGGCTGTAGCGGGCTGTAGCTCACGATCCAAGGCCAGACGTCCAAAAATACCCCATAGGGCGTTCAGAGGAGCCAGATGCAATCTCGGCGGATCCAACGTCCTACAGAGACTGATTGTTCGGTCTAAGTTGTTTGTTGCAAGATCTTTGAATTGATCAAATGAAACGCTGGCTTTGTGCGAGGAAGTTTATTCCATAGTATAGGCTAGATCTAGTCCGTTGAGCGAATAATGCAAATTTGTCAATATTGCTCCTTGAGTTTGAGTAGCATGACGGGTTATAAATCAGTAAACTATTAATGTAGAAGTCTACATGTACTCATTTCAACAAAAAATTGATGAAAAATAGAAGGTGAAAATTAAACAAAAAGATGGGTACTGCCCGGGCCGGGCATGTCCTCCTCGCACGTGAAACACTAGACAGGAATAACCGTCGCATTCGGGGCATTCTTTATTCTAATGGAAATTACATTTTTGGACACTGAACCTCTGGCTCTACCTCTAGAATAGATAGGGCGTTCAGAGGAGCCAGATGCAATCTCAGCGGATCCAACGTCCTACAGAGACTGATTTTTTGGTCTTGTGAAACACAACTGTTAGGCTTACTGCGACCAGCCCGCTCAGCGGGAGCAGTCCCGGTGCTACTGTTAGGCCTAAATTAACTTTGTAAAAAAAAGTCTTGATTAATTGAGAGGAAAACAATGCAAAAATAGGTGCATACTTTGCCTTTGTAAGCTAGTCAACAGCTCAATTTCAAACCACAACCTGGCCTAGCCATAAGTTTGATATCTACTGTAGATAGTGAGAAAAACTCAAACCGCCAACAAATGACATTTGTGGCTTATGTAGACTCTAATTGATAAAGATAAACTCAAGATGCTTCGATCATGAACGTTGTGGAAGTGGATTCTAGATCTAGTTTAGAGCAGGTCTGATCTAGATTTGAATTTTGATCCAAGCCTTGGGACAAGCCTCTCCTGGCGGCCTTGGTCTTGGATGAAAGGCTTGGACTTGGTTGATAGTTGAACTTGGAAGTTCTTCCACTGTTATTGTTAAGACTAAGAGTCTTTTTCTTCAACACTAACCGTGAATAGGGTCTATGTTAGATCAATAAGGCCTTTTTAAGGGTCTAGACCTAGATGATTTTGTTAAATGGTCTATGTTAGACAAATCAGGGTCTGAGATAATTTTTGTTAAATTTTGTCAGTGCATCAATTTTTAATTAATATTAACAGCATTAAATTCCTATAACATTGTTGACAGAGCTCACCTGCAGCATCATTATTCCACTGTGGGTGAACTGGATAGATGCCATAGAGGGTCTATATAGAAGTTAGCAGCCATGTTCTACTCACATGACATTCTACAGAAGAGAGGAGGCAAGTTTGGCATCATTTGGTAAGTTTTAAGTTTTAATGCAATGTCAGATCTCCCTCCTTGATGTAGAGGTCTAGAGTAATTTATCTGAACTTTGATTAAAGTACATTAATATTCTTATACTCTTTTGTCATGGAAACATGGAAACGTGAATTAACTGTACACAAATCCAAGCAAAACATTAGTGGAGAGGAAAACTTTAAATGTCTTTAAAATTGGTATATTCAATAGTTAGTCTTAGTTCTATTTTAATCAATGACATTTCCTCAGCTGGCACTAGGTGTGCTGCCATTGTTACAGACAGATATTGGTAGTTTCTTCTTTTTTCTTTAAAGAAATGCCTGATATTGCTTAAACATAAGATATATGAATTCTTAACAAAATGGTGTTCTTTTCTTAACTTAAAGTAATATAGCAGATTATTGTTTGTACTGAAATACAAGCAAGATTTGAAGTTTTGAAGATATTTTTTGTACATGTATTGTGACACTCTGTAGGATTGCTGCTACTAAGGGTGTATCTCTGACCAAGAGGGATTACTGCAGTGTGTGTGTGCCCAAGTCATGGTATGTACATAACGCTGTACTCTTGATGTTAGAAATCTAATGAGGAGAAAGTGTAATCTAGTTTCAATTTTCAAATTGACTTTACTCAGTATCATCAATTTGAAAACATGCTTATGTAAGTAGCTGTACTCCTTGTTGTGATCTTGAGTAGACTCGAGATAGGATGACTCGAACAAGGCTTGTACATGTACTTTGAAGTAACTTTATTGCAGCAGGCTATACGTGTGTGTGTGTGTTGATACTAGTTGCCATCTTGAGACATGCTCATAGTCTTGCCTCAAGACTTAGTATCATTACACTCCTGGTGATAGTTTGTGAGATAAGTTATGTTAAAGTGCTGAAGTGCCATATCACAACATGCTATGGTGATTGTTCTTTTCTTGCTCTTGAACAATCTTCCCATACACGTCCATGTATCATATACTATAGACTCTTTTAAGACCCTTCGCAAGACTCATCTCTTTAGGCAATTATTGTAAATCTTTATGTGCCTTCTCAATCATGTCTATCCCTTTTTTTTTTTAATATGCATATATTAATAAAGAATGAAGCACTCTACTAATGGTTTAAGTATTCTCTCTTTCATTTTTGTTATACTTGTTATACTTGAATCGTTATACATCTGGAGCAGATTTTAATAAACAATGAGGTCTGAAATGAAGTAATGTAATATGTTGACTTTAATTTATGAATTCTTACCAACATTTCCTGTAAGAATAATACTTTAAGAGTGTTCAAATACTTAAATCTATGCACATCCTTTTTGAATATGTTTATTCTGTAGTGACGATATCGTCAAGTACATAACGCTGCAGGCTCAGCCGAGTGGAAGGAAGGGCTCTCGTCCTCGCTTCTCCCTCTACCTCCAATCACAGCTGATGGTGGGCGTGGCCAGAGTGTTTGAGAAGCAGTTCAGTTATTTCATTGGTCAGTACACAAGTGACACAGAGACTTGAGTGGATCATTGTGGATTGAATGCATGAGTTTAACTTTGGAACATATTGCTTTTCTAATATTTTGCTTTTATAAAAACAGTTATAGACTGTTTACGAGGAGTGCGTCCAGTTCCACTGATCCACAGTGTGAGACTGCATGATCTGTTTTATTAATCGGGCATTAAAGATAGAAGCTCTCAAGAAAGTAGAATTGTAGAATCTCTCATGCTTCCAGTACCAAGAGTTTATTGGACGCATGGCTATGGCAAAATTAGAAAGCCCAAGCGCATGCGCAAGGAAAATTTACTGGACGCATTTCACTGACACATGGTAATAATACATGGGGAGTAGAGTCTGCACATTTTACACATATGTGTCTTGCACGGCGCAAACAGTTGGACAGTAGAAACAACTTCCACACCGTTTGACCAATCAAATTGCAGGGACTCTCTTACCCATTTCATTGCACAGTATATCATAGTCCATCAGCTATTCCGTTGGTCAATTAGAGATATCAGCTATTTCATTATAGCACAATAGCTATTTAATAGATTAGTTTACAGTATTTTCATCATATCATAGTACATCAGCTATTTCGTTAGTTAAACCCCATAGATCAGCAGATTTGCTGCCACATAAATGGTTAATTGAGTAAATTCAACCCAACTCTGTACAATAGCTCCTCCGCATTATTCTTTTTTTAGTGGATGTTCATGAGCTCCACAAGCGCACGTCTCGCCTCACGCCCGCCAGCTTTGAAGATATTGGAACCGCCAACCTTCAACTCAAGAAAAATCCCAGGTAGGTTTGAAATAAAAACACTGCCATGGGATGGAGAGCCTTCATCTGCATGAATTAATTCTGTTATCTACTTTAAGATCGTTTACAAGATCATGAAATCAACATTATCAACATTAATCAATTGAGGAAATCACAAATACGTTAGAATTATTCTCAACAAAGTAATGCTCTTTGGAGATCTTCACTGCAAAATTAATAATTTTTTAGAGCTTTTTTTTGAAGGCTTAAGAAATATGTGTTACAGTGGCAATTTTGAAGGCTATAATTCTGCTAACCAGCAGACAGTGCATTTAAAATTTACCAAAGTAATAAGTATAAGTGTGAACGTGATATTTGCATTCCTTTTTTCAATGTGAGCATATAAAATGAAACAGGAAAACTGCTTATGAAGAAAAAAAATTCTCTTGTTGAGTTGGTAAAAGATGAAAAATGAATGGAGCAAGATTTGCTTGGGCAAATGTGCAAACAAGTCAAGATGTGTGAACTGATTCAAATATTTCCTTTGTGAATTGACCGTTCAAGGTATTGTATTCACAATTTCCCCCTAATTGTGTAGTAAGGCATTGTTACATTCATATACATATTGTATTCACAATTTCCCCCTAATTGTGTAGTAAGGCATTGTTACATTCATATACATATTGTATTCACAATTTCCCCCTAATTGTGTAGTAAGGCATTGTTACATTCATATACATATTGTATTCACAATTTCCCCCTAATTGTGTAGTAAGGCATTGTTACATGTATACATATTGTATTCACAATTTCCCCCTAATTGTGTAGTAAGGCATTGTTACAGTCATATCCATATTGTATTCACAATTTCCCCCTGATTGTGTAGTAAGGCATTGTTACATTCATATACATATTGTATTCACAATTTCCCCCTAATTATGTAGTAAGGCATTGTTACATTCATATACATATTGTATTCACAATTTCTCCCTAATTGTGTAGTAAGACATTGTTACATTCATATACATATTGTATTCACAATTTCCCCCTAATTGTGTAGTAAGGCATTGTTACATTCATATGTATCTGTGATAGTCATCCAAATTCAATGGTTGGAATGCACTCTGATTCTATTCATTGATGCTAGCTGAACAAACTTCTGACAAGCTTTGGGGTTACCAATAATAACATGTGCATAAGATTTTGTGTGCATATTGTGTGCATAAAATTTGCATACGTAATGAAAATGATATATTCCAGATCAGCAGAGTTGTGCACGTTGCCAGAGTCCCGTCTGTACCACGATGATGAGTTTGGGATGATGAGGGGCAGCTTTGAGACCAGCCCAGACCCCCTCCTCCTCCCAGAGATTGTGAGTCGTTCCTTTGGTCCTGTTTTACAAAAGGAATAACTGTTATCATCATTATTATTTACTCGACAATAAAAAACACCATTTAACATAGCAAAAACATAACAAAGGATATACATGGATAACAAAACAAAGGACACAATACAAAATAATACAGGTGACTGAAAGAGACAGCATATGGGTCAGGGTCCACAAAAGAGCAGTAATTTAATATTGCCCGAGGGGGCTTAAGGACCTATGATGTATGACTTCACAACCAACTGTAAAGTATCTATTACAACTCACCCTATCACAAGTATTTGGAATTTATTGCAATCAGTTTTACCCTTTGTATTTATTTGAAATCAATCAAATATCATGTCAAGGAATCATGATTTGGGCAATTTTTTGGAGGTGGAGATTTGCAGGATGCAGAAAACTTCTGAAAAAATATTTTATGATAAATGATACATTAGCAGCTAGCAATTTATGATGTACAGTATTAGACGCGGATGCGGGGGGGGGGGGGGGGGGGGTGGTAGTCATGATTTTGTTTTCAGCGCTGCAAAATTTCTTGCGTCATACATTATTAGGTAGGGGTGCTGTTTGTCTACCATACTGACCTGTGGAGAGACAACCAAAAACAAAAAAAAAGAAAAAAGGGGGGGGGGGGGGGGGAGTAACCTTCAAAAAACGAATGGGGGGGGGAGGGGGGAGGGGCGCCTGTACAGTATGCATTTATGTCCCAACAGAAGTTTAAATGCATTCCAAAGTCATGGGACTTTGGATGGTATATTGCAACTTACATATAAGTCTCCTGCATTCCACGACTGTAATTTGCCCATTGGCACAGTTTTGGACTTCAGCTTCTATAGAATACCATGTACCCCTTGAAGATGAATTACATTATTTTCACAGGAGCTGTTCTCTGTGAGTCCATACAGGGCAGCCAAGCTGTCGACATCTCTGCTGCAGCTCAGCCCTAGCCAGATGGACAAACTGAGTGAGAAACTGTTAAATATGTTTATATTATAATACAACTATAAAGATATTAATATTTTGATTTTGATTGATAACTATCATCATAGTAATTTTTGCCAGAATTGTTACATTTTGATCCTGAGAATTTGCTCACAAGGCCCTGTTGCCTTTATTAAGTTCTTTTTTATTCCATGTTATTATGGCTTATGAATGCTAAAAAATAGATGTATGCATATAGGAAGGCAACACTTTTGTTTCCCTTGCACAATGTTTCTCATTGAAACCAGTGTTGAAGGAACCTGCACATCATGACCACATACTTATAAAGATCACATTCCATATGTCCCTTGAGCGATCTTTCTATATGGGTTTTACTGTATGTCTATTATCTCCAGTGTCACCAATAGGGGGTCATCAATGTTAGTTTTGAACTGAGAGGTCCTGTCACATCACACTAATTCTATCAAATTGATATCGTCCACAGACTCTCAACCATTGCAGTAGTTGATTTCAATCACTGTCATTTTCATGTGGGAGTTTGTAACAGAATCAGTCTAGAATACTTAATCGCACACCCCATAAACAAGGGCGCGACTATAACTTTTCTCAGGTTTTTTTTTTTTTTTGTTAAAGGGTACCTGTTTTATTTTCTAGATTTAAGGGGTTCTGGGTTCTAATTTGGGCACGTGTGTGTCGGGCACCTGGTAGTATCAAGCCCTGGCATAAAGTTAGCCAAAGGCCCCATCTCATAAAGAATTGCACTTGACATCAGTCGTAACTCTGTACATTAGAGATAGGATATGAACTTAACCTCGTTGCTCATGGTTAGATTCTCTGGCGTTGTGAACCCTGGTCTAGTAAAAATGTCAAAATCTGCCATGGAACTGCAGTAACCAGAGGGATGAGGCTTTATTGTGTCCTATATCTTCAATCATAGCCTGTCATCTATTGTCTGAACAGCAGATTGTATAGGAGTCGTGCTGCTTAGCATCTGAGTGGGAAAAAAACAGCCTTAGAAAAGGAAGGGTTAAGATAGAATCGGATCATTCTGACATTACATGCATAATACCACCAGTTGCTCAGTCTCGGATGAAGTGAGGTGAGCACAGCACTCGGAATATCTTCTATTTGCCTTCCAGTCCTGGAGAGCCCACCCCACGTCGTATCCAGCGCCTCAGAGATCAATCTCAAGGAGGAGGAGGAGGCACGCAGCACAGACGAAATAGAGGTAGGGAACAATTGATCCATTACCATAGCAACCAAAATAGAAGTCTGGAGAAGTAAGATCCTAAACATCCTGTTTCTTGAAACAGTAGTTTGACTGAAAATTTAAACAAATTCTTAACCTTCTTTGAATGTTGAATCAGTATTTTAGATGAAGATGTTTTTAAAGAAAATTAATACCCAATCCTGTATGTCAATATCCTTACTCACATCATGTAAAAAACAGTTTTTTAGGTCTCCTGAAAATTTTAACTTTTTTTAAAAACTATTTTAATCATCCAAAAATTATTATGTGATGTATCATCATTCTAACAGTGTAAATACAAGTATACAGTATAAAGAAGAGACCATCAATATCAAGCAAACCGTACATAAATGATAATCGCATGATTACATGTTAAAGAGTTTGGAGTGAAATGTGAAATGCCAATAATGTTTGTTTGATGGGAAAATGGATGTAACATACAGCCTCAGGCAAACCCATTACTTCCAGGGCCCTGTTGCATAAAACTAGCCTAGGTACTAAGCTGTGAGGGGTATGGACACAACCCAGTCTGTCAATAACTACGTCTGGTAACACAGACTACACCCTAATGACGTCATAGCTCCTCTAGCATGAGAGGAGAAGGAGGAGGATGGGATTGAGGCATAGTCTGTGTTACCAGACCTAGTTGTTGACAGACTGGGTTGTGTGCATGCACTTCACAGCCTAGTACCTAGGCTAAAAACTTACCATTGATGGTCACTTTGCTACCAATGGCAACTTCTATGGAATCCTTTGAATTTGATTGGCTCTAACACAGTGTTACCATGGCAGTTACCATTGATGACAGATTTACCATTGAGGGCCCTGTTGTGTAAAACTTGCCATTGTGATGGTCACTGTGCTCCCAATGCCAACTTCTATGGAAACCTTGAATTTGATTGGCTGTCATGCAGTGTTGCCATGTTAGTTACCTTGTGATGACAGAGTTACCATTAAGTTTAATGCAATGGGGCCCTGGTTTTCCTACCAGATCCCTGGGATCGAGCTGCCTCCACTGGACGGCCTACAAGACCTGCTGACCATCATGGAGCCAGAGATGACCGAGCCGCAGCCACCGCAGGGCCAAGAGGAGGACAAGGAGCTCAACCTCTCGCAGATCACAGATTTTGGGTATGTGGTGGTGTGTATTGTGATAGCCTTGAGATGATATACTGACCAATTATAGACGCGGGGGTGTGTCACATATGTCTTCTTTTTCAATTTTCAATTCAATTCAATTCTTTATTCATTTAACAAACAAGTATAAACAACTTTCATGAACAATGAGTATAAGGCATCACCAGAAAGCCGATGGCTTGTGAGATATGATAACCTTTAACATGTGGTTCAAAACACATAAGTATAAAGTCCATTATTTAAATGACATACAGTAAGATGAACCCAAGTACACAAATTACATAAAAATACATACTTAAAAAAGAACATATATCAAAGAGAGACTAATACAAGCAAATACAATTGAAAAAAAAAACACACACAAAAAAAAAGACAAAACAAAAACAAACACAAACGATTAATTAAGAGCTAAGACAATAATCAACAGAGTAAACAGTATGTAATATCAAAATGTTGAAATATACTGCGGCTATGTTTACAAGTAACAGGAATCCCATGGAGCAGCAATTCATGAGGCATGAGATAATGCAAAATCAATCATAGACTAGAAGGGCTAGTTCAACCTATAGATAAGTTGGTTTCAAAAAAGCAGAAACATGAAAAAAAAAAACATAAATGGAAGTTTGACAAAAATCCGTCAAATGATAAAGTTACAATCTTTTGAAATTTCAATTTTGTGACGTCAAGTGCGAGATGCTCTCTAATAATGTTGAGTGCATAATTTGTTATTTTTCTGTTTTTGACAATAGAATGATTTTTTTTTTCATTCAGCTATGTGTGTAAAAATATATTTCTAATTCTCCATCAAATGCCCATGTAAAAGGACGCATATCTTTTTGAGAAAATGCACATTTTCAAAAAAAAAAATTAACACAACGTATGGGGGAGCACCTCACACATGATGTCATATAATCAAAACTTTAAAAGATCTTAACTTTCTTATCATTAGACGGATTTTCATCAAACCTTCACTAATATGTTTCTTTCATGCCGGGGGTCTGCTTTTATTGAAACCAACTTTATTTCAGGGTAAATCATCCTTTGATTAACCCTTTGTGTGCCAAAGAGAAATCCCATAGAGCAGCCATTCATCTGCCACACAAAGGGTTAAGGAGAGTTCTAGACTGCTCTGGAAATATCAAAACTGCTTGAAATGAGGTTTTTTGGGCACAGACCAAGCTGTGTCTACCAGAAGATACACATGCTCGTATAACACAGTTCACATCTACTTGAGATCAATCACATCTCTGTCTATAAACCCGTTTTTTTGTTTTACTGAACACACGTATTTGCAAGCTGGCTTTTGTCCAGTCACCTTTTGAGCAGCTTAACTCCTGCATAATCTGGTATAAATATAGGCAATAGACAGCTTTTGAATAAATTCCAAATTCCTTGTAGGGCACAACTAAGCCACAATCCATTGGTTACTGCAGTTCCATAACAAATGTTGGCATCCTAACTGGACCAAAGGTCACATAGCCCAAATATCTAACAGTGAGCAAAATTTGCACTCAGTGTTTAATTTCACATCTACCTAAGATGTTGATTTCTGCAGTTCCATGACAAATGTTGACATCCTTACTGGACCAAAGTTCACATAGCCCGAATCTGAACGTGAGGAAAATATGGGTTCAGTGATAAATTTCACGTCTACCTTAGATGACACATACTCCTGTCCTTGTCATTGCACAAAATGATGCCTTATTAACAACAGTCAATAAGATTGATGTAACCAGGGTCCTAAGAAAAACAGTGCCTGGCTCACTGGTGACGCTACTCTAGTAAGAGAAGAATAAATCAATGGTATTCTGTATAAGCCTACACTTTTGCCTACAGATATTTTCGCGAAAGAAGGGGTTGCACACATTATCGCCAGTTGGTGTTTTTTTGCTAATGACACTATGCATGCACTGCATGCTTCAGTATCATGTGTACAACACATACAAATGGGAGTAAACAAACTGTACTTGCACATGTTACCATGACGCTCGATCGTGCGCTGCTATGCTAGCTGACCGCATACACCGCCCGTTGTATATACGGTACAGTGTATCCCATCGTGAGATCTACAGCATTTCTACACATACGCACGCATCTGGGAGAGGTTTCAGTGGATGCGCCTAGTGATGAGGACTATGTAGCAATATTTTCTCATGTTGTTGAATTCGCGACCCTTACAGTGATTCGCAAAATTTGCGAAAATATCAGCTCACACAGTAAACTGCTTCTGATTGTGTTGCAGACTCGACCAACTCTGGGAGTTGGATGATCAGACTGGCCAACTGATGCTCTCGCCTCCCTCTAAGGGGGCATTCCCTGGGCTCCACGGCCTCTGTTCTCCATCCCTGGTAGACGCCACGCCCCCTGTCCCAGACCCACAGACAGAGGGCGCTGTGATGGACGAGGAGGAAGAGGTCAAGCCACAGCAGATGGAAGAGAAGCCGCCAAAGAAGAAACGTGATAAGCGTGATCGCGGGCTGGTTACCCCGGCAACTGGGCCTGTAAGATCTTCAGACTATCAATCTGGATGCTCCGCATTGAACAATTAATCAATCGATATTGAGCTTGATGATATTCATTAATGTCTAAATTATGTAATATTCATTATAAAATGTAATGTTCAAGTCACTTCAGAAGTTTATTTGCATGTAAATAGACCTTATCAACTATATTTCAATGTGATACTTAAAAGAATTTGCATATTACATATATTGTCATTATGTATTTGGCAAAAGCACGTTCAGCATGTAAATACCACCATAAAAGGTATAAAGTAAACCATAAGATGAAGAAATACCAGGTAAATTAAAACTATTACCCAACAGCCTCCGATCTTAAGCACGATTCTCTTTCATTGCATCGTTTTCGCTGGAAGGTTATGCAGGAAATCTTACGGCTGTCGCCAATCAACGCAGCTAGCTCTCCGAGCCCGCTCAGACGTAGAGGGCGCAAAAGGCGTCTGGTCTTTGCCGACTCCACCACCCAGCTGAGCAAGAAGGACATCAGGCACAACATGGCGACTGTGAGCAACCTCACCCGCAAAGAGGTCAGTTCAGGCAGGCAGTAGACCAGGGCCCCGTTGCATAAAACTTACCATTAACGGCAACACTGACATCAATGGTAAATACCTTGGTAAAAAATCTTGAGAGCCAATCAAATTCAAAGTTTCTGTGGATGTTGCCATTGGTAGCAAAGTTGCAATCAATGGTAAGTTTTATGCAACAGGGCCAAGATATTGTGACGGCCATCATGATTATAAGCTACTCTCTGAGTGGTGATAGTCTCGACAAAGTCGGAATTAGCGATGGTGTGTTACTCGAGAGAGCAGGATACACTACTACGAGGTTGTTGTTGTTGTTTAGGGACTTGAGATGTAGCAGAAGTCCGCGGCAGTCCAGGGCAGACGGCGTCAAAATAAATCATAGGACTGGTTGGAAGGTGTTGTGGTTTCAATCTTAACCCCGTGGCCATGATGTTCAATAAGACCACGTGTCGAGCGGTAATACATAGACTGGGTTAAAATGTCAACCAGTGTTGAAAATAAAAGATGGGATGCTTTAGGAAAATATGTGGGTTGTTTTGTCAAGATATATGACAGTGATGAGAAGAGACAGATTACAAGGAGGAGGAAAAGGAAGTAGTCGAAATAAAGGTGTGTATATGTGATCGTTAAGAGAGATCAACTTAGACAAGAAAAAAAATTGTTTTCACTCGATTGTCAAGTTAAAATCCAGAAAAATGTAACTTTTAATTCATGAAATATATATATACATATATACACCATAAACTATTCGGCACTGTTACAAGAAATACAATTAATTATAATTATGCTTATTCCAGACTTAAGTGCCTGTCTCAATACTCACTGAGCCAGCAACCGGCCTTCTCATACTACCATCGCCCAACTGAATCATGTCCGACTCGTATATGACAGGACATTTATATAAGAACTATCTTAATTATCTTGATTTTAGTCCACCTTTCTAAAGTTATATATAGCAAGGCGTAAAATTAGGAAGGGGCGAAAATTTACTGAGACTCTAGAAGGGAATACTAGCTTTATTACCAGCATGACTGGTAATTATAAAGGCCAGTGTGCATTACCTTGTACATGGCAGAATTTAGGACATAGAGAAATCTATGTGTATCCAAGAGGTATCAGGCAGTAAAGACACAGAGAAGAATCTGTCTGACGGAGGCGGACATCCATGGAACCTAATCTAATTGAGCAAAATGCCCACTACTTAATTACTTAATTATTAATGTAGGAGAAAGCCATACAGCGCACGCACAACTGTACCTCGCGCTTAATACAGCTACGCGCACTCAATGTACAGTGCATTACAGTGGAACGAGAGTTCGTGCCAAAAGTACAAAATTCGTCATAAAATTATGTGTATCCACAACGTCAAACTCTCAGATTAAGTGATATATCTCATTTTGAAGAGAATTAAATTTGCCATAAAATAAGACATCGTGCTTGGCCAAGGGTGATTGAGTCAAACTCCTCCTGCAGATAAGAGGTCTGGAAGAATATCTGACAGGGGGATTCCTTCGTCACCCAAATCTGCTTAAATGTGGTCCAATCAACAGACTCTTCGTTATCTGATGTACGGACCCACAGGATTCCTAGACGTACAGAGTATGATTTCCAGTCTAGGATGTCGGTGGTCTGTACACTTTTGAGACGGTCTGGGCCGAGGGTGCTTCTGGCATCCTCGATGAGGGTCTTTGGTCTTCGAACACAGTGGATGCATAATTTCAGTACACCTCCTTACAGTTTGGTTGACAACCGAGTGGATTGAATCACGCTCACTTAGTCCATGACTCGACTCAAAGTAATGGAAGGTGACCCTTTTCACGTACTGCGCATCCTTCACAAAGACCCGTGCCCTAGCTGGCGTGATCAAATTCTTGTTTTGCCCCCACATCCATCAATAAAGAGATCTTCTTCTTCAATTCTTCACTTATTTCTTTTCTTAGATAGTCCAAGACATATGATGCTATTGTTTTCACGTTTTTCCTTGATTTGTGCTTTTGATTTTGAGGAAGTCATGAAATCGCCGGTCCCTCTCAATCTCTGTTCGATGGGCGCTGTGTGACTCGCCCAGCATTTCTTTTCGTGCACCTGTCATTTCTGTGAAATTGGCACACAGTCTGCACATGTCTCCTTTAAGCTTGTGGATTTTCGACTTCATCTCTTTCATCACCTTTTTGTACAGTGAAAGAGAAGGACACTACCCATGCTCCCGGACAAACACACCTTTGCCTTTGTGAGGTCTGAAGACAAGAAAGTGCTTGTTGCTACTAATGCCTTACAAGTGGGACGGCATAAGTGGAAACTTACTGAGGTGCACCATGATCTTGTCTTTTTGGTGGTGGTTGACAAGTTGCCTCCTGCCCCTTTTCTCCCCTTCTAGAATTCCATTACTACTGCATTTTTGCAGTTCTGTTTTCACTTGCTGGTCGCTAATGGCCAGCTAGGCAGGAGAGAAATAAGGTATGACAATCCTTAGCCTTTTTGGCCTGCCTGATATTGACATGGAAGATGTGATCGTGCTTTTTCCGCCCCTTGCCCTTGATAGGTGCACTAGCAATGTGCCTTGCTAGCCACTCTCGTTCTCTCGTTAAGTTATCCAAACTGTAAAACGACTTCCGAATTGAATTCATTCATTTCTTCCATGCTGAATTTGTTGCACGTGTACCCTTTGGCGTTGCAGGAAGATGACTGAGATGTGTTCAGCTCTTTGTACATCTTGCCACGCACATATTTGCCAGACTTCTCAGATCAATAACTCTTTGTCTTTTTTGCGCATTTCTTTTACAAATTTTTTTTCTTGGACGTGACAGACCCCCCTTGTTTAGCAAATAAGTAATTTTTGTTAACATTTTCTTCATGAATCCTGGTTGCAAGGTCGTCAAAGTCATCACCTAGGAACTCCTTAGGATGTTCTGCATGGCTTGTACTTAGAAGATCTGTGAAGATTTAGAAAAATACTCTGCAAATTTCAAAAAAGCAGAAAAAATCAAGTTGGTAATTGAACATATCAATCTGATTTGTACCAGAGTGAACAGGATAAGTTTATAAGCAACAGTCTTTCTCAAAATCAATCAAAGGAGGCTACCGACCAGCACATCCACTGAGGGTGCTCATTTAGGCACTGGAACCTTGTGGAATCGCTGTTAGCACGTCAGTATTATGGGTAGTCATCAGGAGAATCCAAAGGCACAGTAGGTGTTGCTGTAAAAATATGAAAGGATGAGCCACACGGTCAGCAAATTTGAGACATCGGACAGAGCACTTTATTACAGCAACAAAACAGCCCCTGTAATTAATTACCAGAAAACTGCAACATAAACATAAATACATATACGATATACATACGATATCATTTAACACATGTTGTTCTCTCGTATATGTACAATGCAATCATTTCTTGTTTCTTTTCAAATTATTTCTTTTTTCAATTCAATTCAATTCTTTATTTATTTAACAAACAAGAATAAACAACTTTCATGAACATTGAATATAAGGCATCACCAGAAAGCTGATGGCTTGTGAGGTGAATTTCAACATAAAGTCACCAAGGCAAGTACATAAAGTTTGTGTGGTCAGTCACTACAGCCATCCCAAGGTAGTAAAAATGTGATGATGACAAAAACAGCAGATATCAGAGTAGCGTGAGCTTCACAGCGATTCTATAAGTATCATTCATGTGCTCCAAAGTTGTTGTAATGAAGAATCAAATTACAATAATCAATACGTTACTTTAAACATTATGTTGCATTACTTTTGCGCTTAAACAAAACAAAACAATGCATAATGGGCGTCATACATCATAATAGACTAATAATTATACATTACTACAAATATATGGAAATAAGAATAGAGAATTTGTTTCATATCTCAATATTATGTTTAGGATACATTAAAAAAAATATTCCTTTGAATAAAAAACATCAATAACATCTTACTGTTGTTTATTCTTAATGAAAACAATTAAGAAACTTTTTCAAAGCATTTTGATTAACAACAAATCTGCATCTTTTAGTGGATACCCATAGAACCAAAATCTTGAACTCTTCTTTGGTAAACTTACCTTTAATGTGTGGAATATAATGGATTGTCCGCATTGAAAGATAAGCAAAAGTAACATTTAGTATACTGCATTTACACAATGAATATTGTATGGAAGGGAAAAAAAACCTGCTTGCTATTTCACACATGCATGCAAAAATCTACATAATTTTTTGAAACTCCACCCTTGATGCAAATGTATCTAAGAAATAAATGGCACACACAATAACCAATATTGATAGCACTCTAAACTTACCAAGTCTTGCCAGAGGCAAATTTTCATCATCAGATGATGATCATGAGCTTGTCACATCCTCTCCATTGTCAGATACCGTCAGATTTTTTTTCAAACCCAGATCTCTGTTTTCCCTGCTTATCTGTGCTTAATCTTGCCTCGGCAGCCAGATCGCACGATTGCATTTTTTTCTTATCGTCAGATCCTCAAGGGACACCAGATTGATCGACTGGTCCTTTTCCCACTGTACCTTAACATCTCCTTTCCGGGTGGCTCCAGTTCCACCACTGGTAGCGGGGGATCCTGTTTCCATGGCGTCACGTCAAAAAATTAGCTGCAGAGTTAACACAAAAGTTCCATTTTAGGTTAATAAAAATGCACATTCGTTGGCAATCGCCCAGCACATGTGTTGCATTTGAACCCAACCGCTATTTTCTTCTTTTATATTTAAAGACGATCATTCCGCTGAAGTACCTGTCAGCCAAAGAACTTTTTGATGAGCCAGCAAGAAAAGGTAGTGATTTCATAAAATCTTTTCCATAAATTACTCATAAATTTGAAGTTATTCTCCATATCGCAAATAAATACAAATCAAACTCTGCATGAATAATTTGAATTGCTCTCGTTTTGAAATAACTTTGGGACATGATTGTCCACTTTTTAAATGATGGCACTCAAATCAATCCCAAGCTCTTGAAAGTGTGGAAATAAGAAACAATTTGTTTTCATTTTTATTCATTTTTTTTTCATTTTTATATGATGCAATAGGATATATGACATCATATCTTCATATGCGATCTTTTTACCCTGTGTGCATAATTCAAATTGATATATATGGTATTTACTGATATAACAATATAACTAGGGTAGGCCATGCTATGATTGCACATTGTTCTACCAGAGGGCCCTGCTTGTAAATTAATCAAGGACATAATCATCCACTCGTTTATATTGACAGCACTTAAGGTCAACCCCGATCTCTTGAAACTGTGGAGGGGCCGCGCCCAGCTTCGCATAGCGATCACGGACCCGGAGGCTGAAGACTTGGACGCCCCTGTCTGGAGCATAGCCGACACCCGGCCACGCCCACCCCTGCCCTCCTCCACCGATACCACCAGCAGAGAGGAGGAGGAAGAGGATGATGATGAGAGGGCCAGGCTGGTGAAGGAGATCCCGGAGGTGAGAGACATTGGAATTGAATTTGACTTGGATTTGACTATTTTAATTGGATTTGAAATTAAATTGGATAAATTTGACATGGATATGAAATTGTATTGAATCTAAGTTGAATTTGAATTAATATGAATTGATTTGAATTGAATTTGAACTGAATTTGAATTGGATTTGTAATTGAAATTGAAGTGAACTGAAATGAAAATTGTAGTGGAAATTTGATTTACATATTTTACATAGAATAAACAAGAACATTAAATAACATGCTTCCACATTTCAATGATTAATAGATACTGCCCAAATATGATTGAAACTATGAATTTAGATAAAGGTGAATTTGATTTGAACTTAAATTTCATTAGGGTGATTTCTGCATTTCTTTATTCAAATAAACAGGAAAATATAAAGAACAAGCTTGCATGCATAATTTACCAGTAATAATCGATACACACTTTTATTTCTTGTATCTTCCCTCAAACTTTTGATCACTGCCATTGATCAGGTACTTTGATTCTTATGCCATTTATACAAATAGACTTGAACTTAAGGGCCTAGCTTCACCTCTCTCTTCATGCAACCCAAAACCAAACTCACATTATTCTCTCTGATGTCCCTTCAGGTGCTCCGCCGTGACATTTCCGTCAGCCCTGAGCTTCTCCGAGATGTTTCCTTGGAAACCAGTCATCCGAGGGCCAAGTTTGAGGACACCCCTCAGTCCATCATCATGTCTGGTGAGAGATAGTACCCTTAAACAACCATGCACTTACCCTTTGTAGTGTCTAACAGTGCTCTAGCTGTATGCTCTGTCTTCATTATTAGTAACTAATGCAGACCTGCAAACAAGCACGATGTACTGTATATTTAACTATTTCACATTTTCTTCATAATTTTTCACAAGTTTCGTGAGTCGGTTGCTATTCACGATAACAACCACAAAATTATTAACTTTGATCCTGACATGTATAAGACGTGCACATGTATTGTACTACTAGTACTCTAGTACTCCACGATCACGAAATTGTTGAGCATTCACGACTCACAAAAAATTAGACTCGCTAAATATATGGCGTATACATTAATCATATTTCATACAATATTACAATTAAAAAACAACAGTATAATTCATACCTATAAAATATTATTTTTATTTTTTTTTTTGGGGGGGGGGGTTATACTTACACCGTTATCATTTAATAGGGCAGCTCAGGGTAAGCGCAAGACACAAATCACGTTTGCCTGTACTAAGTACTAATCTTCAGGATTCAGGGACACATGATGAAAATCTTGAAGAAAAAGAAGAAGAAGATGTGTGATCCCTAATTCATTATCTTTGTGTGGGTGATCGCATGCTGAGTGTATAATGTCCATATGATTGTTGTTCACGCTTTATGTGCATTGCAACCTTGATGCAAATGGTGAGATATTACCAGATGTATATTTAACAGACTTTTTTTGGCATCTTTGGTAACTGAGTATATAAAAAGCATTGATCTATATACTTACCATATTCGGGGGGGGGGGGGGAATACAACTTTTTGGATTGCAGAATACAGTTTTTGAAATTCCACAGGTTGGCACGTCTGTTGATGTAGCCCAATAGACCATTTTTGTTATGAATACAGATTTCATTCACGTCGTTCAAACGATACATTACTAATAGTAACGCTAAAGCTTGTCTGAGGTTTGTCCGAGATGCAACAACTAAGAGATTCACAGAGCGTTCCATCCATTGAAACTGAATCATGCAATACAGGTGACTGTAACAACGTGTCACCAGGCAGTTAGGGGAAAAGTTGTGAATACATTACGAAAGTAGCTTATTGGTGGAGATTTTGTCTCTCAATTGTAATTTTTAATCATAACTGGTGATCTATGTCTCCTAGATGCCAGCCACCTCTCAGAATCCAAGGACAGCTCTCACAGGAAAAGCTTCCACTCGGACACATCATCACACAGGTACGTATGTGGAGCTAAGGTTCGTGGTATAGTTGTTGTAAACTCTGACTGAAGATCTCAAGGTCCCAGATGAAGGGAAAGACAAAACTGTGTTTTCATAGGGTTTTAAATAAGTATTTTGTACTTCTTGGTAAATAAACTTCTCACTTTGTTCAATTCTTATAAAAAAAAAATTGTGTTAATATAGTGATTCCATTTGTATATAATTGATATAAATACTGTAATGTTTTGATATTTTTTGCTGCTTTAATCAAATAAAATACAACCATTGCAGTGACATGGTCTACCCCTATCAGCAGTGTACCAAATGCCTTTTTCCCCTTCCATGTGTCCCTCCCACTGCAGAGGCTCACACCGCCCTATAGTGGACAGCTTCAAGGAGATGGAAGAGGCCATTCCAGAGGAGCTGATGGACATCCGGGAGCTTCCATTGCTGCCGGAGGAGGACATAGCCCTGGAGTTGATGGAGGGGCCAGCTGTCCCAGAAGCGGAGGCTCTTGAGGGTCCTGAGGCCATCAGTACATCAGAGGACAAGGCGGGGAAGAAGAAGACGGAGAAAAAGCCCATTCCCCACGACAATGTTCTTCGGTAAGAGCGCTCTCATTCTAGATCTTTCTATAAATTGACCTATTCAAGATTATATCTGTACCTTGTAACTTGTTTGTGTCATCTTAACAATTTCTTTCCATGTACAAGAACAGGGTTTTTTTTCTATGAAAATTAATTAAATGTTTACAAAGAATGTAAAATGTAAACCACATCATCATCAGCCTCGTTCGAAGCTTTCAAATTTTGCAAATTCAAAACAAATTCTAAACTTGTTTGATTCTAAGCTGATTTTACTTAATCTTGTATCAATCTGTCTCTTTTAATTCTAGATTTTATTGGTGAGTTTTTTTGGTTTTTCTTTTTTTTTTCATTTCCAAAGATTTTATTCAAGAGTTGTTTTTTTTTGTAAATTACAGCAGAAACATACACTCATGAATATTCATGAAGCGAGCTGGAAACATTTCCACTTGTTTTTCGAGCTGGATTCCCAGTTGAATCCTACTCAATGCAGCTACCCTATCGTCTAACAATTCTTCTGTTCTCTCTCTCTCTCTCTGTCTGTCTCTCTCTGTCTGTCTCTCTCTCTCTCTCTCTCTCTCTCTCTCCTGATCTGCTCAGAGGGATTGGAGAGCTGACTGCTCAGTCAGACACCATCCTCTTCAAGGACCTGGTGCCAGCTAACACCTTCCGCCCCATTGCTGTCAAGATCTTCTCCATCTGCCTCGGTGAGTGGGTATATACTCGGCTGGGAAGAGAATCTGTCCTGAATCCTATTGCGGAGCTGCCATCTAGTTCTAATTTTTCACATTTTTAGTATGATATAAACAGTAAAATGTGTAAAAATGCATGTATAGCAACAGTTAAAACATTCAAATTACAAGTTAGTATTTCAAGGATTGACTGGTAAGAAAAGAAAAAAAATCCATGCAAAATGAAGACTTTAAGGTATATGTATCCAGAGTGTCTTTGAATAAATGAGTGAGAACGACAGATTGGATATGTTATGGTTATCGATTACAAAGGAGTGGAGTATTAACCTATGATTACTCTATATTCATTTTATGTTTTAACTCTCATATATATTGATTTTGTCCCTAACAGAGTATGCTGCTATGAAGCTGATCCGTGTCTCTCAGAAGAAACCTTACGGCGATATCGCCATCAGGAGAGGGCCTGCTTTTGCATAGATTTACTGAAAAGGACGGAATAAATCAAACAGGTCAGCATTTCAGTTCAGCCAACAATTGGTATGTTAGGATGATACGGAGAAACCACGGCCACGTCATAAGAATTGTGATTGATAGTAGTCCCCTATCTCAGATGTTCAGAGTTAAAGCAATAGTTTTAATAAATAAAAGCAGACACATACAGGTATGTGTGTAAAGACTTATTTGTAATAATGTATGAAATGCACAGGTAAAAGGATGCACATCTTTTAGAGAAAATGTCATGAGAAATTAGAAAATTTCAAAAAATAATTGTACACAACATATGGGAGAGCACCTCGCCCGTGATGTCACAAAATCAAAATTTCATAAAAGATCATAACTTTTTTTATCTTTTGACAGATTTTCATCAAACCATCACTTACATGTTTCTTTTATGTGTCTGCTTTTATTGAAACCAACTTAATTTCAGGGTGAAGTTGTGCATCCCTTTAAGATTGATATCAATTCTCCCTATGCCATATAGCTCTCCGAATCTGAACATTGTGCGGTGCTCTAATTTTTTCTAACCTTAAATTCTTGGGATATTAACTTCCATGTTCACTAACATTCTATAGCTTTCGTCTTGCTCGTGTCTTTTCATTCTTTCATTAGTCCATCCACAATCAATTTTGAGATAGGCTAAAACATCGCCGTGAGTGATTGGTGGTATTTTTTTCAAGTCCTTCGTCCATATAACAACCCTTCCATTTTAATATTACGAGGTTTACGAGGGTCGAAATTACAGATTCTGTGCTTTATTGCGTGAATTGAATACCGGTACGTACCAAACTGTTACCGGAAGTATACGTCCCAAGAGCAATCGATCAGAAATCGGTATCGCGAGGTGATATCGCTTGATATCGGCTCTATGCGATAGGAGAGTTGTAAGTCAAGTTGCAATTAATCTCAAATCTTAGTAATACAGTGAAACCTGTATATAAAGACCAAATTAAATTGTATAAATATGTTCCCTTTCAAATACTGTTACGACTTTAAGAGAGATATATGTGAATTTTATGATTCATTATTGATAATTTAAAATCATATAATTTATATTGATATGAATTTATGTATTTCATATTTGTATTTGTGTCCAATTCAGAAACTGTTTACATTAAAATACTTGAATTGCACAATAATATAGACCCTGTATCACAAAGAGTTGTAAAAGCACGGGTACAATTGAGAACCATTGTCAATCCATATCACAAAATAATTGCAAAATCAATAAATTTAACTTGCAAGGGGCATTGTGTTGCTTGTGTGCATCTATCTTAACTAATAACTAGCTAGGACTAGTATATGATTGGTTGCAAGAAGAAACATGGGGTAGGGGGTGTTTCACAAAGCTGTCCGTAAGTTACGAATGACTTTACAAATGACTGGTGATCCCTTCTTGTGCTAAATGCGATACCACACTTTATTCATTGAGAATCTGATTTAACACAAGAAGGGATCACCAGTTGTTCGTAAAGTCGTTTGTAACTTACGAACAGCTTGGTGAAACACCCCACTGGACTTGCAATATAACGGTGATGGTGTGTGAAATGGAAAATGTTAATAGAATAGCAAGTTTACAACTGATTTTGCAAAGTTGCACCTATTGCAACGATGCAACTCTTTCTATGTGATACAGAGCCTGGGTATACTAGTATTTATTTCAACATCTTGTTCCTGTCATTTTGATATTTGTAATATATGGTTTGCAAAGCAATATAAATAGTAACTGAAGGTATATTTATATCAAATAATATTTATTTCCATTTCTCAATTGATTTCTTTTCACCTCTGACTACTATTCACATCAAGATTCTAGTTTTCATCATTGTTTTGTAAGAATTATGTAATATATAACTTATATCAAATACTCAAATGATGAGTTTATAATTAGTGTATAGCTTTTATTAATTGGTCTGATGATGATAGCTTAGATAATATATACAATGTAGAACTATTGTTCAATGCTTTTAATGATAACAAATTGATGCATGTAACTATTATCAAAGGCTTAACTTTATTATCATGAGTAACTTAAGTAATATATAACTTTTATTGTACATGTATGTTTAGAGAATCATAACTTCACATAATATATTGCAGAAAATGTATGTATGTTTGTAAACTGTGTTGCCATTTCTTGAATGGCGATTGTCCATTTATTGTAACTTTTTTAACAGTGACCTGTTTCCTATTTTACTTTTTTTATCAACCTGTGTGTGTAACAAGAACCTTGTTAAGGTTATTTTGATTGTAGAGATTAAGGATATAAGCTAAAACAGTTGGTCTGGTTCGTGTAAGTTATAACTTACTTAGTTGCATTTAATCAAGATGAATATTGCGATATTCTCTTGAAAAATATCTTGCCTTCTCTCAATACCACCCAATCTAAAAATATAATTTTTATGCCTTCTAGAAAAGAAGAAATTTCAGTAATATATTCTTGTATTGTTTGTATAGATTGCACACAGTTTGTGTTTATCATAAATGGAACTGAAATATGTGATTGTTTAATACTTAAATAACTATATAATGCCTTCTGAATGCTGTTTAGTATCTACAAATAACAAACCATGTTTTGTATCAAACATATTTCTTCACTAATATACCATAACCCTGTTAGTATGTTGGTCGAGTATAATTTTGTAAAAAGTCAGAAAATTACAAATTGTATAAATCAATTCAATTACATTTTATTAACATACACAATAAACATAAATGTAATGAATACATTGTAATTTAGAAGAAATTCAATTGTTATTGTGCCTGGCTTATAAGGCAAAAACCATGATGACATTGGTTGATTTTATGACTCGATATCATGTGTACATATTTCACCCTTCCATTTATAGACCTGAACAATTCAAATTGGTTTTAAATCTGTATTATGTCTGGTTTTCCTGTTACAAAATAAAAATTTGCCTTGAGAAATGTCTTGTCCAATTGCTGAAATATTGAAATAAAATATCTTTCTGAAATGGATGTTGTGACGAGTACTCCTTGTGTCATGTGACATTCAGAAAAAATACATTGAATAAAGAGGTGTTGGGATGTCCACATTGTAAAAAATGTTTCTCCTGCAGATGTTATTGATTGTGGTGGTTGTGTGAATAGAAAGGTGCAGAATATTAACCACAAAGAAAAGAAGAAAAACTTTTATTTTGTGAGACTAGTTGAACTCAAAACTTCAACCCTGGACCAAACACTACCCAAACCTAACCTTAAAAACTCAACATGTTACCTGGATGCTTGACAGGCATGACCTAGCTTTAACATTCTTCAATAAAGTACCTTATTTGCATAAATGGCGGTCACTAGTACAGAATTTCGATTTTAAACAAACTACATGTACTTTTGGAGGTGCAAGAAGAGACCACTTGTTCTAGAAGAAATTAAGACTGTCACACGAGCAGATTTCTTTTCATTGCAATATCAATGTTTTATTGTTAGCATTTTGTTTACATATCATGAAAACGGCTAATATGCACAGGAATTTTTTCGCATTAATAATAAACGCAACATTTCTTGTTGTCCTCTTAAGTCTAAACCACACTACAAAATTTGCCGGGAAAAGGAAATCCTTTTTTCGCCGACACAAACTCCTCCTCGTCACATCTTGGCATAGTCAACAAGGCCAACAAAGGGAGAACCATAAAAAATGCAATAACATCTGTCCCCAGTCCAGACAAAAATAATCCAACATAATTCTCAAACACATCATGTGACCAGGCCACATTTGTACAATATTAATGCATTCACAACTCCTCTTCTTCTTCCATTATTAAAATGCATCGAAAATCAATCAGCTCTCGTCAATCAAAAAACTTTTTCAAATATTCCGCAAATCCTGGTCTCATTTCTCTTCTCGATCAGATAAAGGCAAATCTTTCGGGACCACAAGCTCTCTCTCTCTCTCTCCCTCAAGAACCTTTAAAAGGCAAAACCACTAATAATCCATTTTCACTTATTTCATCACACATTCTCCATCCGTGCATTATCATGCCGCTTCTCTTTTTAGAGCGACACGTGATACAATCATCATTACATAAAGTGCAGCTTTCACCAGTCCATTCCTGGTAAGGATGTACAAACATTAGTCCATCTTTCTCAGGTCTCAATAGTCCTGGCCATTCATAACAAAATGGAACCCCAAAAATCAATCTGGGAGGAAGAACCATTCCTCCAACATGTAGATTCAAGCTTCATATCTGTCACCATGGTTACCGGTACATAAAATGAGCATGTCTGTCAATACAGTACTTTTTGGTTGCCTTTACACAATAGGCTTCTCTCTGTGTCTTGGGTAAAGACCACCTCTACTTTAAAGATCCAGAACATCTCCCCAATCCGACTCACTCACACGATCAAATAAGACATAGTTTCCCTCCTGTATCAAACATTACAAATACATGTTTCTCTGGAGGCCTGTCAATTTCATCCATCTGCTCCACCACATAGTTTCTCGTTCGTCCTTATTCCACACCTGCATGCATCCACTGTTGCCAAGTCAGTCAGACACATGCTTGGACAAGCTTCGTACATTTCTAGTTGTCATAGAATCTTCACTAATCATGAGAATCGTCTTATCCTCGGAAAAGAAGGAAGGAAATGTTGAAAGGGTGACAGACACATACCATACTACATGTATGACTATTACAGGTACAACTCTTTAAATGTCCAGTCATCAAAACAACAGTCTTCAGTAGCAATACACCAGTCTGTCTAGATTTGTCTTGTTACAAACAGCACAAAGAAAGGAAATAATTAAAGGCTAGTCTTGTCTTCGGTTACTCTCCATATCAATACATATTATGAGATAATGCTGGAACATCAATTGTCGGTATAAACGCAGTGACGGACCATTCTGATAGATGTACTGTTCACAATATGTACTCTGTGAACGATACAGTTACAATGTAAATCAGCTTTCAAAATTTGTTTTCCATCTAGCCAATACAGATCACTTGTGCCAAGGTACAAAAACAAGGACTTTATTCATCACAATGACACACGTGGGATCTTACACAATTGACCCCCACCCCTCCCTCACATCACGTTTAATATGAAATACGGCACAGCTTATGAGCAAGCTTACTGGTAGTATTTAGTATATCAATCATCCTTCAAAATCAAATGAAATCACAAACTATAACAATTCTCGTCCTTCTTTGTTTGTCACATTCATTCCCTTTTTTTTTGCTCTCCCACCTGAGGTTAACATTGAGCATGAGCAATCAGTGGGCTACAAATAAATACGGAAAACAGAAAGCGACACGTTTTGGACGAGATGAAGAACAAGAAGTCAATGTGATATATGACAAAACTTTTAGAACAATCTCAACTACCAGCAAATATCATAAAACAAATCTTCCTTGTACCAATCTGGAGATTCATCTCCACTAGTGCAAAGACGACGCTCTAGTGAATTGGAACCCACTCTGATCTGGTGATTTAAACCTTCATCTCTTATGCAACAGGTGATGTCAACACCTACCCCTATCACCCACCCACCCCACCCCCCCCCCCCTCCCCCTCCCCCTCCCCACCATGCATGGGTTTTTCCCCTTTTAAATTCCTCTTTGGCAAAATGAAGCCACATCTCAAGACTGCAAGTGCAAGCTCAAGGCAAATTGTAGGCTAAAAGAATACAAGTGTTTTATCAAATCAAAAAGTCAACACAAATCTCAGACGGGATAATAAATGGGTATTGCCACTGCTCTTTCTTTGCAAATCGTCGTTGTAATCATGTTTGAAAATGAGTATGGGGAACTGGTTACTGTTGGGCTGGAATGATGCTGTTGGTCTAGGTCTGGGTCTCTGGGTCTGGTCCTGGTCTTAGAGCCGGTCTAGTGAGCCTGCAGACTGCTCTTCTTGAGGGCCAAGTCCTTGATGTTGAAGACCACTTTCTCCTTGTGGGGCTGCGGAGTGGACGCCATGCAGAATCTGGTGGCCAATCAGGAGAGAGAGAGAGAGAAAGAGAGAGAGAGAGAGAGAGAGAGAGAGAGAGAGGAACAAGGTCAAGGTCAGACTGATGAAGGGAATTCTCAAAATAGGGGAAAATCATCCCAAAATGCACTGCGCAATGACATCTTAATCTATTCTGCAGACATGTCCCATCCAGTTCCATACATGAGTCCACAAGACTGGACAAAATTTGGATGTGGTTGTGCAGTGTATCATGGAAATTTATGGGAAGCCAGATAAAACAACATGAAACAATATCAATGATTTCATGTAGATTTTGTTCCCTATATGATTGTATAATTGAGTTTGTCCACATAACATTTACAGCAAATAATTGAAATCACCCATGCACGTGAGATGATTATTTTTGCCCCCCATGAACTTGGTCTACATATAGTACACGGTTTAAGTTACATCACTAGTGTAAACATGGGCCATTTACTTCAACAAAGTTATCCAAGCTACACAAAGGTGCGGTCAGATGGCTACGCTGCAATGCTCACACACACACGTGCGCACACCACTCATTATGTGTACATGCGCCGTAGCATATCAGAGATTGCTGCTAGATCGCAACTTTCAAAGTTTTACCTATATTGAGGGTGGGCTGATAGGACTGCCGCCAAACGCAGCGCCCTCTATAAACGGTATCGCGCTACTGACACCATTCTTGCAGCAGTGAGGCATACAAACACTACTGAGCAGCAGGGCGCCAGGCACAGAAGGAGTTAATTACCTTTTGAAGGCCTCCAGCTCCCGCTCAGTCTCATCCATGTCGTTCATGTCCACATTCTCCTTCGGCATGAAAATCTCATCTAGAAGAGAGAAACAGAATGAGTGAGTACACCTTCAACTATTTATTTATATGTACTTGTCGTAATCTTACTCTCCTTGCAGATCTTATCATAAAAGAAGAGAAACATAATGTGTAATCCCTATGTCAGTACAATATATCGCACACTCTTTCCCATTGACAGGCAGGATACACATTGTTCAAGGTAAGAATAACCCAACATTCTTTGACTATCACATGATGTACCCATGAAACACATTGTAACCTTCCTTCAAGGAACTCTTCTTTTTGCTTCTCCTTGGTGATACCATTGGACCTCTTCACCCTCTATGTCGATGTTATCCTATCAGTGAGCCACAGCAAAGAAACGGGACTCCCATACCTATTGATGCATTGGGGTTGTCTGAGGAGTGCTTCTTCTTCTTGCGCCTCTTGTTGGTGGTGCCGTTGCCGTTGGTGAGGGCCGAGCCATTGGGCAGGGGGTCATGGGAGGGCCCATTGCGTGGGAGGAGGCGTGTGTCAGGTTTGGTGTGGTGGTTGTTCTCCGTCCGCTTGCTGGCCAGCCGCTGCTCCACCCGCTGTTCCACCTTGGGGGCGTGGTGAGGTGTGTGGTCTTCAACCAGACCGGTGGTGGTGGTAGTGAGGGGTGCGGCGGCCTTCTTGGTGCTGTGAGTGGGAGCTGGAAGAAGGGCAGACGGGGCCGGACCCTGTTTGGCTTTCTTGAGGTGGGGGTCGTCGCTGCTAGCCGTGCCCGATCCATGCTGCCTGCCCTTGTTGGCCACACCCACATGGCTCTTGTTGCCCACGCTGTTAGACCGGCTGCTACTGCTGCTGCTGCTGGTGTCGCTGGCATGGCCGTTGACCATCTTCTCTGGACCGGCGTGGACCGTCTTCCAGCTGCTGCTACCACTGTCTTGTCTGGAAGCCCGCTCTTTCTGCTGCTGCTGGTGCTTTGGTTGTTGTACAGGCTGCTTCTGCTGCTGCTGGGAATGCTGCACAGCCTGCTTATTGCCTTGGTCTCGCCTGCTGGACGGCTGGCTGGACTCCTGCTGATCCCGGCTGCTGTTTCCATCGGACGATGAATCTGCAGCCAGGGCTAATGACGGCCAGTGCTTCCCCGTGCCATTCTCCTTCCCCTTTGCTTTGGTCTCCATGCTCTTACTCACTCCTTTGGACGATGGCGCGCTGGGCTGGACTTGGGGTTGTGATGCGGGAGTTGTCTTTGCCTTCTTGACAGCGCCGTCCAGTTTGGCCCGGGAGGAACTCCCATCCTGGACAGTGGCTGCTGGCGCTGCTTTGGAGCTGGAGGAAGTGGAAGTGGATTTGGATGAATCGGATGATGCCACCGACGTTGAGGATGATGAGGATGCGGCTGGCGAGGGAGACGATGATGACCATGCCGGACTCCCATGCTGATGGTCAACTAGTGGTCTTGGCTGGCCCTTGGATGTGGCGGGTGAGGGCGATGGATTGGACTGAGGCTGAGGCTGGGGATGATGGGCGCTGACCTGCGGATGAGGCTGCAGACCCTGCTTCGTGGCTGATGCAACGAGATTGTGGTGCTGATGCTTGGGGTCGGGTACCACATTGTTGCTGCTACCGCCACCCCCGTGGTGCTGCTGTGGTGCCTCCCCCGACTTGACCTCGACATGGTGGTGGTGGTGATGATAGTGATGGTGGTGGAGGGACATGGGAACGTGGTGCTCTTTCTTGTGACCGTTCTCAGGCACGGTCTTTGATTTCTGCTCAGCCTATGTGGAAACACCAAAGAGAAGAAGTCACTACAATGATGAGAGGGTAGTAAGGTTTATATCCAAGAAGTTACAATCACGGACAGGTTGTCATTGCATCAGTATATCATTAAAATCAAATCAGTCCAAAACAATTGGAGTTTACATCATCACATTATATCTCATTATACCTCTAGGACAAAAGCTGAACTTGACATCCATTACAACGCCATCGCAGGCGACCACGTTTCTGCAGTTGTAAGGACATACGACTGAAAATATGAATGGATCATGCCTTCGGATCAAATCGTGTTGAATGCCGCCGCCTTCACAATTTCATGTTTCTATGGAACTCCATTCACACTATGGTGTCGAAAATAGCTAAAAGAAAACAAAAACTGACCTTTTTCTGCCTCTGCCGTTGGCGCTTTGCTGCCTTGGAGCTGGTCTTGGACTTTTTGGCGCCCTCTATGAATGAGAGAAGATCCTCCACCTTGCGCTCGTCAGCGTGCAGCAGGTCGCTAGGCGGCTGGGGGGCTAGAGGCTCATGGGAAGGGGAGTGGTCCTTTGGCTGCTGCAGAGAAATCATGGTTAGATGAGGCACTGTGTTAATACACAGATTCCCAATGATTCGGAATCCCATCAGCTGAAGTTGAAATTTGATCTTTGTAAATCAAAGTTCATGATTTGTCAAACTTGATTAGGATTGCAGGAAATGAATTCCCACTGCGTTAAAGGTGATATTCATAGAAAATTCAAAAATATGAAGATATTCATCTACAGCAAGCTTATGAGCCATACAATGAGCTTGGATGACATTCAAACAATATATCACTTTCCAAAAAGCGAAATTAGGGTGAAAACAATCACCGTATTCGCGGGGACAAATTTGCCCTACTGTCATCCGAAACGGCCTTTAGGTCTGACGTAAGAAAAGGGATGCGTTATTGTGCATCAAACATGCTAATCCGCAGCTTCTTTTCCGCCAGAAGCATCATGCATTGTTAATGAAACTGTGATGGCAGTTGCTAGTGGATTAACAGGTGTGATACACAATGGTCATTGTGAAGCGTATCCCGGCTGTGACGTACACACAACGCCACTTTCCCTGAGGCGATTTCGTAGGTCAGGAAGAGAGTCAATTTAGTAAAATTTGACTTTTTTATTAAACACAAAACTGAACACTTTCATGGTATGTTAGCTGCATAAATTGCTTTAATAACTCATTCAATTATAAAATAAACTATATTTATTTGATTTCATTTCCTATGAATATCACCTTTAAAACAGGAACAGATTGGGGTACCTCATTTAACACAAGAACAGGTTACCATCCGTGCGTAAATTCTGTGTAGCTTACGTACAGCTTGGTGAAACATTCCCCGAAGATGAGTCTGCACAGTCATTGGAGAAGACGGATATGATTTTCAGAGAATTAAAAAGAATTTGGATTAATCTGCCAATCATACCTTCCACTGCCACATACCACCTTGACCTTGTTAATCGTTTGTGTACCAGATATAGTGCTGCTCTATGGGATTTGTGTGCATAACTGGACACAAAAATGCACACACCTGGCACACAAAGAGGTCATCAGCATCACAATACAGATAATAATAATAATGATAATAATAATCGATTCTTATATAGCGTTTCTATAGAACGAAGTACGACCCAAAGCGCTCAATTATTACTATGGCCTTAGCCAAGCAGCCAAGTATGAAGCGGTAAAAGCTAGTTAATCTTATTAGATCGGGAATACTATATTCCTGCCAGATACCCGTTTACTACACGTGGGTTGAGAAGGACAAACATGAGCAAAACACCTTGTCCAAGGGTGTACGCACCGGGCTGGGCTTGAACCCAGGATCTTTCTGCGAGAGTCAAGGCCTCTCAACACTATACCACAGTGCCCTCATAAATTGGTTCTAACTATACTTTTCCTAGCTGAGATACCAATCAACTGATAAATTAAAGGATATATGTGTCTCTCTGAAGATGGGGGGTGGGGGGGGGGAGGGACTGAAAGCAACAGACAGCTTACCTTTCTCTCTCTCAATCTCAGTCTGAGTCTGTCTCTGATTTCAGTGTAGTTCCGACTTGTTGGTGCAGGTTGAGGCTACATGGGGACAATAAACAGTACAAAAACATGCCAGGTTTTAACAGTCATTAATTCAATCTCTATTAAATATTTTCATTCTCATACATTTTCCTTTTCATTCCCACATTTCACATTCAAGGAATTCATGTTTTAAACAAAAATTGTAACATCAATTTTCTGTTTCATTCTCTTGATAATGACCGATTAAGTTTTTACTGCAATATAACCGACAACCCTCAATGTCTCCAACATAAGAATGACTCCATTTAACTGATTTATTTTTGACAAAGACACTATGACTGCTGCCATGTTTAGTTTTATTTTGATAGTCCCGAGTGTAACACACTTTTATTTCATGCGTACTCAAAATATTGATCACGCGTTAGGACTGTGAGGAGTGAAGAGATCGGCTAAACCAAAAAGTACTATCACCTAGAGTGTAACAAACTTTTCTTCTCAGGTGATCAGATGGGCAAAACTACACTTCATCACATGATCAACTCTTGATCAATCATATAGCAACATTCTTAGTATGTGGACTATAACAATGGATATGGCAACACCACTTGGGCACCCTATACAGGTGTTGCTCCTGTGAAGGTTGGCTCTTCACTCACCCCTTGGCCGAAGAACTCGCAGTAGCAGCATTCACAGTGTTTGGACTCCCTCTCTCGGGTGGTGCTGGAGGCGTTTGAGTCCTTGTCGTCGTTGTTGCTAGGTGTGTCGTCTTCATGCTGGTAGTTTGGCGTCTCGTAATCTGGCTCGCTACTGTTATGTTGAAAGAGATTGACACATCCATGTTTTAACGTCATATATATGATATATGTACAGATTTCTGTGTATTAAGTGTGACTTGCTTCTGTTTGAAAATGTACTTTTTTTAAAAATGTTACATTTGCTAATATGAATCAAAGCTAGTCAAAGAAATAAGTAGATATGAATGCATAAAACAAATCCATAGAGCAGGGGACTGAACTCTGAAGTACATTATCTGGAACGGTGTTTCCTTTTGCTCTCGTACATCTCCATCTGATAGAATTCCAATCAAACTGATCTTCATCTTGGAATTGGTGGCATCCTTCAAATTTGTGCACGTGCAAATTCTTAACCCCAATGTGCACCAATGTTATATTGTTAAATGTAACTTCTATACACCAGGGCCCTGTCTCATAAAAAGTTGCAATTGATCATAACTTGGCTTGTGATTAATATTACGCATAACTCTTCACATGAGAGATAGGGGATCGGACTTATGATCCATTCCGATCAATCACAACTCTTTATGCGATGGGGCCCTGAGCATGTTGCCTGGTATGGCAAGGATTCTATGCAGGAGCTGTGCCTACCTGCACACACTGGCTGATGTTGGGGTACTGGCGGTGGTTTGCATGGAGCTGTTGCACAGGCTGGCACCGTTGCCCAGACCGCTGGCTGCATGGGATACGGGGTGCTGATGGGAGCACGCCTGCATGTGCTGCTCGTTCAGATAATCTGCTCAAACAAATAAACAAAATAAATACACAACTGAGTTAATAGATATAATCATCCACCAGGCAGATAAACACAAAAGCATGTTTCAGAGCTACCAACATTGAAATTCAACAATCAGGAAGATTTTGCGAAATTTCATCAAAAATCAGGGAGATGTCTATCAAATGCAATACGACCTAATGACAATAATCTATCAATAACCAGGGAGATTGGGTGATGTGATAAGTTGCAATGCAGTAACATTGGTCTATTTTCAGGGAGACTCCTGGAAAATCAGGCAGACTTGGCAGCTCTGATGTTTAGGTAGTCTGCTCAAACAAAGAAATAAACAAACACTGAGTAAGTAGATATCAATTTGTGCCTAGTGCATTAGTTGTGTTCCTATTACAGCTTGTGTTGTAATTTGTGTGCTGTGATCCACAGATTGGGCAATATGGATTCTTCTAATGCCCTTGTGTCTCTATTGGTTTTGGATTTCTGGTCTTACCTCATGGGCTATACTTGGTCACTTAAGCATATTATATTGAAAAAAAATATAAAAACACTCAAGATGTTGTAGTTTTTTTTAATGGTTTATACAAATAATGATCTTTGTAGATGGTTGCATTTATATGTGGAAAGCTGACCAGGGATGTATGGAGAGTGGTCTTTGTTAAGAGGTTGGTCTGTCTAGGTAATATGGGTGTGGTGCACTCACCGGGCAGCCTGACGGTGGGCTCTGCAGCTGACTCCTCTCCCCCTAAGCTCTTCTTCTTCTTCTTGCCCTCCCCAGCCATGTGCTGGTGCTGGTGCTGTTGCTGTTGCTGCTGCTGGTGCTGGAGATGGTGCACATCAGCCATGTGGATGCCTGCATTCTGGAGCTGCAGCCCCACGCCCTGCGTCATGAGAGCCTGCTGGGTGAGCACGCCCTGGCCGAAGGGCTGGGTGAGGGGGTCGCCCCCCAGCACACCCCCAGCCGCATCCAGCAGCGGGGCGGGGAAGAAGAGATTGCTGCCGGGGAGCTTGGGCACGGCGGGCAGGTTGTGCTTGGCACACAGCTCCTGGGCAGCTACCGCCGCCGCTAGCCCCGCGCTCTTCCGCTTGTCCAGCGTCTCGCTGGGGTGGGGGTGGACGTGGTGCGCCAACCTCTGCTGCTTGGTCCACTCCCCGATCCCATTGCTCATCAGCAACGAGCCCCCACCGCCACCTCCCCCATTCAGACAGTGCTTGCTCCCTTTCTCCTCCTTAGACACTGGAACTTTCCCGTCAGCTTCGTGCGGCGCGGGCGAAGGTTTGCTCCCCACGGATCGGTTCTCTGTCTTCTCACCGCCACCCCCACCGCTGCGGCAGTTGGACTGCAGCGCAGCTTTGACACTCTGGACCAGGTCTGGCGCCTCTTCCTCCCGGCCGTAATGGGAGTGGGAGTGCAGTACCATCTTGGCGCTCTCGTAGGCACTGTTCCAGTCGCCATACGCCTGAAGCACGTCGGCGGCAGCCGCAGCGGCCGCACCCACCCCCAGCTGGAAGGCCTGAGGCTGGGCCTGCTGCTGGGCATGGTGGTGGTGGGGCAGCAGCTTGGGGGGCTTCTGGGCCGACTGGGACTGAGACTGGGCCGTGGAGGTGGAGGAGGTCAGGTTGTAGAGGTGTGGGTGGATGACGGGGTGCTTGGCTGTGATGCCGTGGTGGCTGAGGTCTAGAGGTTGGTGGCCAGGGAGGTTAGGGTAGAACAGGTAGGACGGCTTGGAGGCCACCTCCAGCTTCTCCCCCAGCCCCGTGGGCAGCAGACCAGACGGTAGGTGGCCGGCGCTGCTCACAGAACAGTTGCTGCACTCACATGGCTGGCTGCTCACAAGAGTGGAGTCCTGGTGGAGCAAGGTAACAAAAATATACGTATCAGAGGTGTGAGGAGAATGAAAACAGTGATAAACGAAGAGGGCAAAGGATATAGAAGAGAGAGATAGAGAGATCAGGGGATGGGATAAAAACAAATGAAAAGAGAGAACCATAGACAATGACATTTAGAGACAAAGGAAAAAAGAGAATAAAGACAGATACATTAAGAAATATATGCAGTGTAAGTAAATATAAATATTACAAGTAGAGAAGCAAAAATAGATAGAGAAAGAGAGGCGAGAAAGAGACATAGAAATGGACAAATAAACAGACATAGAGAGAGAAACACACAGAGAGACAAAGTAATAGTGAGACACTAAAAAAGAAAGGAAGAGGCGAGGACAGCAAGAGAGGTGCCAAGCAAAAGGAAAGAGAAACAAACAAGACCAGCTCGCATCCCTACCCTTTTGAGGTCCCCATTGCTCTGTCTCTCTCGTCCCTGTCTGGACGCCGACGCCTGACAACGGCCCCTTCCCCTTGACGATGAGTTCTCGTTCTGATGACCATCCCTGTCGTCATCATCCTCCTCGAAGGCATTCTCGTGGGACGGCGAGGGAGAAGACTCAGAGTCCAGGTCGTCAGAATCGTCTGAGTCGTCGCTCCGCGGCGAACCAAAGCTGAAATCGCTGCAAGAGCAATCATGTAGCAAATCACTCTTAGGTCTTCAGAAACACAGAGTACTTCATTCATTTTACAATATCAAACTTGAGATTCCACGAAGTAATTGTAACAACTAAATTTATTACTATGAATACTAATAAAATATTTTTACCATGAATTGGAATACTGCTCTTAAAATATTGGGAGGCCGATTAATATTGAAAGGGCAGCCCTGTTCAAATGTTGATGGACGTCCATTCTCCTAGAAATCTTAGTTCAGGGCCCCGTCAAATCCTGGCATACCTACTCACCAAACAGAAAGGCGATGTCATTGTTATTTAGTGCTCTAATGGCAATCGGTCAAAGCTTTTGTTTACAACAGCTTTGCATCATTAATTATTTAAAGTTGTTTATCTAGTTCTTATAAAGAATCATGTAACATAAAGATTTTTTTTCAGATCATCTGCTTTTCATTTTTTTTCTTTTTTCTGGACAAAAATGTAAAATCACATAGGATGGAATGAGGTGAGTGACGTGTCCTCACTGTACCTGGTATGGATGAAGTCGTTCCTGGAGAAGATGGGGATGACTTCCTCACTGTCGCCCTGAGAGGAGCACTCTGACGAGGAGGTGGTGGAAGACAGGTCGGGCGGATTGATGGACTGAAGGTAGGAGTCCAGGGCGGACAGCTGGCCCCCCGACGCAGCCTCGCTCAGGTGCTTCAAACCGATCTCCTCGTAGAGGTCAGGGGTCAGAAGGCTGGAGGTCAACCTGTTCAGACTGCAGTCATCACACAGACACCTACAGCGAAGACAAACACAGTGGCAATTGTATTGGTTGCAGGGATATGCAAGGAATAGACTATTTTCATTACGTATGCAAATTTTTTGTGTGTTACTCAAACAATTTATTACTTATAGTAACCTCACAGCCTGTCCGAGGCTTGTCCGGGTAGCAACAACTAATAGATTTAGAGTATGTTCCACCCATTGAAACCAAATTACGAAATACAGGTGAATGTAATAACGCATTACTACGCAAGATAGGGGGAAAGTCGTGAAGACATTATGACAGTGGCCTAGTGGCATCACATAGATAACTACAGTGAAGCTAAAAACAGAGTGCCATTCAAACTACATTTGTATTCATAATTAAAGAAATATGTGCAAAGAATTGGCATGGAATTTCATTCCTATCTGTGCTAGGTCAACTTGGATTCATCACATAGAATTCTACAGGGACAACACAACAATTCAATATCAAACCTTTAAAAGGAAGTCCACTGAACTACAAGCTCCTAGAATACAGACACACATTAGTCTGTCCCTAAAGTCTTAAAATGAGTTGCGATTGATCCAAAAGCCTATCTCTAATGCACCAGTTACGTTTGATATAAATCACAAGTTTAGTTACCATCAGATGCAATACTTCATAGCAATGATTCATGAGATTTGTTGATGAGTGTAATGGTATTTCATGTGCAGGAATATTTTTCTTTGGAAATAGAAACTGACATCACATTAGCATGTCACAATCCATGCTATGTAAAAAATGGCAACCAAATCCTTCATTGACTTACTTTTTCTTGGTAGAGCCCTTGTGATTGGTTGTCAATTCCTGGTTGCCGCCCCCATTAGCCAAGTGACCAATCAGGGCAGACTGGCACGGGTACAGGTTCCTGTTGTTGGTCAGCTTGGTGGCCTCGCAGGACAGAGGGCGTGGCCTAGACGAGGGCACACCCACGTCCCATGAGCGGTTCAACGCTTTCTTGCCCTTATAAAGCTCCTGAGTAAATAAAAGGAAAATAGGTGTGAGATAATACCTCCATCAAACAAAATCTCTGATTTTCAATTAATTATGTTAAGAACAGCAATAATAATGCCTTATTTTATCCGAAGTTCTTGAATTCTTTACTTCATCGGCTTTTCGTAGTTGCATTCATTACTAATCAATAAATGACTTTATTCACGTTCTCTGGCATACAGATACGGGTTCTGTTATTTTAATTTGAGTATCATCACCGACATATGGCACGTGTGACAGACAATAGCCGTTAGCTACCCACTCAACAATTACATATTTGGGGAATTTATACCTCATCGGACAGGGTGAGTGTGTGCGCGCATACTGAAAAGCCATTGAAACCTGTGTTGTAGCTGAGAGTTGCGGAGTGCAATCAAAATGGCTACATTTTTTAATTTTCGGGCCACAAAATTGCCCGCCCATGGCGCGTGTGTCTTTCAGCGAAATGCACACTCCACATTGTCACAATCATGAGAATAATTAGTTCTCCGGTAGGAATGGAATTAGTTTGACTTAGTGGCTGCCGTGATGCTGACATGATCCCTTGAAATTGGACAGGTGTCGCAAAGTAGCATAAGCTCCCTATGACTTGTGTCATAACATTGTAAAGCGCTTACAGATGACGTTAGGCGCTCTATAAATACAAACTGCCATTATTATTGAACGGGCCAATGGGACGACCAGAATGGTCCACTTGTGATTGAAACCATGACAATGCTGCATACCTGCTCATCCGTGTAGTCCTCAATAAGCTGCTGGCAGTCTCTCCACACGACAGCCACCACCGACATGTCGTTGTCAAATTGCAGATACCTTGTCAGATGGAGAAATGGGGATTCTTGATTACTTTCACTGTCATTGATCTGACGACTGAATATGATGTCCATTTTCTGCATCCAATCCTCACTGGAATCAAGAACCTACATCCTGGCTGGCATTTACAAGCTGATAATATCGATTATAAGGGACTTCTAATTATTTTGTTAACAGCCTAAGAGAAAACAAGTTTTTTAAATAAGAACCAAACAAATACCCAAAAAATCTTTTCATTTTACTTTAACTTCTTAAATTGCCAGTCGATTTCAAGGAGATTTTCAGTTGTTGAAAATGGTGGCCAAACCTTCTCTTTATAAAAAAAGAATTTCATACGATGAGTTTCATGATACACCATACAGTAATCCTTAAATAGGTTGCTCTATCGGAACAGCTCTGAAACGAGTTGCTCAGATAACTAGTTAGAACAGAAAGAGAGAAAGCCGATAGAGAAGAGAGGGTGAGAGTAGGGTATTCTTTCAGGAAAGGAGCTCCGAGAAAAGCTGTTGGCTCAATCCTCTCGGAAAAGCTCTGCAGTTCACCAACAAAGAGGAGTAAATGTTTCAGAGTCGGGTAAAAGAGTACTTAAGTCCTTATTGCTGGGCTAACCTCTGGAGTAGGCTGGCGTAGCTCTCCTCATGGTACGGCTCCTTCTGGCTCGTAACGGCCCGCAGCTGCTTGATGAGGGTGCCCAGGTTGTCATGGAGACCGGGCTCCATGTAGATGAGGGAATGGAACAGGTGCTTGTTGTGGAGAGGCCACGTCAGGTTGAACTTCTGCAGGTGCTCCTTCTCCTGGTGGACGTGGAGGGGGGGAGGGGGAAGATGGGAGATGGGATGATTCAGGTGCCCATTCAGAGGAATATGATGGTTTCTGCTTTAAAGGTAGCCTGTCCCTTTTGCAAGCTTAAAATTTGAAATCGTCTATCACGATCGTAAATTGAAGAAAGTGTGATTCAAGACCATTTCTAAGAATATAGCATGTTGAAGCTTTCTATATGTAAAAATTTCAGCCGTTAAATTTCAAACCGACTTTTTTCGTACTATGAAAAAAGTATTAGTCTTTGTTACAGTACCTATGTGGTCATTATGCATGTGTGAAATCCTAATTTTATGAGTAATTTCCAAACATTGGAGATGATTTCTTCTATAGAACAATTTTTTTCATAATGCGCTTTTTAATTTAATATACAGATTAATCAATAAAGCAGATATTTCAACACAAACTGCTAAGAGCCTGAGGTAAAGACTATCAATCAGACGTTGTTTACGTGCATTATTTGAATTTTACACTTCGTCTCAGTTTTAAATTATGAATATACAGCTTGCTAACACTTCTCTATATGTTTTGCCAATGTTTCGATGGTTTTGTGGTGATCTGAAAAAGGGACGGGCTGTCTTTAAATGAATGGAATGGATCTCCATTCCAATATGGAAGAACAGAACGGCTCAATCGACGACAAGAGATGGGATGGTGCAGGAGTCCAATGAGATGGTTTCTGCTTTGCATCAATGGAATGGGTCTCCATTCCAATTTGGAAAAATGGGGTGGTTTACATCACCAATTTATATAAGTGTGTGTTGGTTTCTAATTTAGACAAATGGAATTGATCTTCATTTCATTTTGGAAGAATGGGGTGGTTTACATCACCAATTTATAAGTGTGTGTTGGCTTCTAATTTAGACAAATGGAATTGATCTCCATTTCAATTTGGAATGGGGTGGTTTACATCACCAATTTATAAGTGTGTGTTGGTTTCTAATTTAGACAAATGGAATTGGTCTTCATTTCAATCTGGAAAAATGGGGTGGTTTACTTTCTTATTTACAAGAATATGATGTTTTCTAATGTAGACGAATGGTATTGGTCTCTAATCCAATTTGGAAAAAAGTGTGTTTTATATCACCAATTTACAAGAATGTTTCTAATTGTTTCTAATTTAGCAGAACAGAATGGGACTCCTTTTCAATGCGGAAGAGAAGACTGGTTCACTATTCCAATTTGAAAGAAAGAAATGGTTCAGGGTTTCAATTCAAATTAATGGAATGGGTCTCTGTTCCAATATATTTTATTCACGTCGTTCAAACAATATGTTACTAATGGTAACCCCAAGTTTTGTCTGAATAGCAACAACTAACATATTCAGAGTGCATTCCACAAATTAAAACTAAATTATGAAATACAGGTGAATGCGATAAAGCATTACTATCCAGTTAGCTTACTATAGAGTACCGAAGTAGTGTCGTTATATGAGCATGTTGTCAAGACAATTGGCTCTGGACAAACTCGCTCCAGTGAGAGGTTTAGTGGTCCGATGTTGGGCTAGTGTCGGGCATTCCAAATTACAGTCCCCGCTGTGATCACCGCTGCTTGCTCTACCCGCATTGTTTAGAACCAGTTGTCTTGACAATAATGCTCAAATGACACTTCGGTACTCTATGACTGAGGCTTTTCCCTGGCAGCTTTCAATCCTGGGTTGTACTACTCTTGACATGAGAGGGCAGTATAACAATGCTGAATCAATAGGTAACAGCATGGCACGTGTTGTTAGGCAAGCAGATAACAAGAGAATATGTGACTAGTATTGGTAAAAAATAATACCCAAAATAATATGTGACTTTTACAGCTATTTAAAAAAATCCAAAATATGTTAACAATGGTTCATCTGATTTTTCTTGTTTCTAGTCGATTCCAATCAATGTTACGGTGGTAGTCTCCTTTAGAAACAAACTTGTAGCGTCTCCTTTCTTACCAGTTCCTCCAGGATGGAGAGGAGTGTCTGGGCGGCTGAGCAGAGGGCGGCATATTCCTCCAGGAGGGTAGTGACAAACTGCTTGGCGAGGGGAGGGGTGTGGAAGCCCCCCTCCAGTTGCCGTAGCAAGCGCTCCCGCATCTCCTTCACAAAGTCCTCCACCTCCGCCTCCAGGCGCACGTACAGCAGGTGCGGGTCGTGGGCGCACAGCCGCCGGACCAGTTCCTGCATGCGCGGAAGACTCAGCTTCGTGGTGCTCTCCTCGCCTGCAAGAGATACAAGATTGAAGTTGAATATGCATGTTAGTGTCCTCATTCATATTCATGAATGATTTGTGTTACGTGCATATTGAAAGATTATGTATATTGATGGGGTTGGTGAGGATCATGGTCAAACAGCTCCTGCATATGCTGAAGACTTTGTGGTGCTCTCGTCGCCGGCAACAGACATTAGATTGGTGCTAAGTAGGCATGTTAGGCTGCGATATTTGCATGTTGAAGGCCTAAAGAATACGGATGGGGCTGTTTGGAGTCGTGGCCAAAAAGCTCTGCGTGCGCAGAAGACTCAGTTTTATGGTGCTTCCAATGCCTGTAACATAAGATTGGTGGGGAATATACATAATATTGTCCTCATTAAGAATTTGTGATATGTGCATGTTTAAGTCCGTATGATTACTGACAGGGTTGTTTAGGGTCATGGGTGCCTACAGGTGGATGGGTGAGGTTGGCTTACCTGTGAGGGAGGTTCCAGCCTCCCAGTAGACACAGCGCACAAGGTGGCTCAGCTCAGTCCAACACTCCCCCAGCTGCTGCCTCGAGTGCTCCTGCTCCGCCGCAATCTCTCTCCGCTCCCTGCACGGCTCGCACTGGCACGGCCCCTCCCCGCCACCGCCTACCACGCCCAGGCCACGCCCGTCCTTTCCAACCACACCCGTACTGGTAGTGGTGGTGGTGGTGACAATGGAGGGGGCGGAGTCGCCCCCCACGCCCGGCGACGTGGTGAAGGCAACGTCCAGATTCTGCAGACTGGTGATGAGAGGTAGGGACGGCTGTAGCAGCAACTCCTAGGAATTAGAGAGAAGAATAATGTCATTATCAACCCTTCGTTTCCCAGATAAACCATTTCTCTATTAACAATATATGTGGAAAAGTCACAGGTGGCATACATGTGACTACACCAAATACTCCTCTTTGACATTCATGTGTCTTACTTACAAAGTAGGGAGAACGCTATACTAGGAATAACCAAACAGGATAGGAAGACACTCCAAGGATCAGAACCCAGACTAAAGTAGCAGACATAATGCAATCTATCCGAAGAAAGTAATGGGCCGGCCACCTTGCAAGAACATCTGATAATAGGTGGGCCAAGTGTACAATGGAGACCACAGTTAGGTTCAAGACACAGGGACAGATAGAGTGATGAGCTCACAAAGTTGATAGGCATTAAATGGATAGCAACAGCACATGACAGACATCTTTGGCATCAACTCCGTGAGGCCTTCGCCCTGCAGAGGGCCAATCTTGGCTGGTGATGATGATGACTTACACAAAAATGTATCTGTCAAGCATAAACAGTTGATATACATAGCAATATGCCTTTCAATAGGATTAATGCGCATGACCATGGCTCTCACTGGTACTTCGCTGCATGTTTTTGTTCTCAAGCTTCTAATATTGGTCAGCAAACCATGTAAAGCTAATACCGGCCAAGAGCCTGCTGTGGATTGCTCAAGAAAATGCAATTGAATGACAATTTCACACATTTTGAGAACTTTATGGCAACTTTAACTCCTAATACTTCCATTCAAATGATCAAAACACATTTAAGTGTCTTACCCTCAATTCTCATTTTCCTGTTTAGAGTTTGAATTATCTATTCAAATCCATTGCTTATGATACCTAATTAAGAAAGATCACTTATAATGGAAAGAAACTTATAGTGGAAAGACATCAGTCTGTCATTCCATCTCTATTCCTACATGTGTTAGGAAACTTGTCTAAAGAAACATTCAGCTTGTTGATTGGAATAGCTGCTATAAATATTCTGACTTCATGAACCAATCCATTTCCAAACAATCTCATTCTTAGAATTATATCAATAAACACATCATGCACTAATAAACACTGAACTGGTCCAGTCCGAACCAGTCTAATTTCCTGTTAAGTGAATGCGAATTACACCTGTTTGTTTGTTGTGTATATGTACACAGTATGTGCGTGAATGTAGGATGCATTGTAACATGTCATATCCCATGGCCTGATCATGGTCTACAACCACAGACACACACCATGAACATTTTTTTTTGTCCGCGTAACAAAAGACCATGTTCATAAGTGTGAATTCAGACATAAAACTTGTCTGGAAAAAATATGACTAGCATCCAACTTGCCAATAGTTTCCTTTGTCCTTGTCGGGGAGGGGGGGGGGGGTGAGGGGAGGGGGGAGAGGGGGCATGTACAAACATCAATAGCTGGTCATGCACTTTCAGACTCATTAGAGGTTGTGTTCATTAGCCCAATGTGGTAAAATACAACATGTAGCTAGTAGCTACATGTATTTCGTGATCAGGATAGCTAGCCAGATCATTAATAGCTAGCTATTTGTCTTCAATATCCAGATCAGGCGAAATAGCTTCTTTTTTTTTTTGTAGAGAAATTTTCCACAGGAAATCTTGGGCTAGATGGCCAAACAGCGACCTGATGTGCAGAATAGCTTGTCATCTCGGAGAGAGTCTTCATTTGCCTGAAACTTTCTTGATCCCATCATGCTGTCAACGCATGCTCCTGACCATCCAGAATAGCTGAGGCAGTGTTAACGTTAGGTCTTTAAACATATGTAAGGGCAAGCTCACAGCCGCAGCTCGCTACCAAAGCAATGCGGTCCTTGTCATTTTCCGTTGCACTGTGCATGCGCGAATATCAAGCTAATTTATGCAGTCCGAGTTTCGAGCTTACGTAGCTCAACTTTCGAGCTAATAAAGACACGATTGCAACTTCAGGCTAGTTTCCCCAGATCAGCAAACTAGCTCGCTATTTTGTCAGATAGGGCTAATGCAGACGCACCTATTGTTTCAAGCTTACAGACAATTCCAAAGCAGTTCTTTTCCAAACTCATGTCATCACTTCGTTAAAAAAAAAAAAAAAATCCCATTGATTGTTCTCTCATCAGTTGCAATTACCAAGATCTTGTTAATTATTTAGGTAGCTTTGTTTGTTGTATATTTTCTGTATTCACATACAAATGTATTTCAAATATTTTGTAATATTGTAATAGCTTTTATATGTGAATCATTTATAAAAACATGTGTAATTTGGCTATGTGCTGCTAACCATGTTTGGATTTTTAATGAACAATTTAAATTGAATTGAATTACAAAAGATTAAGTGACTGACTGACAAGACTAAGTAGGGTTCGCATCTGCAAGTTACGGTAAACAGATCCAGGCTGCCCAAACACAATAGTATGTTACCACAATGGGGGAAAACCCCATTGCGTGATCAGTTATGTTATCATAATGGCAAAACGTGACTCATTCACTTGACATGCCCTTTGATCTTGTCAGTGCTGTTGTGATACTTGGTAGGAAAAGCTTAAATGCTTTGTACAGTAGATGTGAGATTGAAAAACAAAATTTGTATGACTTAAACTTCATTTAAACCTTTCCTTTGAAGGAAATCAAACACTAACAGTAACAATATCAACATTCTACATCAATACTCCATATATACTTACAGGCAGATGACTGATTCCGTAGGATCTGTAAATCCAGACATGAACAAACAGTAGGTCTGGGGAAATAAAGATTTATTTTTTGCTCATTGTTGGCAACTTACCCCAATGGCTGATGGATCGAAGCCTTTGGTCGAATTAGCCTCTTCCTCCTCCACCGAGTGTCTGCATTCCGGACACAGCCAGAGAGGCATCTGCAAGGGGGATGCAAACATTTACAGTTACAATTAAATACACAATTTGCAGTCAGTTGACAAATGATTCATGAAAAACAATAATAATCAATTATATCAAACTTACTTAAAATGTCAGTAAGCTTAGCAATTTGAAATCAATTCATTTATTGATTTAAATCACACCTACACTGTACATGTACTGTAGGGCATGTTTATCTGCCCTTTTGGAAGAAAAACAAAGTATTATAAACATTCTCTACAAAAAAAGTGTATTGTAAAGTGTGTAGAATGTCCAAAGTCTTGAACAGAATAGTGTACATGTACAACCCAACTGGTAAACATGTTCAGAGTCATACATATGTTCATGTACAGAAAAATGATACATTGTACTTTGACAGGAGGATAAAACCTTGATAATCAGGGTGTTGTCTTTAAATAAATACAATATGAAATAAGAGACAAAATGATCAATTGTTATCACTGCTACTTTGTAAGCTTGATGTCATATAATGGGTACCCTGATCCATGTTATGCAGTGCACATCTGTTCTATGAAAAAAAAATGATCTTCTTTCATGCTCTTTTGTTGTTCACAGGGACTTTCTTTTGAATTCTCGCTATCCTATATAGCGATTCTGCCGAGATCCGGGGGAAATCCTGAAAACGTGCAATGCATTATGGGATAGCTTTTCGGCATTACAGCTTCCTGTGCAGGCCCGCACAATATCGCAAATGCAAAACGCCGTTGCCACACAACGTGTATGCACTGAATATGTCATCTGCTCGATCTTGTTTTATTTTCGCAAATATTTCAACGTTTATTTGAACATTTCATTTGTTGTTTTGTGCATATTTTGACATCCGTGAGGATGGTTTTCTTTTGTGAGGCTGCACAGTGCTGGGCTAGATGATTCCAAGCTGAAGAACCCTGAAAAGTGGGAGTGAAGGAAGGCCGTGACGGCGCTAGTTCATAAGAGTATCCATTCTTCAGCGCCGGCAGCCTACGTGGCTAGTCATGGGTGCTAGCTGCATAGCAGTCCCAGGGCTAGGGCCTAAAAGGACGCTAATGCAGACCTAGAAATCACTTTTTGGACGAATTCAACGGAAAAGAACTTGTCTAGGGTTAAGGTTAGGGTCAGGGTTAGGTTTAGAATTAGGTTTAGGGTTAGCTTTTGAGTTTGATTGGGTCATTTGCGTGCACTGCCCAGTTAGACGACGCATCGTTAGTCATGTCCACATGCACGGTTCACCGTGATTAACTGTGATTCTTTATACCACTGCAGTTTGAAAAGATGCCCAGACCAATGTTTTTTTATACAACAATGCTTTTTACGAAATATCGTTAGTCAGCGTCCACATGCAGATTTTCGTTGTATACCGAAACGGCAAATCTATACTGTTCTGGTATAGCTATACACTGAATTTTTACCGAGTGGACACGCTGAAGTTCCTGAAAAGAGTGTACACCTCACTCAAGTCTCCAAGCAAATTACAAACAGAGGAACAAGCAAGAAGCACAGACATCATTGAGGTGAGGTCACAAAAATAAGCCCCCTTTGCCAAACAACTTTGGGTGAGCGTGTAGACTTCAATTGCTTCTGACAAAACAAACTGGCTTGCCAAAAATAGGCTACCACATGAGGTGTGTGTACAGTAGACTGTACATTTGTTCAGAAGTCTACGCCACAAGCCAGGGTTACTTGATATGAGAGTTACAATGTATACTCTGCCTCCCATGAAACAAAACTGAAACACATGCTACGCCTTTTTTAATGTGCTATGGTACATTCATGTATCGTACAAGTATGTACCGGTAACAGGTTTTCAACGTACGTTGCCAATATCCTTTAGTCTGGCCGTCTGGCAGACTAATTGAGATTGTCAATGTTTAATGAATGGCTTTACAACAACAAACACCCACCTTAAATCCTGTTTTCTTTTCAACATGGGTGTGGAATAATTTTGTGGTATAAATGGGTTTTGTTGTTGCTTTGAATTTAATATGGTGCAGTTCATGTACTGCAATGGACATGTAACATGTAATCAAGAAAATTTGTGAGATTGAGAAAATGGACTTTTCTTTTTTTTCTCTTTTTTTTTTTTTTTTTTTTTTTTGGGGGGGGGGCTTCTTTTCAAATCTGATGCCACCAAACTAATGAACTGAACCATACTGCACATGATAGAAACCTATAGATGGGGCAAATCAAGATGTTACATGGGCTATTTGTGATGACGTTTGGGAACTAAATCGTCCATAATGCCCGGTGCTCGCCATTACTTTGAAAAAGGTGTATCATGTCACTAAGCTTGATGAATTGTCAAACAAATGGGACATTCATTTAATGACATCACGCTTGACAAGTAGTTCCGAGCAATGATCATCCCCTCACCCCCTCCTGATGCTGTCCTTCACTGTTGCTGGGCATGAAAGAAAACATAAATCCATCAGGGGAAAACATACACAGGGGCTCGGGGAGATTTCGCCCCCGAAATGCTTTAAAAAGCCCTGGAAAATGTTAAAACAGCCCCTAAAACTCCCACAAGACACAATTTGTAAAATTGTAGCCAAATCAGCCAATGTGCTCGAAAAGTAGCACCAGGAAAATGTTAAATTAATTTTTTTTCTGAAAGCCATGCTACATGTAAATATAGATGAACACATCATGAAAGGATTCTAGACAGTGTGATAAAATAGGCCACATCAATTTGATAGCTGTATTATCAAGGACACTCACTTCCAGGAGCGAGCGCACGGTTTTGCTTACCAATATTTCAATTCTCGCAAACACGCTGCTCACAAAGCCTCCCCACTTTCCTGAATTCATTGACCAAACAGTTTCCTGCTCTCGAACAGATCCTGCAACAGCCTGATGTATTTAGAAGAATCGTTACTTCTAGTCTCCTAATAAGACAACTGTTCCATTTATGTTTGATGTATTTTCAAAAAAATAACTAACTGATGGTTTCTACTGCATTTGAACAGACAAATATCTCAAGGTAAGTTTTATATTTCGCACCAGTACATACATTGGACTACATTCTCCTCATGAGAACCAGTATATTGATTTCAAATAAAGACAACATTTTAAAGTAGGTCACAATTTTAAAGACAGGGCGTCCCTTTTCCTGGTCAAAAAATTATTTTTGTATAAACCTCCGAAAATGGAAAAAGATATCAGAACTTCTCTCCCAACAATAGAACCAGAAACTGACTCTAAGCGAAATGATAGCAATCCCTATATTTTGAGGAGGTTTTGGACCGGTCGTGCAAAACCCTACAGCCCACTGACCGGAGACAGCTGACCGATGTGCGCTATGGTCCGCCCACAGTATGTGCATTTAATACGAGCAATGCCTGTTTTCTACTCTAACAAGGACAATATGATTATGAATGTAGACTATGGTCAGTGTGTTTCAAATGATTTTCACTTTTCCTTATATGTTGGTAAAGCTACATGTATGATTATGAGATTTCATACATGTTATCGTAGGATATGCTGCCGATCCCTGCCGAGTTTGACTTTTGAAAATGGGTCACCCGTCTTTAATTTGTTGCAGGGGTTTACGAGGGGAAAGAAATACAGACAGTACTATAACAATGTCTAGGCCATGCCTATGAGGATCTATTGTCTGAAGAAAAAAAAAATCTTGTTTCATTTGTCCAGGTAAGCACTTTGCTTTTAATGGAGTGCCATTAAGGTAGTACATGTATCTCCATTTTTAGACTTGTTATGAAATGTTTAATGAAAAAAATGATGATTTTTAATATTGTATATGCTCAGCATTAAATCATACCACGTGTGCGTGGTTTTTTTTTAAACTATTTATACCCGAACATTTGAAACTTTTGTATTCGTATTTTAATCATATAAGTGTAGGTCAGGAATGAGCTCTTAGCTTTGTATTTGAATGTATTATATCACTATTGTTGTAAACATCAACATTTCAGCCTCTTGGCTGCAGTTGTATGTATTTCCCTTTTGGTGTTTGTAACTTTTGAATTCTTTGCTGAATAAACCATTATTGAATTGAATTGAATTGAATATGTGCCTATTGTATGTTTTTTTTTCCTTTTCTTTAAAAATATGCATTTATATGGATTCAGTTCTACCGTAAATTTCGGCGTACAAGACGCAACGGCGGATAAGACGCATCCCGACTTTGAGCACGCAATTTGAAAAAAAAAAAAATTCGGGTCCGTATAAAGTTTCAACACATATACACATGTATGGGACTATATATACAGTCAACAACAAAATAAATGGCTTTGATAGCCTGACACAATTGATGTACCAGTAATACGATCTCAATCACATCACCAGCATACTTAACCCGAACTAAAAAAGCCCCAGTAGTAGTATTTGTCCGCGAGACAACTCAAAGAAACCGCTGATCAAAAGGCTTAAACTAGAAAACTCCGTTTGATGGAGACTGCGATTGATTCTATTATCAGCTCTGGCCACAAGCTGGCGCTAGTACACAAAGATCGTTCTTCGTCATAGAGTGTCCCAATGTAGCTCTATGTTCTTTGTGTACTAGCGCCAGCTTGTGGCCAGAGCTGATAACAGAATCAATCGCAGTCTCCATCAAACGGAGTTTTCTAGTTTAAGCCTTTTGATCAGCGGTTTCTTTGAGTTGTCTCGCGGACAAATACTACTCCTGGGGATTTTTTAGTTCCAGTTAAGTATGCTGGTGATGTGATTGAGATCGTATTACCAGTACAACAATTGTATCGGGCTATCAAAGCCATCCACTTTTTTTAATGTCACACAATGCATAGTCCCATACAGGTGTATACGTGTTGGTTTGAAAGACCTGATTTTTGCTAACGCCGTGTATAAGACGCACCTGGACTTTGGCGTGATTTTCAAGGGAAGAAACATGCGTCTTATACACCGAAAAATACGGTAAGCAGTTTGATGGCCTCGTGTTGCTCCACAGTGTGACATCCACATACCAAAGCGTATATGAGGGTGTGGTTTGAGATTAATCTGTCTGCGCAGACTCAGTCGAGACACTTTCTCAAAACGTGCGTCTGTAGGAAAAAGACTAGCACATGGTTTGAGATAAGTCCATCTGCACAGACTCAAATGCGTAACTTTCTAAAAGACATGTTTGCACTATTTTACTAGTGCATGGTTTGAGATTGGTCTGTCTGTACAGATTCAGTTGAGACACTTTCTCAAAACATGCGTCTGTAGGATAAAGACTAGCCCACGGTTTGAGATTAGTCCATCTGCACAGACTCAAATGAGTAACTTTCTAAAAGAAGTGTTTGCACTATTTTACTAGTGCATGGTTTGGTCTGTCAGTGGAGACACTTTCTCAAAATATGGGTCTGTAGGAAAAAGACTAGCACATGGTTGTGAAATTAGCCTGTCTGCACAGATTCAGTTGAGACACTCTCTCAAAACATGCATCTGTATGATAATGACTAGCACACGGTTTGAGATTAGTCTGTCTGCAGGCACAAACTCAGTTGAGCCAGTCTATCAAAGCACGTGTCTGCAAGACAAAGACTAATACCTTGGACAGGAGATAGAGCTAATGCTAATCTCTGCAGTTGCAGATTCATCAATTCAGACTAATGAACTGACAGGGTTTGTGCTAGCCTGTTTCTCAGGCTGTCGGGCATTTCTAAACCAGACTACTCAATAGAGATGGACTCTCGTCAGTCAGTAGTCTGAATCAATGAGTCTGAAATGCAAAGACTACTCTTAATATAATTGCACGTGCCTCCAGACAAAGACTTGATCAGCAAGTCAGGGTGTAGGCTTACACTCATACATGCATAGTGTATGTGCCTAGATACCCACGGGTGGTATTTTGAAAACGGACTCAAGTTTTGACTCAAGTTTCAACTTCGGTCTCCTACAGTCTATTGCTGTGGCATATTGGCACAGTTTTTTTTAATACTAACTGACTTAATAGCTTTAGGAATACCACCCCAATGAATGCCAACTTCAGCTTCCCAACCCTATCAAACATGTTTTTTTTATTCAGGCCTGACCTGAGAGATGGGCAGCTGGCGGTTGTTCTCCTTCTCGTTGCCCAGTTTGGCACATTGGCACAGTTTTCAGAATACCAACTGACTTCAAGACAGTCCGGGACTTCAGTTTCTTTAGGAATACCACCCCATAAATGCAGACGACTTCAAATTCCCTGCCTTATGAAACATGCTTTGATTGCCCAGGCTGACCTGTGAGATGGGCAGCTGGCGGTTGTTCTCCTTCTCGTTGCCTGGGCCCAGGCCGGGGCCCAGGGTGAGGCAGCTGGAGGGGGGGTCGCGCCGCTCCCGGCGACACAGTAGGCAGTGCTCACGGTCCAGGTACGGGTTGTGGCTGCGAGGCATCTGGCTCAGAGGCTGCAAAGATGAACAAAGAGAGATACAAAGGATGGTTGGGTTACCATGACAATAACAAAAAATCATTACACAAATGGCAAGGCCGCAAGAACTGTTGGGAAGATTTCTCAACCAAATTGTATGCATTCGCCACATGTCCACCAGGCTGTTTTATGCACACGTCATGTGCGCAAAATCTCTACATTTAGCGTTATTTTTACATGCGTGACCATTTACAATGGCCAAAACGTCACAGCATTTCAACAAACAAATGAAACCAAAAAAAAAAAATCACTCGTGAGCGGGATGTTCCACAAAATATTATTTTGGCAATGTTTCATGGGAGGGCCATTGCCTAGCAATTTTCACTTGTCACTAGCAACGTTATAAACATCATGGTTTCCTACTGCCAGTGCAAATGGTCCTTCTATGAATGTTTGTCTGGCTGCGTGGCTCTGTCTTTGCTCGTGTGTGCCGTGTCAGTCTCCCCCTCCCAACCCCTTCCCTACGTTTAGCATGGCATTAGCCATTCTAATTTAGCATACTGTGTTCCAGAGTACAAAGCAGACTGGGGGTGAGTCACTGGTCATGAATAAAGAGCCTTTAAGGGAAAGTCCACCCTGAAATTAATTGGTTTGAATTATAGCAGAAAAGAAATGAAAGCAAACTATTGGTTAAGGTTTGAAGAAAATCTGTCAAAGGAAGACAAAGTGATGACTTTTTTTAAGTTCAATTTTGGGATGTCACTTGCAGGGTGCCCTCCCATATGTTGTGTACTGTATGGTTCCATTAATTGCTCTTTCTCTGGTTTGGGACAAAGGAATACATCTTTTTCAGAGAGCTGTGTGTGTAAAAACATATGTCTAATGACATATCAAATGCACAGGTAAATATATTCTTTTGAGAAAAAAAAAATAAAAAAAAATTGTGTTATCCTTTGACAGATTTTTGTTAAAACCTGCACTTATTTATTTCTTTCATGTTTCTGCTTTTATGAAAACCAACTTGACTTCAGGGTGAACTCTCCCTTTAAATCATTCACTGACAAGAACATCAGACATTTACAGACTCTCTCTCCAACTGATGCTCTCCATCTGTAAAAGGTCATGAAATTGCCATCCCTTTGTACCGAACCCTATTGCCATTAAAGGCCCATTCACTTTATCAATCAACCTTTCTTCTACATGCAGCCTTCAAAAGCCCTACACTACATAAAATAAATAGGTAGCCAGTAAAAATCTTGTCCACACAATACATGTATGTCTGGAGCATGGGTAAAACGATGCTTTTGCCCAAAATTGGGCACCATGGATGAATATATTCAACAAAGTACTAAAAATGCTTTAATGTTCCTGTTTGTGCACCCACAACCTGTCCCACACCCTTTTTCAAATACTTATTTTTACCAGTTTGTGATTTGTTTTGGCAGGGAGCTGCATGTAATACCGGCCTTTCAGACAAGCCAGACGGCTATTAGACATGCAATCCCTACCACAATTTGACATAATCTTTGATTCATCCCTTTTCCCCGCAACACTAGCCAAATTGATGCCAAACAGGAAGCTTGCTTAACATCATGGTTTAAAGGGACATCTTACAAACAATGACCCTTCATTTCTACAAGGGAAATAAACATTAATACAGAGCACACTACTTTCTATTGTTACAATTATTCAATCAACTCATACATGCATGTTAAGGCAACACTTATTCTTCTTCCACGTCCAAACACAAAGTGCAGAACGGACAAGTGTGCCCCATTTGCACAAGTCATGAAACGTGGCATGGGATATACATACAACAATATGTTTGAAATCTAACCGTCAAATATGAACATGTACATGTTGCATCACTACCCTTTCAGGAAAAGTGCAACCTAACCTTATTTTCTTTTCTTCTCATACAATGTACATGTTATTGGAAGGGTATACTGCTGGTGTTTCATCACTTTTGCAAATGAGCTTCAAGTACCCTGCCTTTAAAGGGCATATATTTTGCTGGGAAGACAACAAAGCTTTCAAAAGGCGATCGTGAGCAACAACCAAAAAAATACACGGGGGCGGCGGGCGAATTCGCCCCGGAAACACCTAAAAGAGCCTCCGAAACAGGCCAAAAATGCAATTTCGTGGGCGACACAAAAATAGGAAATCGCCCCCGTAACATTTGCCACTCGACAAGACTACAAGCAGCCAATCCTAGCTTGACGACCGCGCACTGCACTGCGGCAATTTGCACAGCAAAGATTGAGAGCGCGCAAGCAAACAGCATGTTTCACCGACTCACTGTACTGCTGAATGCATGCTGTGTGTAGTGCAGTATCCATATCGCGCGTGAAACGTTTCTTCCATGCGCGTGCGCCCGATATCTATAGTAAGCCGTTCCCGCCATAATGCGTGCCAAAACCATACGCGTACGTTCTGACCTGCACGCGTATGGTTTTGGCACGCGTTTTGGCGAGAACGGCTCTTCATAGTTTCTTCCATGCGCGCGCGCCCGATACGAATGCATAGTGCATACCTAGCTAGGCCTAGGCGCTAGGCTAGACGGCCAGTCGGCCATGCATATGATCGTACGTGTACTGTGTAGTGTATGCAAAGCATACGCGGTACATGAATAATGAATGCTTCCGTGGCGAGCTTTGAAGTTTGAGAAGAACATGGATAAATTCCTGGTTCGAGCGGAAACAACAGGGGTTCAGTATCTAATGACCCGTTCATTAGCGGTACGACTAAAGCAAAGAAGTTTTCGGCTTCCCGTACAGCCGCTCGAACCAGGAATTTATCCATGTTTTTCTCAAACTTCAAACTACACCTGTAGCTTAAAAACTTCGGCCGTCAAGCTGCTAGTGCTATGCTATGCATGGCATAGTCAGACGTCAGCGACTCAGCTCAGTCAGAGCCAGGGGCATAAACGTAAACATGCACAGTACATACGGTACGGTAAGTACAATTTGATATAAATCTTGTAATCTAAATTTAAGATTTGATAAATGTTATGTAGATCTTATGTAGTTGAATTTTGAAGATTTTCAATGTCAAGGAATATGAAAAAAAATTGCACGGCAAACTGTGTTGCCCATGAATGGTCACAACGGGATAGTCACAATAGCTCTCCCGTAGTCACGGCCGCCTTACTAGTCGGCAAACTGGTATGGCAGCTGCTGTGGCATACCAGTTTGCCGACTAGTAAGGCGGCCATAACTACGGGAGAGCTATTGTTTGATTGTGACTATCCCGTTGTGACCATTTATGGCCGGACAACACAGTTTGCCGTGCATTTTTTCTTTTCATATTCCTTGACATTGAAAATCTTCAAAGTTTAACTACATTAGATCTACATGACATTTATCAAGTCTTAATTGCAGATGACAAGATCTATATCAAATTGTACTTACCGTATGCATGTTTGCTAGTCTGACTCTGCCTGAAAGCCGAAAACTTCTTTGCATTACTCATATCACCAATGAAATATTTAACCTGAATCAACTTTTTAATTTGTTAACCCCCCCCCCCCCCCTTTTCGTTTTTTTTTTTTTTGGGGGGGGGGTCCCCCTCTTTCGCCTCCAATTTTTTTAGTTTTTTTGGCTGAACCCCCCACCCCCCCCCCCCCCCTACTAAGAGCACTGTTTGAGACTTGACGGAATGGAGAAATTTTTGAAGAAAAAACACTTAAACACTCCCCAAAACCTACCACTACCAACCCCCGCCACCCCCCCCCCTTTCAAAAATCCTGCGTACACGCCTGACTCACACACACAAAAAAAAAAAAAAAACGCAAACAAAACCGCGAAATAGCTCCAGAAATTGTAGCCCTGGAAAGTGGAAAAAGAGCCCTGGAAAATGAAAAAGTAGCCCTGGAAAATTTTTAAGTTTCTCCAAAAAGAGCCCTGGAAAGAAAAAAAGTAATTTTTTGGTTGGTGAGCAATGTTCTTGCCAATGGTCTTAAATTCATGTATTGTCCATTTTAGAAACTTGCAGAAAGTTATTTGCCCTCAAATGATCCACATTTGGAGTAATTTTAAATGATTAAACCACAAATCCTCAAATGGACAATACATGAATTTAAGACCATTGGTAAAAAGATTGCTCATTATCACCTTATGAAGTTTTTTTTTTGTCTTCCCAGTACAGTATATTCCCTTTAAAAGGGAGGGTAACGGAAATACAAAATGGTTCCATTACTAAATTTATGCCGTTCATCCTTTCTTTTAATCTATATATGTCATCTCTTTCTAATGCATCGTCTTCCTACTTCTCCTCCTCCTCTGCTTCCTTCTTATTGTCCCTTTCTAATTAAAAAAAAATATATATATCTTATCTGAAATAAACACACTAGTAAAGATTTGATGAAAATCAGTCAAAGGATAAGAAAGCTATGATCTTTTAAAGTTTTGATTTTGTGTCTTCACGTGTCGAGGTGCTCTCCCATATGTTGTGTACAGAATAATTCCATAAATTGCTCTTTTTCTGTGTTTGACAATGGAATCAAAACTTAAAAAGATCATAACTTTCTTATCCTTTGACGGATTTTCATCAAACCTTATACGCTTCTTTCATGTGTCTCCTTTTATCAAAACAAATTTAATTTAAGGGTAAACTATCCCTTTAAATTCTTATCACCACAGGTTTTCAGCAGATGTCCCACTTGAGATTGTTTCTTGGTAGATTGAGGGTAAGAATAGTCTTCCAGGAAAAGCTGCGAGGCCAGAACAACTAGCCAGCGGAGGGATAACTACACTGTCATATAGGGAAGGCTATACATGCCCCAAATTACTTTATGTTTGTATTCAGCATGTAGGGAAGGTGGATTGCACCCTCATATGACTAGTCCTGCTCATAAACCCTAATACCGCTTCATGCACATGCATGTTGTGAAAGGGAATATACTGTACTGGGAAGACAAAATAAACATCAAAGTAATCGTGAGCAATCTCCTTTAATACCAATGGTCTTGAATTCATGTCTATCTTAGAAACTTGCTTTAAGTTATTTGCCCTCAAATGATCCACATTTTGAGAAATTAGTGATCTAATCACAAAATCACAAATGATTAAATCACAAAATCACAAATGATTAAATCACAAAATCACAAATGATTAAATCACAAAATGTTCGGCCCGAACATTTTGTGATTTAATCATTTATCATTAATTACTCTAAATGTGTATCATTTGAGGGCAAATAACTTTCAGCAAGGTTCTAAAATGGACAATTATACATACATGTACATGAATTTTAGACCATTGGAAGGAGATTGCTCACAATCACCCTTGTGAAGGCTTTTTGTCTTCCCAGTACAGTACAGTGTGTATATTCCCTTTAAGCGTTTTTCAAAGCATTGTGAATTGTGCATATTTTTATGAACATGCTAGTACATTATGATATGAACTGTTAAATTTAACCTGCATGTACAGTATATTCTGGACCGTGGAGTGCATGGACGCATCGAGTCTGTGAACAAATATAGGAATGTCTGGTAACAAAGACTACGCCCTCACCCCTAAGGCATTATGTCCAAATGTCATTCATAATTTTGATGAAGGGGAGATGGCATGGTCGTTGATACCAGTCATACATGTACATTGTAGTTGTTAAAGCAGCCAGCCACTGGTAATTCATGTATTCGCGCCCCCAGCACGCGCGGCAGGCTAGCTAGCTCGGCAAGATGTTTGGTGCCTTGCGATGCTTCGTCTAGCTCAGTGAGCAGTCCAGCACACCAGCATCCAGTGATAGCACTAGTGCAGGCAGCGAATTTTACAAACATGTAGCCTCTGACTTCGGCCTTCGCGTCACTTTCAGATGTTTTCGGACACATTCGGAGATTGCTGGACTAGTCCGACGAACAGGCATGACGTACGAGGTTTATGTACGATTGAATGGGGCTTACGGAATCGTGCACGTTACAGTATCTCCAAGTTGCCTGTACTTTTAACAGACTTGATTATGTCCAAGCACTCCATAGCCTAGAAGCTGGGTTTCATGTTTGTTTATAAGTTCTCCTCCAGGCTAGAATCAGCATTTTCAAATCCTGATTCAGACAAATTCAGCAAGTTTTGTTAACAGAAATCAATTTTCAAAAAAATATGATGTATATATACACTATATTTTGAAACATTTTGAGGCATTTGTGTTTGTGCTTGAAGAAACACTGAATTCAAATTGAATTCAAACTGAAAGACTCATATTGGATATTCGGAAGACAGCTTCTTTATAACACACAGCTACACACACACATAATGCGATGTTCCGAAGTATTGTACACAGTATCTCGATTATCTCATCTGAAATCATCCACCCTGTTATGCAATATCCTTTTTAAGCTGTCAAATCAGCTCTGCACTATAATCTAGAATTCCCCACCCTATTATTTATGAAAGTCCTCAGATAAAATCAGGAACATAATGCTCACTCTCTGGGTCTTTGCACACACAAAACCCTCTGTATAGACAGACCCCATTTTCCATTTCTCTTTCAACAATGTTTCACACTGAAAGGTAATGTATATAAGATAACCTGCACAAAATGACCACCTGCTAATGAAAACCACTATTTTTGTCTCCCTTGAGAGGGTCGGCAATTGGCCCGTATTCTGAACACAGGTTTAATGCAAACAGTGTACATGTATGGACTAACTTTATGGCACGGCAAATATAACAACATGAAACAATACTATTGATCTTGAGTTTGTCCACACAATAATTACTGCAACTAATTTAAATTACCCACTGTAGTGATTCTGTGATAAAAATCAATGATTTTGTGACAGCATTACATGTAGATGATGTATTTCACACCCCATGAAGTTAGTCTTACTCGAAGTGAAAACATCATTGTGAATACGGGCCATATTGTACAGGTTCCACAGCTGCTATCTAAGGCAGAGTCAGTATTTTGAAGAAAACTTTGTAAACACTGATTCAAACTCATATTGGCTATAAACACACCCTTCATTCCTTACTGCTCCACTGTAAGGCTCATGCCTGGAGAGACTTTCTTCTTCTTCGGTCAAAGTTGAACTCACTTTTGATTCTCCCAACATTCCAACCCATTTCCCTGTGCCAGTCCTGTAGACATGCGGATGCCCAGACTAGACAAGGTCAAATTCTTGCCCTTGTCAAAATGCATAGTGTACATGTACTACCAGTTGGTTTGGTGTGTGTTTTCATTGCATTACTCTGCAAAAGTTACAAATTTCATACCTATACCCATCCCTTGGTTTTGGCAACTGTGTTAACAATAGTTTCTTTTTATACATGTTCAAATACTGAATGTGCATGTTATTCCCAATTATTCTTTGTGGTAAGATAAGTTTCTACAATGTTTTATGCTCCAACATGATAGTAGTCTTACTTGGGATTGCCAAATTCTCAAGGCAAAGGAGGCAAATTTTTCGGGCGAGGGGGGGGGGGGGCGTGTGATGGGGGGGGGGGGGGGGAATAGGGGGAGGTATACATTTACATGTAGAATAGTGTTATCCCTGTATTGTGCCATGCCACTGCATGCAGGATAATAAAGGCTCTGAATGAAGTACAATGTAAATGGCATAAATCATGCATCATGATCAATATAGTGTGAAACATGGTAACTGCTAGTGACAGAGCTAGGGAAATGGGGGAGATATAGGATATTGATATCCTTGTATCTTGCCATGCCTGCGTATGCGGGATAATAAAGGCTCAGAATGAAGTACTTATCGCATAAATCATACATCATCGTAAATATGGTGTTTGTTTTTGTGTGACATGGAAACTGCTAGTGACAGAGAGAGGGGGGGCACAGGGTGGTAGGGGTAGGCATAAGATGTTGTCCCTGTTTCTTCCCGTGTCTCTGTATGCAGGATAATAAAGGCTCTGAATGAAGTACCTATCACATAAATCATACATCATAATAAATATAGTGTGCGACAAAGTAACTGCTGGGGCAGAGTGTGTGTTGGGTGGGGGGGGGGGGGGGGCAATAGGGGTATGGGGGCGGCATAGGATACATGTATGTGTACACGTACATACAAGTGTTTTTCCCTGTATCTGGCCATGCCTCTGAATATGGTATAACAAAGGCTCTGAATGAAGTACTTGTCACACAAATCATACATCATCATAAATATGGTGTGCGACATGGAAACTGCTAGTGACAGAGAGGAAGCATGAGTTTCCTGCTTAGCATAACAGCCAAGATCAACGAATTAGGAGGAGCAATGTACTTCTTAGTACAGGTCACACAATCAAAATGCAGAGTACAGTCAAGTCACCGACCATACTAAAGAACAATGCAACACAATTGACATCTGTAATAAGACAATTTAGATGAACCCTGTTCATGTATTTGCAAAAGAAACACTTCTGGCCAACAGATTACATTGTAGGAGGAGCAATACGTGTTCTTCATACAGGTAACACAATGTACACACACAGTACAGTCATGTCACTGACTATACTGAAGAACAATCAATGCAATACTATTGACAGATATTTGTAACAAGAAAGTTTAGATGAACCCCATCCATAGTGCATAAGGGCTACTTCCATGTATCTGCAAAAAAAAAAGCGCAACATTTGTGGCAAATTTGTGGCAGATACACTACCGATTGCTGTATACTGTACATGTAACAGAGGTATCTCAAATGATGCTATCTGGGCCCCATAACCCAAAGATTTGCATCAATCACAAAAAGGCAATGGGCAATCAACAGTATTGTTTCATGTGCTTTTTGTTTAAAAGTCTGACTAGTAACCAATTAGAATTTGTCTTTCAAATTTGCGCATGATCGAAAACCTTTGTGTTTCGGGGCCCTGAACTTCCTCCTATTTTGCAAAACGAAAACAGTGAATCTTTCAAGCTGCATTCCTGAAATAGCAGTAAATTTTGCAGTGTACTGTACTGTAGGGCTTGCCTTCTGTACACATCTCCTTGTTCACGTTTGAAAAATATTTATAGCAACACTCCATGACTCCGTGCTTCCATATTTTGGCTTTGGCACAAAGTAGTGACCAATGCCCTCTTTGAACTGTAGGCCACTTAAAGTATTACAGGTATTTGAAGCACAAATAACATGGGCCTGACAAATAGAGAATGGAACATCTAGAATAAAACACAAAACAGTAACAATAAATATGGCCACCTTAAAATGTCCACTGGACACCAAACACACTTACACTAGGTGGCCCAAGTTGGGCACCTACAAAAAGATTCAAATAAAAAATGTCCCGTCACTATTACCATGTACTCCTGAGCGCTCGAGAAGATGTGCTGCATCATCTTTTCCTGCGCCAGTGAGCTCACGTTTTCAGAATAGGCGATGGGTAAAATATTCCACATGCGTGTCACAATACACGCACAATTTAATGGAGAAAATTTGGCAAAAAAGGGTGTTTCCTGCTGTTGTGATCAGTCCATGAGTGCAATGGGGCACACTAGCTACAGCAGCTACAACACTGTTACACGCACTAAGAGGGGGAGCGAATGACTGAGGGATGCTCTCTGTCCATACACATGTATGCTGTACCCTCGTACTGTGCAGTCCAGTATCGCACACACCACATACCTGGTACAAGCTAATACGCAAAGAGCCTCTTGTAAACACAGAGCAAATGTGAAGTCTTTCTCCCACCTCCCTGGTCACACATGAACCGCTCCATATGCACTGAATGCATGCAATATACACTACACTGCTCAGTATGTGGAGATCGACCTGTGTGTTCCAGCATACTGTACATGTACAAAACTGTGTGCACATCTAAATTGTATGGATAGGAGTGTGTCTGCGCTGCACTGAACTGTGCTCAGGGTATGTGTGTGTGACTGTTATGTGTGTGTGAGTGAGAGAAGCCCTGCTCTGGAATGTGTGTACCACATGCATTGCAAACTGCAGTATGATGTACAGTGTGTGTGTCTGTCTGTGTGTATCTGTGTGTGTGGGTGTGTTTGTCTCTCTCTATCATGTATAAGTGTGTGTGTGTATGTGTGTATGTCTATGTGTGTCTGTGTATGTGTGTATATGTGTGTGTCTGTGTGTCTGTGTGTCTGTTTGTGTGTGTGTGGGAGTGTGTGTGGGATAAGAGAGAGACAGAGAGGCACTTAGCCTATCTGATATGCGCCGGGCTATAGTGGGCAAGTTACTGGTTGCGCGAATGGGGACTGATGGGCGAGGGCGCAGCCCGAGCGCCTATCGTCACTGGTAAAGTCATCAATATGCACGTGTGCGTGACGTACTTTTTTTTATGCATCATTCATGAGATAACCCTTATATGGCGATCAACTGTATTTCTTTAACCTATCAAATATCATCGCAGTCTATGATTTTTGTTGGGCGAGTTCATTCGTATTTGGGTTCATAAGGGAAATCAAGGGGGAAATTACACCGGGAGTTGCCGTAGTCGTAGATTTACCAGGGATCGAGTGGTCTTCCCTGCGGCTGGCACTGGCGGCTTCGCCCGGCGGCTTCGGTCTGCTCCCAGAGTCCTCACTGTGACCATCCCGCTCACGCAGTGAGCGGGCTGCGCGAGAGCAGTGCCGGGGCTACAGAGTCCGAGCGAAGAAAGTCAAACGACAATGGCAGAGCCTGAAATATCGCACTTTTCCCAAATCCAGTAGGCAAACTTACAAAACAATCCTCCCCATTGAGTACTGCACATATCGCTGAAGCCTGCAGGTCTATTTTGAGCATTTGGGCAGCATATTTTAAACTCTGTTTAATAGACCTCTTGCGAAGGCCATTTTGAGCGAAGTGAGCTCATTAATATTCATAATACGTCACGTTCAAACCTCGTCGCTTATTGGTCCGTGTTCGCGGACAGCTATGAATATTTATATTGAAGCTTCGTTGGGGGTTCGTAGAATTTCTACGAACGGAACAAGGTAAATAAAAGAAAATTCGTTTTTCGTACTCACCAGTGACGATAGGCGCTCGGGCTGCGCCCTCGCATGACTCATGACGGGAGAGGGAGGGCTTGGCCCTTCGCCCTCGCCCGTCAGTAGTTAGCCCATTAGCCCGACGCCTGTCGGATAGGCTAAGAGGCACTGAGACAGAGACAGAGTTGGCCTGAGCTTGGCCGTGGGAAAATCTCGCTCCCTGCTAGTGCACATATGCATGCAGAGAATCGTGTGCGGTTTTCTGTACCCACAATGAACATCATACAAAAATGCACATGTAAGGAGAAAGGAGAGAGAGGAATAAGCACAGCACAAGCTCCAAAACAATGTTAGGAGTGTGTAATGCGAAATGCTCAACGTATTAAAGGGAATATCGCCTCCAAGACATGTTCAGTACATCTATTCATTCTAATACATGTTTGCAATTGACATTTGAAAAAGAACCATATTAAAACCAAATTGAGAGAATGTGTGTGCTAAACATTTTATCAACTTAAGAAATGGGATTACAGTTTAAGAACATTTCTACAAATTTTTAGATGTTCATGAGCATGGCTCACAAATGATGAAATATAAACAACTCTACAAGATGGAGAATGTACATGTGCATGTATTTCATTGTCACTGCATCAATCATTTGACAGAATCTTGTGCACTTTAATTTTGAGTGCATGAATCACACTGATAATATATAATCATAAAATCCCACACACATTTGCTCTGCATCAAAGCCGTACAAAGGGCACATTTTGTGTTTCAACAAGAGGTTTCTACCAAAATGTGTTTCAACGCACAGTTTTCTCTAAAGCAAAGGTTTAATAACCCAATAACCCAAATCTGGGTTATTGGTATTCTTTGATTGCACCTAGCATTCCCTACATACATGTACAAGCAAAATCTGGACAGGAAATACTCATCTTGCTGTGAGATACTGTACACTAACATGGTGTGGTGTCGCACTGATACATGCAAGTGACAGACACATTTTGCTCATTTACAAGAAAAGTCTCTCTTGTTAGTTGCTTCCTTTTGTCAGAATAGGGCAGTATATTGATTGCTAGAAATATAGTACAGTGTATGTATGTAGCAGTTCCGGTAGCCTAGACCAGAGACCGCTACAGCGCACATCTCGGCTATCCAGGCTACAGTGATGCATTGAGGCAAGCAAAGCCCCAATGATCAGCGAACTGACAGGTGCAAAATGGTATGTGAATGTAGACCACGGTCGCTACGAAACTGGTGTTTCAAACATAAAAAAGGGATAGATATGAACTATTCCTGAAAAGGTTTGTAATACTATGACTGAGCTTTGTATGTATTGTCAGGGTAGGCCTACAGTGTACACACTGCTCATCCATGCAGAGTTTCACGACTTATGTAACAGGGCGAACCTACCTATAGAACACATGTGCGTTCATCTTTCTACCAATAAGCTGTGTACGTGTGCACAGTTTTGCCAATTGTAGAAGTTCAAGAGAGAAAGGACTGAAAGGATAGTTGAAGAAAAACAACAAAGATTCAAAAGGCAAGAAAAGGGAGAGAGGGAAAAAAAGGTGTATTCAACCATACATGTATATGGCCCTAGAATCTTAAACTGTCATTTTTGAGGTAGGACTTTGGTATAGTACATGTACACAGCTACTGTGTTGTTGATTATAGGCAACAAACACTCAATAAATGTACACACAAGCTGTAGTTATAGTACAAAAATGATTTTGCTTTTTCTAGATAACAGTGCAAAAATCAAACACATAATCCTCCAGTTTGCACAACGCACAAACTACTACATGTATGATATTATAGGAAAAGGGAGTAGATGGCAAGAGACGTGAATACCACCTTCAAACCAGGCGAAAATTCTAAGGGTGTCTTTGCACCTAGGGACACCTATACTTATAGGTCTGTAAGCAATTGCTGATGAACCACCAGAGAACCAACAGAGAACCACTGGGGAATCCCCAATGAATATTTCGAAAGAAAGTTCTCTTCTTCAACCCCTACTCAATTCAAAGGTGGTTCCCCATGAAATATTGGTCTGAAAGGCATCTGAGCAAAACACTTATGAATTCAATGGGAAAGGGTGAATTAATATAAATGTACGTATCTTCCCATATGCAAGTTAGTTCATCATGCATACGCTCTGACAGACTGCATATATAGATGTAGATGGAGCACGCAAACTTTACTTCCTGCTGAGGTCAAGAAAATTCATGCTCTCCTCTGCTTTCACCACAGTGAAACGCATTCAGTCTGGTATGTCAAAAATATTACATGTACATGTAATTGGAGTTTACTACCAAATTTTGGTTGAACTACATGTAAATGTATTGTACCCCAGGAGCCAGGAGACGCGGTTCAAGAAAGATTTAGGTTGTTTATCTCATCGGTATACTAGTACTCAATGGTACAAGCATAACATACATCGCACATTGTACACTTGCATCAGCATCAGAAAGTAAATACTAAGCCTCGCATATGAGCAGTATCGGCCTTATTAACTTGATCGTTTCTGTGCTTTCTAAAGACGCAGGCCTCTCCCTGTATTCATGTTACAATTTTTTGGTCGATACAGTTGTACAGTTTGTACTGGTACATGCAGTACGCTTATATTGAGTACAGTACATGAACTTGTCATTTACAATGGGTACAGGCAGCTACTGTACTGTGCATTGTGTTCATTGTGCATAATGTGTTGTACATGTTCATGTGTGTTGCACATGACGGTTGTGTGTCACAACAATGCACGAGGTACACTGACTGTTCTGTATAGTGTGCAATGTAAACTGAAGTATTAACAAGGCAAACTACAGTGTAAGACAAACAATACATTCTTCTACATGAGGAACAGTGACACCATTCCTTGTAGCAATATTGCTGAAATATTCATTCCCAGATATGTGCACTGTGGTCACCAGTACGTAAAAGGACATGTACATGTATACCCAGCTTTTGGAATACAGTACACTATTGTATTTTTAAAAGTACATCATGTTCATTCATTCACGTAAGGTGAATAAACAGGTATAACATGCACTTTGATATATGAGAATTTCCTCAAGACCAGTTCATTTTCTTTGTCTACTGACAAGAATTTACTGTAATACGGCTACACAGACATTGAAATTCACTAGGAATATATCTTACCAACTATAAAACCACACACACATTAAGTATTACATAGGTTATTTTAACATGTACGCATATGATTATTCACACACAAATACCCCCCCCCCCCCCCCCCCACCAAATACACACAAACCCACGTGAACATTATACATACAGTGTACGGACTTGTACTGCACCTGCACACAGGTACACACACATACGTACAAGTATATGACATGAATAATGTGCATCAGCATACATGTGTATTGTACGTCTTCAGTATAGTGTCAAGAATACAATAGAATACAAACGTACATTTAGTAGTTCACAACTACACCCCTGTACATTGTACAATACAATGTATCATTGTTCTAGTAAGTTATTATAATGAGGTTCAAATAACTATCTGTCTGGCATACAGCTGTGCTTGTACACAATGAACATCAACAACGATAGGTATAACTCATGCTGCACAATATTTCCATAATAAATATTGAATTTACATGTATGCGATGTTGAAAATATATAGAATGGATGATATCGAGTTCATGAGTAAGTCAACATATCATGAAGGCATGATGTGACTTCACACATTTCATTTTAACACTGATACGGTAAAATGCAAGGGACAGCATTTTGAAATAAACAAACTCAACCAGACACAACGGCTTGGTCACAAGCTAAAATAGAAAGATAGGTCTACTCATTAGTGTAATACACAGTAAAACCAACACACTTATTCATATCCACATAAATTACACTCTAGTATATTTATAATCATGCATCACATGGCTTAGTGCATGATGGGGTTTGTTGGTGGCTTGTTTCTGACATATTTCCGCCATTTGGGGCTTATTATTGTCAAGTGACAGGCTGATCATGGCAACATTTTCACATAAACCTGCCATGTCAAAAGAATTTTTTAAAGAGTATTTTTTATTTCCACAATTGCTTATTAATTTTGCACAATCGAAAGCTGCATACATGTATATTCAAAAATAGAAGACAAAAAGCTTTATGACAGCAAGCAGTATGTATTTGAACTGGTTAATTCACCACATGATATATCGACTTATGAGCAATATTTAAGCGCAAAAAGGCAATATGGTACATTACGAAATGCCACATGATAAAATTCAACTCATCAATTTAGTGGAAGAATGAATTTCTAAGTTGCCTCTGTGAGCCAAAATGTGCGAAAGGGCACCCTAACATGAACATATTTTAATACATGTAGCTTAGAATGGCCTAAAACATACGAAATATGATTGATGACCTTCAGGCATTTTTCACTAGCGTACGTGCACAATTTTCTTTTAATGATATCAATTACAATGCAATCAACTTTATTCAGGTCAAATTTCACTACATGTAGTTGATTCGTTTCAACGATATTACAGCTACTTCATTTTCATTAAATTGCTCTTTGATAATATTTTGATGACCGTCAAAACCTCATTCAAACAAGATTACATTACTACATGTAAGCTTGACAAGTTACCATGACGATTTTCATTCATTCATGTACATGTCACAAAAAAGTGAGGGCGAAAAAATGAAAAAAGAAAGAAAGACAGAAAGAAAATTCTAAGGAAATTATGAGGTGATCCTTAAATCATGATGGATCACCTAATAATGAGCTCTTGAGCAGCATTGTCATTTCATGCATCATCAGGCATTAAAATTAAACGATAATTTGTGTGGTTTCCGATATTACATTTCCTGTATTTGTTTGTATACAACTACAGTTGCACAGTGTAATTACAATCACATGATGAAAAGCAAATAAATACATGTATGTCAAGATTTGTCATAATGCCAAACCTGTTTGACAGACTGGCAAGCAGAATGAGTGAAAACATGATTATCATATGCAATCTGCAGTACGCACAGTCAGAGTAATTTGGATCCGGAGCATTAAAGACAAGGTGGCCTTTTATGAAAGTCCTGGAATTTGGCATGGATTAGCTGTATGCCCTATTTCACTTTTTTAACTTTTCCTGAGAATGTTTGAAAAGCTATGATTGTTGTGACATATCATACAAGTTATCAAAGAAAAGCTATTGGTGTGTTTCCACGGAAAAACGGTATTACCCATGTAAGTATCCAGAATTCCAGAAAACTTTCCTGAAGAAAAAAAACAGACGCGATGCAGTTTCGTGGTAAACCGTATCTGACCAAATACAGTTTCTCATGTAACCACCTTCCAGAGGTGGTTATTGCTGTTTTTATCCGTTCAACTTTTCTGTAGAAACACAAAGCAAAAAGCTATCAGGTCTGGCAGAAGTACGGGTCACCGGTGCATGAACCAGGAAGTGCTTTTTTGCGGAATGTTTGCACATTATGGCCTTTTCGATTTTGCCAGTTGAGTACACCTGCTACATAGAGTAAGATCTCCTATAAATTAGGAAAATTTAGGCCGTGAACATGCCTGACGTCGTGTACTGGTCGACAGAGATGGTGTCGGAGGTAATTAGGCTTTGAAAAGAAAGCATCGAAAAGAAACATCGGTGGGAAAACAAGCGCAATCGCATATACCACAATGCATTGTGAGGTCATAGGTTGAATTTCCCGATTTCAGATTGACATGTGATTGACAGCCATTGACAGCACTACCTGACCCCTAGTGATTCAAAATGATTGGGTAAAATGCACTCGTAAACTGCTTCTTGTTGGTACACAAGACAACCTCAGACAACCTTTGGGGTTGCTATTAGAAACGTATTGTTTGAAATTAATGAAAACATCATGCAAACAATTTATAATATACAGTATTGAAAAAAGTCTGTAATTTTTAGTAAAGAAAAAGATTTTTACAATGTGTCTCTGAACCATACATGTACACTCCAGCTCAAAGGATTTGGCATAGGGAAACTAAAAGGGAAGAAAGGGAAGGAGCCGCAGTTTTAAACCGCGGTATATTTTGTCCAGTTCAGCATGAAACACGATGCTTTAGCCTAAAAAGCATCGTGTTTCATGCTGAACTGGACAAAATATACAGCGGTTCAATACTGCGGCTCCTTCCCTTTCTTCCCTTTCCTTTTACCCGTGCCAATTCCTTTGAGCTGTAGTGTACTAAAATGCAAAGCAGATTGTGCCAATACACAGGGAGAGCCCTAAGCAGTTAGGAACTGGAAGTGTGATTCAAACTTTGCAATCTCCATCAGGTCTTCTTGAACATTATGTATTTTTTTTCAATCATTCTCATTAAATACAATGTATGAACCAAGGGAATGCAACATGCTTCCATTGATAAGTAAACCTAGCCTGGCACCAGTGAAAAAATGACACCGGGCTTAAATTTAATTCATCCTCTATATGGAACCTTTTCCTCACTAATATGTGTTGTCTTACTGTATCACGGCTTTCTGACATCACATAGTCCAAGTACTAACATAGTTTGGCAAAAAATACCATGTGCGAACTTACCTAAATGTACATGTACATACCACTGTAACCTGTACATTTTTGCATGCAACTACATGTACATGCATAATACAATAATGTATGCAAATCAGGGCCCCTTAGCATAAAACTTAGCATTAATGGTAACTCTGCCCTCTATGGTCACTACCATGATAACACCGCTCAATAGCCAAGTTAACATCAAAGGTACATTTTATGCAACAGGGCCCAGGTCTTCAGTACCCCAAGCCAAAGCAATTCTCGTGAGATACCAGCATTCGACACATCCACTGTAGCATCACATAAAATAATAATCAACTGGTGTAGGTGCAGAATTAAGTTGGGACTTACCTGAGAAATGTTATCCAGATCTAGCTCAGTGAGTGCACTGGGTACTGGAATGGGAGTCACCACCTACATGACACAAAGCACAACAATTGTAAAACAATTTCATTCAACAGCAAAAAATTTGCACCATGGCTTGAGGACAAAATGGCACATGCGCAAAATTCATGAACTCAGCAGAAATTAGCAGCATACCCTAACAATAATGTGTATCAAATCTGACATTCATGGCTTAATAAATCTTTTCAGGAATAGTAAACAAAAAAAACATTACACTTTTTTGTTGTTGTTCTTTGGCAGATTAATTCTATGTAACACTTAACCAGAGTGTATTTTTTACTTTTTGATGCAAAAAGAACCTGGTCCAAGAATGTACAATTTGTATGATCACTACAAGACAAATATATTCTTTCCAAAACATGGTTAGTTTTTCACTTTCTTGAATAGGTTAGTGGAGCTTGACCATTAGATTTTACACATTATTGTTAAGGTATATTGTCAGGGGCCCATTTTTACCATCAGTTACTGATTCCTTGCATCAGCAAAAACATGAGTTAGTTTACAATTTTACACTACAGCTCAAAGGAATTGGCATCCGGAAAGGGAAAGGGAAGAAAAGGAAGGAGCCACAGTTTTAAACCACAGTATATTTTGTCCAGTTCAGCATGACACACGATGCTTTTAGCCTAAAAAGCATGTTTCATGCTGAACTCGACAAAATAAACTGCGGCTCCTTCCCTTCTTTCCCTTTCCCTATGCCAATTCCCTTGAGCTGGAGTGTACATGCTTACACTATAGTCTATTTTTACCCATTTTATACCCCTTTTATAGTGAGGTCAAAAAATATTTAGCCCGAGCTAAAGTGAGTCCTAGCTGAGAGGAGGGTCAGGTCTGTATCAGGTCCGGATCAGACCTGAGCTAACGTCACTCTAAAGGGTCTCTCGATTTATCGCGGACTAAAATCAGTGACCTATGAACCAGAAATGCGGTATATGTATGCCGCTTCCGTTTCCGGGTTACCCACGTACAAGCGCAAAGCACGATATAGCTGTAAACATTTCACGCCTCTTCACACTAGCTCTGTGTGTCCGTGTACTGTATTCTCTTTCAGCCGAGATTTTTAAAAAAAGGAAACTCGCACATGAAGCATGTCGAAAGATGATTAAACATCGAGAGGAAAGAACTGGGAGAGCGATGAGGAGCTATTCATGCTACAACTTCGCGCAAGTCGAGAAATACAAAAACCAAAAGTGAAACACGAGGAGATCTATCGGTACACAATGAACTTCACACGAAAACACACGGAGCTATACGCTAGCACATGCGCATGCAAGTGCACGTATACAATTTTTGCGGGAAGCAAAGTTGAGATGGGGCGCGCTCGCAGGAAGCACAGCTGATTGGGGCAGTATGTTACCACGGCAGCTAGTGCGGTCTCGCTCCCGTCATGGGTGGTCAGAAAAAGCACTTTAAAAGGACTTATCCCAAGCTAAAGTTACCCCGCTTCTGAAGCGGGTTAAGTCTCAGCGCACTATAAAAGGGGCATTAGTGCTGCACAATATTTTTATTTCAAGTTTATACCATGTTGAAATATGCAATATCCCTTTCAGGAATAAGGTACAATATAACAAAATATTGTCGATATCAACATTTCAGTCATTTCTTTAAAAAAATTGATAAAGCGAGGGCAACCATTTTAAAATATGATTTAAAAAATTGTTTTTAATGATGCCGCACATGTAAACACTGGCTCAGTCACAAGCTCAAAATAAAGCCATATTCATACAGGCAGGATGTATATAACCTAGCGTTGTTGTTGAACAATGGCATAAACGGGCTCAAAATCACTTTTAGCCTACACCCCAAGGTACTATGAATCTCCATCGTGGTCAGCACAGAAACAATGGGGACGCTGCATACTGATTGTCGTCGGCAGAAAGTGACCTAGAAATCACTCTTTTGGACAAATTAAGCAGTGAAAATTTTGTCTAGGGTTAGGGTAGGGTCAGGGTTACATTTAGAATTAGGTTTAGGGTTAGGGTCAGGGTTAGGTTTAGGGTTAAAATTCATAAAACTAGTGGGATACCAAAGTGCATTAGTGCTAGACTTTCTACTAGCTATTCGGGTAACTTTCTACTCAAGCGTTGAACTTGTACGGTATACAAGATCGCCAATGCGCGTGTGGTGTGCATATACCATCTCTATTTGGGGGTTTGTCCAAAAATGTAATTTCGATTAAAGAATGCCCCGAGTGAGACAGTTATTCCTGTCAAAAAATCTGGTGTTTTTGGCAAATGTTGGCATTTCATTAGCCCGAAAAATCAGTCTCTATAGGACGTTGGATCCGCTGAGATTGCATCTGGCTCCTCTGAACGCCCTATTTAGAGACTGAACATTGCACCTGTACACTGTATGGCGATCGATGCGAGTCGCCATTTTGAATATGAAAACGCTAATGATAATGCATATATGAATAAGTAATTTCACGCATGCGCACATTTTTTTCCCGCTCGTTCGCCGTGTGCTGGTTTTTTTTTTGTCGAACCGATTGACAATTTAAATATTCATAGCCAACAACCCGTCGAACAATCTGATTGGTCAAATTTATGTCAGACTCGAGCAGATTGAAAATGTCTGCGATAAACGTGTGATCGGCAGAAAGTAAGTCTTTAATTTTCACCTTTCTATACATTTTGTGGAATCTTAGCCCTAGAATTTATAAATATATGATATAGATCTAATTTTGATATAAGTAAATTTGTTGCATCATACTAGCTTGAAAGATGTTAGATTTTTAAACGAAGTCGCTATGTCTAGTTCCAAAATTCGTTTTCCCATAGACTTTGCACTAATTCCTCTAACTTTAGACGAAACCTTGTATTTGCTTGTACACATAAGAACCCCGCCACTGTGCGTTCGGTGTGGATGTACCGTCTCTATTCGGGGGGTATGTCCAAAAATGTCATTTTGATTAAAGAATGCCCCCGAATGAGACGGTTATTCCTGTCTAGCATTTCATATGATTTACAATATTACTCTTACTTTTAAACATTGAAAAAGTACTTAATGTGTGTTACAGTACATTTTCATATGCTTTTTAATCGTAACCTCAGCCAGACCAGAGTCTACTACACATTTACAAATTCGTGTTTATCGAGGACGAGGCTACGTTACCTGGCCATCTGCCTTGGCACACTGTGCATTGCCATTGCTGGAGTTCGTCGGCGGCACAGGACGATTAGCACCACCCCGCTTATTTCGCCTCCGTTTTGAGCGTTTACTATCTGTTGAACTCATATTAATTTGTCACACTACTGGTTCAATACTCCTATAGTGTCACCAGTATGTTCAATGCAAAATTATTTCGATAAATGGTGAATTTCGAGCGGTATTTTCCAGTAAACACAAGAGAGGCTCCTGTGCACTTTCGTCGCCAATATGGCAGCCTTTCCACTAGCCGTTTTTCATGCTTCACATTATATTTGTGTAAAAACTAACTTCATGCTCAACGTTACTTTCGTCATAAAATAATCATTTTGATTTGTAACGAATTGCATCAACATCTCTTTGCTTTTTATCGATAAAATACAATTTCAATGAAGCGCCGAAGATAATGACCAATATTGAAATATATGCAACATTAAACTTATTGGAGCGTTGATTACAAGACTAGCATTTGTGTTACGAGGCTACACAATGTAGCCCCGTTACACACACAAAATGCTCATATCGAGAATGGTGTTGAGCATCAGCGAACTAATGAAATTGCCGTATGTATTTATTGTATGTGCTAGATCTGAGTTTTGCATCAGAACGTTGTAGGACTGATTTGTGGTGTTGCTGATAAACAACACCCCGATATGCACGTAAAATATAATGTCACACTGGGCTTAAATAGTCATTCATATCAAATCATTCAAGAACGGGGGTGAAAAGTAATCAATAATGAAAATAATGTTACCGATGAAACTAATCAAGAGAAAGGATATAGACTGGAAAACATGACAAATGTATTTCAAAACATCAATTTGACACAATTTCGTATGTGCTGAATTATCTTTCGAAGACTTAGAGTGCATTTTTATGTAATGAAGGGATTACTTATTTATTTATTTATTCATTCCTGCATAGTTCAACAATAACAAACAATGTGATACGAAAAATGGCATATAAAGTATACATGTGACAAATAATAATCTATTAAAGTTATGTACGAAGCATCAAGACATACATAGACTTGTACACAGTTGAACATACAGAGGTCTGACAATATAAGCTTACAGCTTGAAGGGTTGCCACACCTTTCTTATCAAAAAAGAAAACAAATGCAGATAATATAACACTCAATATAACATGCATTCAAAGCAATACTTGCTTGTTTTGATATATAACCATTATCTTCACTTGATACAAAAAATATTATATTACGGGAATATTTAAAATAAAAATCCTCACTGACGAAGAAAAAAATCAGATCAGTAAAAGTCGGACAAGTTATAACATTAGTAGCGGTTAAAATTCTTTTAATTGACTTCGTTCCTTTTAATATTTATTATCAAGAAAGGATAATTCCCTATGCTCGCTGGCTTTATTGGTACAAGACAATATTTAGTAGTGCACTTCCGCATACAGTATGCTGTGCTGAAAGCTGTGCTCACTACCACAACAACACAGTCTTTTGAAAAGGGTGACATTGTGCTTATATTTTAATCGTATCGTTGGTTGGTTCAAAACGAACATTTTTGTAAGAATCTTGGCCTATGTATTTTATTTTATTAACAAAAACTTCTGATTGGAGCGAACTAATGTGTATTCTTCAAACAAATAAAACAACAATTTTGATCTGACGCTAGGCCTACTTTCACACGCATAGAGACTATTTGAATGGTTCTATGCGTCTCTAAAAATTGGTTATTATTATCATTATCATTATTATTATTATTATTATTATTATTATTATCATCATCATCATTATGATTATTATTATTATCATTATTATTATTATTATCCTCGTTTTGTTCGCGATCTATACATTCCTTTTTCTCGCAAATTTCGTCTTTTTGATGTTCCCTTTTCTCTTTCCTTCTCATTATAGCCATTATTTCCTTTTTCCCCTTGCTCTCTTTTCCCTTATTTTTTTGTTTTCTTTTTTCCTTATTCTCTTTCTTCTTCCTCCTCTTTTCCCGTTTTCGCCTTTTTTCTCATCTCTTTTTTAAATGCCATTCTGCTCAGTTTCTTTTTCATTATGAACCCTTCCTATTGTCTCCTTCTTCTTGTCTTTCCTTTTCTTTGTAAAACTCCTCTCTCTTCTTTTTTTCTTTTCAGTGTAACTTTAAATAGTCAATATCATCATTATTATTATCATTTATTTGACCATAAACATAACAATTGCTTAACAATATCATAACAAGAAAAAAAAAGGGATAACAAAACAAAGAACATGATACAAACAAATATTATAAAAAAAAAAAAAAAAAAAAAAAAAAAAGGTGAGCCATTCGCTCCTTGCCGGCCCCGAGGGCATTTGCATGGACCTGTGACATGTTGTCTCAAAATATTTTTGTAAAAGATAACACAAAGTATTCAATAATTAGATATCATAAGAAAATGCTTGCCATGCCAAATACTCTCACCATAAAAATTGTTATTGATAAAGAACTTTTCTGTGGTGGAGGCAACTAAAATATCAAATCAGTATACATGTTCATGAAGGATTACTAATTATATAATTGAAGAATCAAGAATGTGACAATGATGAAAATCATGAATTCGATCGACAACAAAAAGTATAGGCCCTAATGTATTAATTGGTGAATCCATATTGTTTTGATAGAGAGGAAGAAACTGATAGATTCTAAATGCATGAAACAGGAGCAATTTTCCATCGAAGTATTACTTTCACTGTCCCGATGCTAAATTTCACGTCAGTTTGATATACTAAATTTAGTATTACTTCGGATACAGATCCTTTACATTTAGCCCATAATGAGCTGTCTACACCTTCAGGAATATCTAGATACGCAATGCCTGTAGCACTGTCTCCACATTAGCATCGCTGAATCTGCGCACGACCTGGCACTTCATTGAATAAGGCGACCGGACTCGACCGTACGTGAATATGATCACGGAGAAAATAACAGACAAATTAAAATAATTTGTTCACTTCAAGCATCCTATTGCTCTTGCCCACCAGCTGAATTTTGGAATGGAAAGTCATCGTTGTCATTAAAATCTGCTTTTGAATCATACCCTTCTTAGAAAATGGATCGGGTAAGTAATAATCAAGCATAAACTGTCTTGCAACAATGATTTGTAAATGACGTGACTGTAAACGTAGAGGAGTACAGTATGGATCTGAACACAGAATGATTCGAGTTCATCCTTTTTTGCGCAGCTGTTGACTGTTGGGTGTTCTATGTACCCGGATCTCGGTAGTCCTATCTGCTAGTTCAACCCCCCGTAGAGTCTACTGATATATCATTATACATTTAGGGTGTCATTGCCAGCTAAACAACATGTACAAAAAAAAATAAATAAAATGTGACAGTGTGTGTGGACTGGAACTTTTTGAAGGATTGTCTGGGTACTGAAGTTGAACTGGGGGGGGGGGGGGGGGGGGGGATGTTTCACCAAGTTGACTATACTGTATACATGCAACTGGTGATCATTTCTTGTGCTTAGACCTAAGTGATATACCCCACTTTGTTCCTCTGTTAACATAAGTGGGAGTTTATTTCCAACAATCCTAATCAAATTTGACAAGTCATAAACTTTGAATTCAAACACTTGTTAATAACAAGAATTTCAATCGATAAACATCAGCTTTGAACTACAGCATAGCTGATGGGAATCATAATCATTGACAATCTAGTTCAAGAAAGGGTAACCAGTTGTGCTTAAAGTCATTCTTAGATTAAGAACAACTTGGTGAAACACTGAAACATCCCATGCACTAAGAGGGGATCTAACATAAAGAGTGTACTAGGGTCTACATTTGTCAACTCTGTACAATAATGAGTATTGATTGTTGCCATCAATCATTTCAAGGAATATGATTAATGTTGCTAAAACTCTTTAAATGTTAGAAGCTTGTAAGTTACAACAATAGGTATTAAAGGCATCTTTGATTACACACATGCAATCTCTGTCCCTTTGCAGACGCAGGCTTTGTCCCGAAAGCGGCGGCACTCATCTCGTCAGGGGGCGGGGCCTAGCCAGGAGGAGGAAGAAGCGCCCCCGAGGTCGAGGCTACGAGCGTCCCGGATGCCATCTAGGACCAGCTCAAGCTCTGTGGAGATCGTCGATGTCACCCCACTCCCTGCCACACGTACCCCCATTGCTGAAGATGGTATGCACAAAATTCAATGTGTCTCTCCTGTATTTTCCCACTTGTCCCGTAGAAAAGCATTTGGTGTGGCACAGGGCGAAATTTTAAGGGAAATAATCCCCTTATAATTTTTGTGTCTGTGTGATTGTGAAGGAGGCATTGACTGTCAGTGTGCCTATGGAGTTCAGTGACCTTTTAGGCCAGTGATGAAAGTATATTCTAGAGAGTAGTGGATCCAGTAAAATCTAGAACATGCCACTGTGTTCATTGTTTTGATATTTTGCAAGCATGGATAGAACTTTCTTGATGTATAGAACTTTCTAGATGGATAGCACTTTCTAGATGTACAGATTGTAATGTATAAATCAGTTCCGCAGACACATGCCACTACTCCCATAAAAAAAAATGATGGATAGAAAAACAGGAGGAAACAGCAAGGTTGGAATGAGCTTGATAAAATGAATTGCTTGTAACAAGTAAATTTGCAGATATCAAGAAACAAGAGGGCTGGATCAATAAAAACTAAGTTTTTAATAATATTTCAGAAGAACCTGTAAGTTTGTAAGCCCTAGTAAAAGAATCATGTATTAAAGACAGCCAGTCCCTTTTTCAGATCACCACAAAACCATCGAAACATTGGCCAAACATATAGAGAAATGTAAGAAAGCTCTATATTCACAATTTGAAACTGATACGTATTGTAACATTCAAATAATGCACGTAAACAACGTCTGATTAATAGTATTTAGCTCAGGCCCTTAGCAGTTTGTGTTGAAATATCTGCTTTATTGATTAATCTGTTTATTAAATTATAAAACGCAATATGAAAAAAATTGTTCTATGGAAGGAATCATCTCCAAAGTTTGGCAGTTACTCATAAAATTAGGATTTCACACACGCATAATAACCTCATAGATACTGTAACAAAGACTAATACTTTTTTTGTAGTACGAAAAAAGTCGGTTTGAAATTTAACGGCAGAAAATATTTTACATATATATACAGAAAGCTTCAACATGCTATATTCTTAGAAATGGTCTTGAATCATACTTTCTTCAATTTACGATCGTGATAGACGATTTCAAATTTTAAGCTTGCAAAAGGGACGGACAATCTTTAACAAGCATGTATCGCATTTCTTGTGCACTTCCGGTATGTATGTCACAAGAATTGGCTTATTTCAATATTTCTTCGGGTAATTTTTTTTTCAGTTTTGCTTCCGAAGATAGGAATGATGGCATGTTTTTACTGGGCGCTCCAAAGAGGAAGACATAATGATCTAAAAAATGTTTTTATTATATTTGGTACTTTCGGGCTAAATAATGGAAGATTAAACCATGCTATGAGACAGCGGAATGAGTGAATGGTGCCACTTCCCTTGAAACAATGCGATAGAAAAAAGAATAATATGACTTTTATCTTTTTTCTTATTCCTAGAACCCATTGATCTCTCGAACTCCATCTGCGTTGTGGACCTCACCGATGAGACAGAAACAACGCTGAACCTGAGAAATGCTTTGCAGGACGACGTGGTAGACTTGACCAATGTTCCTGATACTGAGAGAGGTGAGAGCTCTTTGAATATATACAACAACAGGGTCGTGTTCGGTACAGCTGAACAAGTACTGCAAGTCTGCAACTCACTGTCGCTGCAACTACCAATGAGATCTGAGTAGTATTGTGTTAAAGCTGATGCCACGTATACATATGAGGTGGTATTCCAAAGATTGTCCTCGGTTAAAACTTCTGCCATAAGTCATTGTTATTTCCTATGATAATCCAAAATCCTCCCAAACTTTCATCCCAAGTCCTTTCTTAACCTACCTCCTGAATATTGAAAGAAACTTAGGAACACAATAAAATTGATGCATCCTTTTTTCCATAGCGGCGCATTTGATGTGAGCTCATAAATTTCAGCATCCACAGAGCTTGAAAGAAACTTGGGAGGAAAGTGCAAATGACATTTTCTTTATTGTGATTGGCTTACCATCAATTTAAATATTATGAACTTGAGGGATGTCCACATTTTAGGATGCATTGAGAAAGAATATTTCCATTATTGTGAATACATTATGAAAACAGCTTATAGAGTACCGAAGTGTGACATCATTTGAGCATTATTGTCAAGACAACTGGCTCTAAACAATACGGGTAGAGCAAGCAGCGGTGATCACAACGAGGACTGTAATTGGGATGACGGACACTAGCCCGATGGACAATATTGGACAGGTAAACCTTTCACTGGAGTGAGTTTGTTTAGAGCCAATTGTCTTGACAACATGCTCATATGACGACACCACTTTGGTACTCTATACATGAAGCATCACTTTTTATGTGATGGCTCATGGCATTTACTCTATGTTCAAATTGGCAACAGTGCCCTATAGGAGGAGGCGGAGGAGGGGGAGGCGCGTCCGGACGTCGCAGCGCGGCAACAGCGTCATTCCAGTCCAGAGCGATGACAGCGATGAGGAGAACGACATCATGGTCCTGCCAGAAGTTGACATCTGCAATACCCACCGAGCAGCAAGGTAGGAATAATAATAAAAGTAATAATGATGATAATAATAATAATAATAATAATAATAATAATAATAATAATAATGATAATAATAATAATAATAATAATAATAATAATAATAATAATAATAATAATAATAATAATAATAATAATAATAATAATAATAATAATAATAATTATTATTATTATAACAATAATAATAATAATAATAATAATAATAATGATAATAAATTATTATTAGAGTGCAGAAACTATACTTATATATTCTACTGCGCTGCAAGAGCTCCTACATGCACTTCTGCTACATAATGCTATATAATTTAAGTCATGGTCAGAAGAAAAATTAGGTCTATGTTTAGAAGAAATAGGTTTTCACCTTTGATTTAAAGCTGTCAAATGTTTTAGATTTCCTGATGTCTACAGATAGTTTATTCCACAATCTAGGAGCTGCACACAAAAAAATGATCGGTCACCTAGGGTTACTTATGTTCTGATTTGGGGGACTTGCAACAACAATGTGTCTTGTGAACTGCGGAGATTCAAAACCAAGGTTGAAAACTGTACAGACTCATGTGTAGTATCACATGGTCTCCCTCAGTAAAAGGCTGTTCTCTATCCCTTGAGTCGTATGCAATCGTCTGAACTGCACAATACACTGCGCAGCGCATGTTTGCAGTTATCCACACTTCATGTCTCATGCACTAATACACCTGTATGATTGTAAAACTGCACTGCACTTGGCATTTTGAGGCGACTATTCCTTATATGGGGTGTGGAAAATATAAACTTGATATCGCACAAGTTGTGTTCGATTAGAACCTGTATATAAAGACTGTGCACAGAGACAAAAGAATTGTGGTCTAACAATAATCAGGTGGTCTCTATAATGTAGGAATTCTAGACCACAGTAACATGCCGCAAGGCATTAAATCCACACTGTGCTTGGGAATACTCCTCCAATAGGCATTGTACACATCTCCCCGAGCACTCTTGTAATTTGTTGACTTATGATATCTGTACGTATGTATGTACGTACGTACGTATGTATCTGTACAGGGAGGAAGCGAATGCATCAGGCACAGACAGACCTAGGCCCAACTACTCGCCAAAGAAGAGAGCCATCACCTGCCCTATATGCATGGAGGACGAGGCCACGGTAAGTGTACTGCTCATGTGAAATACATCAAAGTATATCAAGCATATAGGGCCTTATCTTATATAGAATTGTGATTGACTTGACTTGCAATTGATGTTAAGGGTACCACCGGGCAGAAATTAACTCTCTTATATCAATATCATTTCTACATTGCTAGGGAATCATTTATAATATCACATTTCAATAGTTCTGTCCGATTACGATGCCACCTTGCGATACTCTAATCGGTCACAGCCAGCAAAGCGTAGCATATCACGAGCTTCGTATGTACACATTATAGCATGAAAGTTCGAGCGAGCACGCGTTATCGTTTCCGCTGGCGATAGATTGCTGTAACGTGTGTGTATTGATCTAGCGGATGTGCAAAACAAATAGACGCGCGGAACATCGAGATAGCTGATGTTCTGTGCAATGTATTAGTTAAATGCATTTTTCTCTAATTACAGAAACATATGAGACCCCACAACAAGATGATTAATATTCAATTTTAGTACGAAACCATCAAAGCATTGGTTTTATGATGCTCGGAGGTCCCCTTTAAAAGTTACTGTGTGCATTAGAGATAGGTATTTGGACTTGCAACCGATTCAGATCAATCACAACTTTTGGTATAGGGCTACGATTTTTTTTTTTTCTTTGAATGCTGCAGTGGTATGCCTGGCAAACCATCAGCTGTGCTTACACACCTGTAACTTAAAGGGATAGTCCACCCTGAAATTAAGTTCGTTTCAATAAAAGTAGAAACAGACAATTTGGTAAAAAGTTTCATGGAAATCTATCAAAGGATAAAAAGTTATGATCTTCTCAAGTTATAATTTTGGGATGTCACATGCGAGGTGCTCTCCCATATATTTTGTGCTGTATGATTACGTAAATTGATCTTTTTCTGTTTTTGATGAAGGATTTTTTTTTCTCCAAAAATGTATGTGTGAAAAAAAGTGTTGTAAATAGTTTATCAAACGCACAAGTAAAATGATGCATATCCTTTTGAGAAAATGGACATTTTCAAAAATATGTAAGTACACAGTACAAAGTACACAACATGGAGAGCATCTCACACGTCACGTCACAAAATCAAAATTTTTCACAATCATCACTTTCTTATCCTTTGACAGATTTTCATCAAACCTTCACTAATATATTTCTTCCATGTTTCTTTTTTATTAAAACCAACTTAATTTCAGGGTGGACTATCCCTTTAAACGTTTTTAACCACTAGCCCTTTAACCTAGCTCTGTAAATTCAGGGTAGACTAGTGATACCCTGGGCATTGTCCTATTTTACTGTATGCATGCTTCACATTGACAATGAATGGCAGTAAAAGGGGTCATTAAAGAGTAGTGGAGTTGCCCTTAGAGGTTAATTAACCCTTTCTCTGCAAGACGAAGTGCTGCTCCATACGATTTGTGTGAAAATACTTTTGATGGAAAAGCACATTATGGCAACAGTAAACAGTTCCTATAATATGATATTTCACATGCATCTGCCAATATGTTCCTCTGATTTCAGCATATCTGTTAAATTCAACTCCTTTTCTTTGTTTATTACAATTCAATATAAGGGAGATCCGCAAAGGGGAATACGTGTCCATGTATGATATAATATGGTCCATGTTGTGATCAAGTAAACTTAAATGCTGCCATCTGTTGTTGAAATCTGGAGAGTATGAGTCTGCACCTACATGTACATGTTATGCTAAAAGCGTACATTGTTATTTACCTTTGCTCACTTTTTTTTGTTCGGGAGTGTGTGTTTCTTTGGTGCTTTCCATGTGTGTTTTATGTGTGTGTGTGTGTGTGTGTGTGTGGGTGGGTCGGGTATTCTCTCATGTGCACAAAAGTCTAAAAGATCAGAGTAATTGTAATTTTTAAAGCTTTGCTCTTAAAGACAAGTAGATTTATACTTACAGTATGCAAATTATATTGTATTTGTACTTGATTTTGTATTTGAAAATGTCCCTAACAATTTGAGTTTGATGACAACAAATCGGTTACAGGTCCTAAAATTACATGTTAAACTTTTACTCAGTCCTGTTCTTTGTGTGTAAGGATCGAGTGTCTACATGAAGATTATTCTTTACAAAAAGATTCTTTCAATTTTATTTAATTTCATTCTGGAAAAGATTTTTAAGAATGTTAAATAATGATGTAATAATGGCAACCTCAGTATTGCATATTACCATCTGCTCAATGTGCATTTAAGATGGAAAAGATAAGAAAAGAAAAGGAACATATGGGACTGTGTGGAAAATCTTGCACAGTTGTACAAATTTTCTCTGTGAATGGAGCTAATTGTCACCCAGCGTGGGCTGTCTGGAACACTTAGGTATCAAATTGGCAACTCCTCGAAGGTGTGACCCGCTCCTGGAGTTGGTTTATCAAGATCAACATTCCAGCATTCCATGCGTGGATGCCCTGTCCCTTCAAACAAAAACATGTTCAGGAGGGTTTTTTAGAACAAGGCAGGCATTAGGCCCCCTTGGTCGGAACAGCATTGCTGGAAGCACCCAAAATATATTGACGACACCCTGTCTTAACAAGGGATGGTTTGCATTGCAAATATACACACAGTCAAAGATGAAGCCATTGACCCGAGTCTTCAAACATTGAACTTCTGCATAACTGTAGCTGATATTGATATTGTTATTGAATGTTTGATTGTTTCAAATATATTCAGAAAAGGGAGAAGCTGTATTGATGGTGTCAAATTCTTACAGTTCAGTTTTTGTGTCTCTTTTTGTTTTCCCTTTCGTATTGCCTTGATTTTCAAAGAGAAGATAAATTGTACACATTTAAAATATCTTCCAGATACATAAGTCTGAAACATCCTTCTACATGTACCTAAATACAAGTTCATGCTACATGTGGATGTACATGTACATACAAACGTTGGCTCAGTAAAAAATTATAGATTGTGACGTATGCTCATGTGGTACTTATTTGTCTACCTTACACAGAGCCTATGAAAATACCCTTTTTGGATAAAAATCGCTGAAAACCTTGCAATAAGCTCTTAGTGGATTCATGTATGAAGACCATGGAATGCCTCACCAAACGTGGCGAGAGACACTTGCTAAAGATACATGGGTTTGTCCCTCCAAATTACATGTCAGATGTATGGATGGCTAGATGGATGATGGTTGCGCAGGCACACATAAGCCTCAGATCGCAATGTTAAAAACTAGTAAAATCTTACTACACCATGATCTGCCAATTGTTTTAAGGCCTGTCCACAGTACATGTATGTGGCCCAGTCATGATATTCAAACAGACTGACTGACGGACTGATTGACATGGGTTTTTGTCTACAAATGACGTGTCAGATCCATGGATGGATGGATGGATGGATCGAGGGGGTGCGATCACATGTAAGCTTGAAATCGCAATACTAAAAACAGCACGCCCTGTTAATGATCTTACAGCCTATCCACTTTCTTTAGTCCAGTCATGTTACCCAGACTGACTGACTGACAGACTGACTGACAGACACTCTGATTGGCATGGGTTTGTGTCTCCAAATGACATGTCAGATCCATGGATGGATGGAGGGATGATGGTTGTGCACTCACATGTAAGCCTCAGATCGCGATGTTGAAAACTGGTAAAACTCTGCCAGATCTGTCCACTGTCTATAGTCCAGTTATGTTACCCAGACTGACTGACTGACTGACACTCTGATTGGCATGGGTTTGTGCCTCCATGCCGAATCCGTGGATGGATGGATGGATGGATGGATGGATGGATGGATGGATGGATGGATGGATGGATAGATAGATGTATGGAGGGGTGGATGGATGGATAGATGGATTGATGGATGGATGGATGGGTGGATAGATGAATGGATAGATGGATGGATGGATAGATGGATGGATGGATGGATAGATGGACGGAAGGGTGGGTGGATGGATAGATGGATGGATGGATAGATGGATGGATGGATCGACCGATAGATGGACGGAAGGGTGGATGGATGGATAGATGGATGGATGGATGGATGGATGGATGGATTGATGGATGGATGGATGAGGCTGGCACAGTCACATGTAAGCCTGCGATCACAGTATTCAAAACCCTTCCTGTCTGTGTGCAATCCACTGCAGTATTTACCTGGCTTGCTCCCCCAATCCCATCATTCAAACGTTATCCTTCGTCTGTCTGAGCCAATCAACTGCACATCATCAAGCATTCATTTCCCTGCCTGATTTACCAGTGCTGCTTGCTTCTCACGGTTGGAGCTTCTACACTTGGAAAATAACGTGTTTAACATACTTTCACATTGGCTGATCTAGGCGGGGGCTCAAGAGGCGTGCCCCCCCCCTTCTATTTTTGAAGAATGACATACTGCACAAACATGTACAATCAATATCCAATCAAATTTCAGTCTGCACTGCCTCAATTTTCAAATTTGCCCTCGGCGCCCCTTCTTTTTCTAACTCCTGGATCAGCGGCTGCTGGCATACACAGTTGGGCTCAATGAAATTTAGATTATGGTGCTAAAGCATTATTGTTCCTTCATACAAGCTTGGCCTATATTGTACATTAATGTAAATTTGATGTGTATATTTCTACACATATGTTCATGGTATGTACATGTACACTTCAGCTCAAGGAATTGGCATAGGGAAAGGGAAAGGGAAAAAAAGGAAAGGAGCTCCAGTTTTAAACCATTGTACATATTATCTAGTTCAGCATGATACATGATGCTTTTTAGGCTAGAGCATCGTGTTTCATGCTAAACTGGACAAAATATACCGTGGTTTAAAACTGCGGCTCCTTCCCTTTCTTCCCTTTCCCTTTCCCCATGCCAATTCCTTTGAGGTGTAGTGTACATGGTGTTCCTGGTGATAAGTTGATGACTTACAGGTGTAGTAATGACTTAATGTAGTGACTTGTCAGGAGTCCATTGATATATGATTTCCTGTAAATCAGTACTGATATCTACATTACCCTTGATTATGACTTAGTAGTGACTTAGAGAGAGTGTATAGTTCTACTTTACTCTGAATCACTAGTTAGTCAAGATGTCCATTGAAATCATTGTCTACTCAAGATGATGACATAGTTGTGACTTTGATAGATTGAAAGTTGTGTGTCCATTTAAATCAAGATCTATGGAAGATGATGATTTAGTAGTGGCGTTTGGAGGTTGTGTGTCCATTTAAATATATCTATTCAAGATATTTGTTGTGACTTTGAGAGATTGAAGGATTGTATGTCCATTTAAATCAGCATCTACTCAAGATGATGAGTCAGTGGTGAATTTTGGAGGTTCACATCCATTTAAATGAATCTATTCAAGATGATGACTTTGTAGTGACTTTGAGAGATTGAAGATTTGTCCATTTAAATTAACATAACCAGGGATTTTGGAGATTGTTTGTCCAGTTACCTATTCAAGATGATGACGTGTAGTGATTTTGATGTACATGAATTGATGATTGTGTGTCCATTTAAATCAACATCGACATAAGATGATGACTTAGTAGTGACTTTTGGAGATTTTGTGTGTCCATTTAAATGAATACTATCTATTCAAGATGATGACTTCCAACATGTACACTACAGCTCAAAGGAATTGGCATTGGGAAAGGGAAAGGGAAGAAAGGGAAGGAGCCGCAGAGAGTGGAGGGTGTGTAATGTGACTTAATGGTGCATGCAGCTCACACCCCTGCTGTCCCACAGAAAGACCATGATTCGATTACCGAGCACCACCTACTTGGGCTTTAAACCTCGTGCCATATGTCCTATACGGATTGATGTATGACAGGTTGAGCACAGCGTATCGCTGATGAGATGTGCTGATCCGGGGGTGGGTTCCTCAGAACGATGTTAGCGCTAAACTCTCAGTTGTAAATCTGGAAGCGCTATTCCTGCTCCAACCCTAGACTGAAAGCACATACTCTGAATTGTAGCACAGTCTCAAAATATGTGTCTGGAAGGCATGTACAAACATATTTGTGCTACAGTGTAGTCTTGGCATTTCAGACCTATTGATTCAGACTCGCTCACTGATCAGGGTTTGTGCCTCCAAACAACCACCGATCCTAGGACTACATGTCATTCATACTCTGGCCTGGTGACTGGAGCTCAGATGGGGCTTACTGGTACTGACTTAGATGTGAAGTTGGGTTGTTAGCGCTTCAAGGAACCAACCCTGGTGTACCTCACAGCATGATATGCAGAGATGTTGTACTGTTAGACCAACAAGTACATTGTATGTGCAGATCTAATGAAGCAAAACAAATATGTTTGTACACCGTGGCTGAGAATAGATTGCTCCTTCAGACACCCAAGCACATACAAACATGCACATACATGTGTGCACCCACACATATACACACACACATACTTCTATTGTTTGGTAGATTTTCAGTTTGAGGAAGTCTAAATATAAATTTATACCCTGAGGCTGATTAGATTGTAAGTGCCACATGCAGGGATATATATGGGCCAAAGTAGAATGTCCATAAATTAATATTGATAATAATACATGTAGTAAGCGTGAGCACAATGGAGAAGCGCCCTCCATCTTTGTGAATTAGATAGTTGCCAAAGTCATCGCTTTCGACAGTCCTCATGCATTTTAAACCAGGCGGATAAATGCGCAATGCGTAAAAAAATATAAATTCAAAATTAAAATTGCCGAATGCACATCGAAGCAAAATGGCATGACACTACTCTGTGTGATAGACATGCCTTTAAGATTTTGATGTTTACTCATAATATGAATACACACATGTTTCTCTTCTTTTTGGTTTATTTTGCACAGTTACGAAACAACGGACAGCAGCTGATGTCAACGAACTGCGGCCACGTCTTCTGCAATCGCTGCATCCGAGTCAGCATCCAGACCCAGCACCGGTGTCCGACCTGCCGCAAACGACTCACCACACGACAAATACACCCAATATTTCTATGATGTCCCCTTCTACAGCCCTGTGTACGTATCAAGCAGAATATATTATTCGAGGGGAAGTGATGGTACGTAATTTATATATGTATATTATTGAGAGAGTGCGATTTGTAGTGGAATGGGGAAAGTGTTGAATTCAAGGCCCTCTACATGTATGTACATGTTGTACCATGTACTGGCCGTGGATACGCCTCAGGGAGTGGAGATGGTGCACAGAAGCCAAGAGGTACTCACTGTAAGAGAGGTGTACTTCTCCATGTTGCTTGTAGTATAAAGATGCAGTTGCATTGTACTTTACTCTTACAGTCTTCTATAACTGGATTCTTGTGTATTTTGTTACCCTTATAACGTAGGGATTTTTTCACCGTTAATACACACAAATCCCTCTGAGCAGTATTTAGTCTGGAGTTAGAGTCCATGTGCTCCATCTGTGTGTAAACCGACATCATCTGCTGTACATATAAGAGCTATAGATGAAGACTGGTGCTCTGTGACTACTCACTCAATTTTTTTTTTTTTTTTTTAAATTTATAGTGTGTTTCTCAATCGAAAGTGCTTACCGTACTGACCGGCAGATAAGATGCAACGAGCATTGCAACTCAGCTTGCATAGAGCACTTATAGATATCACAATGAACCACAGTACAGACGTCATAATGGATACAATACAGAAATTACATTTTCATATAGTGTCTATGTCGTTCTGCATGCCATTATTGTATATTGAATGCAATTCAACCTTTGAGTTACAATGTTTGATAGAATAAAACCTTTTAGTTACAAAACTTTCAGCCCATCAGAGGAGGCAAGAGTTGTCTTTGATGAAGCATATTTTTATGGCTTTTGGCTTGCTATATTTCATTTGAATAGATCTAGGCATCTTGGCTACAAGCCATTGGTCTGAAGTTATGAAAGTTGAAACACTATCAGCTGTGCCACAAAACGTGTTCATATGACGCGCCTCAAAACACGGACCAGAGAAAGGTGGTGGATTACGTGTGATCAGTGCCATACATTTATGTACATATGGCTCTGTTGGATTTAGTGTATTATCGTATTGTGAAAGAGGGGCATTCATTGTATAGTATTCCATCATTCAAACACTTTTCAATCATCAAATTTGAATATGCCGAATAAGTTGCTTCTTGAAATCAATCATATATGTAAAATCAATTTCTTATTTGCATCTCTTCATATTTTCATAGAAGTATTGGCCACTTTGCCTACAAGCTGTTTGTAGAGTATGATGCATGTATGTAAGCTGTTAGAATGACGGCAGGATCGCTGACTTATGAATGTACCCTAACCTTCGGCCACTGATAGAGTTACGATGATGGTAGGGTTAATGAAGAACAGTGCAGAAAGACCAAAATATATGTCTTTACAGCACAGAACTTCAAAGATAATGTGAGAAGTTAGTGACTCGTTCATGTGCAAGCATATCAAATGACAAACTGTTAACACTCTCAGTGCCATAGGTGCATGAGATGTGTAACAAGTCAATAGGTGTTGCTTGGATTGCCACTGAGGGCATTCATAGAAAAAGTTATACCTTTTATATATCAACTGTGTTGATAATCAAATGAGTTTGTATATTTATTATATAGGGAGAGATGTGATATGAACCATAATGTACAGTGTATGGTATCCTTCAATTGTATTACTACATTATGTAATTTCTTTTACTAGGAGTAGATGAAGTTCCGATGTGCAAGTGTTTTGTAAGATCAAATTTCAGGTTTGCTTCACAGGAAAAGGACGTAGCTGACAGTACTTAGAATTTTTTTATAGAGTTGAACCTGCTTTTGTATCCATGGTGAGAAGTGAAGCTACATGTACATCGCGATTTAAATACATGTGTTTTGTGGAATTAATCCACATTTTTCAGCTAGGTTCCCATGGAAGGCATATCTTTGGTTTATCATTCTTTTATTTTTATGAAAATGAACATGAACATGATTTCTTTTGTTTGTATAAAAATGAACATGAAATCAGTTTGTTAACTCTTTCTGGCAAACAAATGTAATATTGATTGAGAAAGGACAGAGTTTGTTATGTGTTTTCATGAGTCAAGTCTTTTCTTTACAGAAATTGCTTTGTACTGGTTTTCACTATAGCCCTGTTCCAAGTCAATATATGTATGTTTGGTGCGGTGGCATTCAGGATACCTCTGGCACGGTATGCTACAGTGCAAAATTGATGGTAAACAGGCTTTTTGATAGGTGTAATTTATGTATACACCCTTCCCTATTTATACTGCAATTTTATGTAACATTATTTTGAGTTCAATCATTCATACTATATATTCATATATTGAGTATTATTACTGTATTCAAAGTGCTGCACAGAATTGCAGTAGTGCTTTTATAGCCTATCAATCTAAACACAACAAAAAAGTAAGTCCCCCCCTAAGCAAAATAGTATAGCCTTTGATCAAAAAGGTTTTGAGCAATATAATTCGGCAAGAATGTTCTTTCACTTATTGACTAACTTTCATGTGCAAATCGCATTAATCCACCCAGTCATGCATAAGTGAGCACACATTAAAGGCAAAATAATCACTTTTTAAAAGTCACAAGGGTAATTTTGAGATTCTGTCATATGAATTTTTAATTAATTCCATTTCTGGTGCACAATTTATGTCCTTTCATTGTTTATCATCCATCTCTGGATGCACTAACACCTATTCCGACACTTTATTCATTGTTCTGTTTGAGTGAGCACGGTTTAAAAAATACTTATCCCCTCTTGAGTTTGAAACTTTTAAAAATCTTTTATTTTTGTGGAAAAAATAAAACTCTAAGATACTTTGACAAAGATGTAACATGACCTATTATTACCATAAGGAGTCATTTCTGTGTCATAGTTGAGTGAATAAACTTTAAAAATTGCGCAAGAAATGCCAAAATGTACTGTTAAAACGGCATAAACAATCAACCTTGTACCTTTTGAAAAGTGACATTTTTTCCTTTAATGTGTGCTTACTCAAGCATGACTAATTAGATTAATGTGATTCTCACATGGAAGTTAGTCAATAAGTTAAGAAACAATCCTGCCAAATTATTTTGCTCAAAACCTTTTCGATCAAAAGTTATGCTATTTTGCTAAGGGGCGACTAACTTTTTTTGTTGTGTGTATATACAAATATCCAATGAACGTAGTAATATGAAATTGTTGTCTGAGGCAGAATGTGCACAATATTATGATATGTAAAAAAATTTCTTTAATGTCATTCTTTACTCAGTGTTGTGAATGAAAAATACAGGAATAAGATGTGGCAGTAAAAAGATATTGATTGTTTAGATTTGTATGTACCACATGAGCATTGTGGCATGTTTTTAAGTTGTTTTTGTTTCATTTAATTGTGTTTACTTTTATTTAATGAAACTAGCATAAGTACTATGTTTTTATCTTTTCATGATTCGTGGTGATTATGATTTTGAAACACACTTCTTATGAAATGTTAATAGTTCTCTATTTTTTGTCAAGTTTGTCTGAAATGGAAATTTAGTTTATCAAAGCATGCAAAATAATTTAAACAGGGAAATGTACCTGTAACAACACAGCCTTATGACTGAGTTACCACTTTCCCTCCCAAAATTCATTCCTCATATCAATAAAATATCCATGACTTTCTTGTTGATCTAATTTTCCTCAAACTTTTTTTCTATGCTTAGATTTTTCTGCTTCTATGGAGAGCAATTTTTGTCTCGCCTGAACGAAGTTCGGTAGAGACCTAGTAATCACTTTTCCCGTTAGTCTGTTGGTCTGTTGGTCTGTTAGTCTGTTGGTCTGTTGGTCTGTTAGTCTGTTGGTCTGTTGGTCTGTTAGTCTGTTGGTCTGTTGGTCTGTCAGCCTGTTGGTCTGCTGGTCTGTTACAAAAATGTTAAAGTTTTTCTTTAACTTGCTCTCATTTCTTTATTTCTGCATCAATTCTGATCACACTTAGTACAAATGATCCTTGGGTAATCCTCAGGAATATTGGCTTAAACCTTTACTGGGTGAATTAGATTGTATTGCAAGAACAGAGCTGGTGGACACAGGTTGTCAATGAGTTCAGAGCAGTGTTGTGTTTTGGTACACTGGAGATATAATCATTGGTGGATGGGGTAACCACATACCTCTCCAGCCCACTGGCTTGCACCATGGTGGTTTCACAAGAGTAGAAAGCCAGCAGGGTTATCATTCCGTTGAGATATGATTATCAGTGGATAAGAATCAGCTTGTCTTGCCACTTCACTATTTGGATCACTGGCCATTAGCTATACTGGGTGAATTAAATTGTATTACAAGAACAGAGCTTTTGGACACACATTGTGGATGAGTCCAGAGCAGTGTTGTGTTTTGGTACCATGGAGATATAATCATTGGTGGATGGGGTAACCACATACCTCCCCAGCCCACTGACTTGCACCATAGTGGTTTCACGAGAGTAGTACCAGTGTCAGTACCAGCAGGACTATTATTCTATTGATATCCGGCTATCGGTGGATAGACATCTTCTTGCCTTGTCACTCCACTAAGGTGACTAATGTTACCAATGAACCTGCTGTATGTACATGTAGGAAGTACAACATCTCTTGCTATGTCAGGCATACTATTGTATAATGCAATATATACATACAATGGTTGTGCAGTGCTGTAGACCAGGCATCTGGTATGATCCTGTGATATAGTGCCCTGTATTTCCGTTCTGATTGTCTGGAAATTAAATTGTGTATGGTTAAAAAAAAACATTGAAAAAGGTTATAAATCACTTTGACCTGACATGAAATATAAGGAGTAAGTAACATTTTCCAAGGTTGGCGATGTTTTAAGAATTGTTGTGAATGTTATTAGTGGTCATAGTTGTTTGGAAAGAGAACAAGACTTATTGCTTTTCTTCACATTCCATATAACTACTACAGGCTTAGTATTGATTTACCCTGCTGGCTTGTATTCGTCTGAATGGAACCGCCCCTGCCCCTCGCAGGTTCGAATCGGCGCTGCGATTTACAGCAGTGGCAGTTGGCATTCCGGCAAAGGCACTGGAAATGAATTTATCACAGGCCACTGTTGGATCACCGATTGTGATGTATGCACACATACATCTTGTGGAGTAATTTACATCTACACCATGTCCTTGTTTAATATTAGAAGTGAGGGTAGGGGGCCGGGGGGGGGGGGGGGGGGGTTGCAGTTTGTTTGTTACAGGAGACCTATCTATTAGGGTGTCATTTTGGAAGCCAATGGTGTTGGGTTGGAGCAGGGGTGTATAGGAGAGATACTCCATGTTCTTTTGGTTGAAAATTGAACCTTTGGGTGCCACATGAATTGATTCGCTATGGGCTTTGTGTGCTTTACGGGTGATAAAATGCACATGGGACACACAGAGTTAACTACACTGTAAGATTGGATTTGACTTATTCAAACACATACAGATTTCCAAGCTCAGAAGCACATCCCACTCCCTGTCTACGAACACTGGGACCTACCCCCCCCCCCCCTTCCCCCCCCCCATCCACACCCCTCTCTCCCAATTCTCCATTTATCAAAGTTCTGGAACCTCCACTGAATGAGACAGGGGGGAGGGGGGTTGCACCTCACATACCAGCAGTGATTTACAGGTCTTGTGATTGAAACCAGCTCCAAAACAATTGCGCGGGAGGACATGATAACACGTGTCACAGCTCCCCACCACACGACCAAAAGTGACGAGGGAGAGAGAGTTAAATGGGGGCCGTATTTATGCCCTGCCAACTCTGCCCTACTCTGACAAAAGGAAGCAACAAACAACAGAGACTTTTCTTGTAAATGAGCAAAGTGTGCCGGTCATTTCCATTGGCATCAGTGCAGCACAAGATCGTGTTAGATTGAATATCTCGCAACAAGATGAATATTTATTGTCCAGATTTTGGCCGCATGTAGGGAATGCTGGGTACAATCTAAGAATTCCAATAACCCATATTTGAGTGATTTGTCACTTGCTTCCTTTTGTCAGAGTAGGGCAGAGCTGGGCTAACCAACAATGTCAGAATGTGGATACGGCAATTAAGTTATTTTCTTTTTTAACTTCTCCAGTGAATGTTGGCATTCATGTTGGCACGCGTTCCCCTCAGGGCTTTTGGAAGGTTACGGCGTATCTATATACCGTGGTTTGAATTGCGTTTGGTCTGGGTATGCGAGTAATGTGAAGTATCCGCTTGCTTTATATACGTGTGGGAATGAATTGGGAATGAATTCTGAGATGAACATTCGTATTGTCCCAGTCGAATAAAGTATCGAGCCGGAAGCAGCGGTTTGGCTTATCTCCCAGGTCGGAAAAAAAATATTTCAAAGTGAAGTCTGGATTAATTACCCCTTCTATCTCAGACGAAATGCAGCTCTTTGGGACGTTTCTAGATTAATGATATACCGAAATGTGACATTTGCTCGTTAAAGAGTTATAACATTGTGTTTATGACAAACGTATCAAACCTTATTTTAGATGTAGCAATTACTAAAAGGGCAATGCAACCCTGAAATTGAAGTCGAATTGAAGAAAAGGAGAAAAAATAGGAGAAGCAAAACTTTTAGAAAACTATATGACATTAATTAATTATAAAGAAGTTATTTGTATGTTTAAACGTTACCATGACCTTCGTGGTATTTCCAGTAGTTGACATACCATGTCCACTTGTTATTGCATTGAAAAAATTCCCAGGGAATCACATTGCACCTGTGATTTACAGAGTAAAATTACAGGGCGAGTGATTAAAGAGTTTAAAATAGAAATAACTTGCTTATGATACGTGTGTTTCACAAACATTTGCCAATCTATTTTTCTGAGTTTGTTGCATTGCATTGCATTTCTCCTTTAGGTAAGTGAACACAGTGAACATGGGTCTCCCACAACGGTATTTTTTTCTTCTGTTCTTTGTATTTTTAAGTAATAATTCCTTCTGTTTTCTTCTCCTCTCAATATATACCGACCCAACCTTCTTACTATTCTCGACATCAAACCTTCGCCATGTTGCATACATGTTTTCAATGATTGTAGCTTACCATCAATGGTAACTACCATGGCAGCAGGTGCAACTCATTGGCTGTTGCCATGGTAGTAACCATTGATGGTAAGTTACAATAATTCGAAACCTATATGCAACATGGCCCTGTAGAGATAAAACGCATGAAGTGGCGATGTTCATGATGCATGTAATATAGTACTTCCAGATTGAGCATGGACTGGTGATATACATGTGCAATGTAGTCCTCCTGATTTGTATAGTTCGTTTTTCCTTCTACAGATTTGCCATCTGCAGTGTCCCATGATGATTAAATTACTTGGGGGCGCAGGGCTAATTTTGCCCTTGAAATGCAAATTAGAGCACCAGCAAGTAAAAAAAATAATACCTGTGAAAATGTATCTGTCATATGGTATACTGCATGGTATACTGCACCGTCAATGGTTCTTGGAGGGGTTTTGTCATGTGACACCATGCTTGAAAATGATTGGTTGATTTTCCACCAGTGCTTTGTGCTCTGTGGTCTTCTCCGAAATGAAAACAAAACCGTGGCAACAACTTGATGGAACTAATTTCAGAGAAGTAGATGGATTAGGGATTATCAGATAGATGGAAGGGAAATGTTTTCTGCGTTTGTGATATACCATGCTAGCTATCAAAGAATTGTCCATCTTCAAATTTGATGTTTTAGTCAGATTGGAGACCGATGTATATCCAGGCATGAGCGTTTCATTTCTAACGTCCAACAGATCCACAACATCAACAATTGATGCTACATTTAGATGTGAAGGAATTTCACTTCAGTGGATTTTGTACCCTGTCAATTGGCAGGATCAAGTATACAATGTGCATATTACCCATATACATTGAAGAGACTATTACCTTTATCTATGTGTATTTATTTCACTGATTCAACAGAACTGAATAACATCTCATTGATTTATCATATGTATGATATGAAGTTGTACGCGCGAAACCAAGGGGCGAAATAGGTATTTTGGTATGACGAGTATATTCGGTAATTGCTTTGTTTCATCCACATAAGAAATTTTTTAGAAATATTGAGGAAATATATGTCTACCTTCTGTCATTTATTCATGTCTACAATATGAATAACTATTTTGTAATGTACATACATATCAACATGTAATTATTATTTTTATTTTGAAATCCACGACAAAGTGGCTATGTGATGAATGATTAGTGTGACTTTAAGAAGCGCATTTCATCCACCCATGTTTTCATTTCATCAAGAAATGACGGATGTAAATTAATAAAGTATACTGAAGACATTATTTGATGTTACAATATTGTATATTTAACCTGAAATGGTGCATGAGTGTGGTGTGATTTTATACGCGAGTCTGAGAGAGTGTACCGAGTGCAGAAGGGAAAATAATTGTCAAGAGAACAAGCATTTTGAATATAATTTTAGGCATATACCCAGGAGTAGCAAGGATGGTGTGCTCCGTCTTGTAAATGAATGTAAAAAAAAAATCAGGAAAAAAATCTTGGAACCAGAAGGATTTGAACCTGTAAGCTACTGCTTACCTTACCGGGCAGCGACTTAACCACGCAAGCTATTTCTAGTTCACAGCTTAAAGCATAATAACGTGGAAACAAACACTTTGGAGTCGCATTTCATCTGACTCATTAATATTCATGAGTAGTCCGCCGTAAGGACCATTTGGCTAGATTTTAGTGAAAGGGTTTTCTGGGTAAATTTCAATTTTGAAAACATTGTTTATTAACCCTTCAATTAGCTGCTTTTGAATAACCTCCGTCATAATACATGTATATGGGGTGATTTCGAGCTGTTTTAAAACTTTGTTTCGAACTGCTTTAGTTTCATGAGTATGAAATATGGGATCAGCTTTTAAAGGTAGCGTTTAATTGGACTGAATATTAGGAACAAAATGGATATTTTTATGATTCAAAATGTACAGCATTTTCTCGATATCTGCTAAAGTTGGAAAACACTGTCAATAACATTTGATGTAAGTGTGTGTGTGTGTGTGTGTGTGTGTGTGTGTGTGTGTGTGTTTCCTGTGTGAATGTGCATGTAATGCTGGCTACATCATCTCAATTTGTTTTTAGTATAACAGATCTCCATGCTTAATCTACGCCGTCTAGCCATTAGTCACGTAAGGCTATTTCCGTCCTTCGATTGGCGAGCTGAGCTAAATTGATCCTGGAATGACCCCAGCAAATCAAAATGATGTCAGTGGTACTAATGATCTAATTACTCGGCCTCTATCCACATTGCTGTCAAGAGTCCGATGAGGCCATTGTCATTCGTTTAAACTTTTATTTTGATATAGCATGGTCAGCAAAGTAAGGTACGGTTTTTGGAACACAACACTTATTAATATCGATCTGTATACCACCTTCTCCAGTCACCACCACTAGGCCACCACCCTCTCCTTTTTTCACCTGCTCCCCCTCTCTGTGTCTCTTTCTCATTTCCACCAACTCTATCAAACCCTGCCCCTTTTTACCTCCATACCCCCTCTCTCTCTCTCTCTCTGTCTGTCTCTCTCGTGTATACTTTTCATCCCCCCCCCCACACACACACACACATCTTCCTCCTACTCCTGTTTTGTTCTTTTACCCTCTCTCTTTGCCTAAATTTTCCTCTCTTTGCCTCTCTCTCTCTCTCTCTCTCTCTCTCTCTCTCCCTTTTTCCTCTTTCTGTTGTCCTCTTGCATTGTAGCACCTTTTTTTACCATCCCTTATCTCTATTTCATTATGTTACCATTCTCGTTTTTTTTTAATGTAGACGTTCGTATGCTTATAGCATTGCTCATCTATCATGACTGTATTTTTCACATTCCATCATACACAGCATATCTCACAATATGACTGGCATATACTTATGTCTCAGTAAATGATCTTAAACTATACAACATAATCATAAGACATAAGGGGCTTCGTGTCGGCCTATATGACATAAAAAAGACGAATGATTTCTAAAAATGTTTTTTCTCGAAATTTTCAATAATTTCAATGAAAACTGGTAACACTGAGAATCTGAGAAACTGATACGGCTAGTAAAGAAACGTACGCATTTTACTGAAATTATGGAGAACGTCGTGTTACGAACTTTTGCGAATGCTAGGTTTTTGAGATTTGGTCTTGGGATAATGAGGGAACCGATGTCTCAATGTTACAATAAAACTAGGACGTTGTGCACAAGTTTATGGCCACACGTAGACATGGAACACACTTGAGGTGACCTTAAAACATCTAAAGATGAGGAGATTAGGATAATTGATGAAAATCAATCGATCAACGATTGTGTAGTCGTACGTGGGGGCTCGTTGTAATGTTTACAGTTCAATATTCCGAAGGTTCGTTCTTCCGAAGGTTCGTAATTCCGAAACACGTAAATTGCCTATATCTCGATGCTCGTTAGTCCGAAAACGAAAAAGGGTTCGTTAATCCGAGCATTTGTCGCGTAACATTCGGAATAACGAACCTTCGGAATAACGAGTGCTTCCCGATGTAATATACCCGCAAGTTCACAGGCCCAGTACTGTAGATTACGCACAGCCTAGAGCTTCACCGTAGCCTTGCCTGCGTTCGTTCGACCCGGCATTCCACGCGTTCCTGCACCAATTGGGTCACGTTGGTCTGTGGACGAAGGAACCAGGGGCTTTCATTTGGGCATCGACACCGCGTTAGAACCCCTGCACCCCCCCTCCCCCCCATTCCTTCCCTCCCTCCCTTCTCTCACCCCTCCTCTCCTTCAGCCGGCCCATCCGCGAACAAAGACGAGAAAGTAGGTCACGTAAACACTGTAGATGTGAAAGCAATTTATATTTGTATTTCTCTTTTTTTCTGCGTTTATTTTGTCCATAACACCATTCTTCATAAGGCATGTCGTATTGTAGGTTCATTCACTGATAAGCTGAAACTAATTGCAGCTAATTTCCGCAATATCTAAACATCACGTGCTCGGGCTATAAGTGCATTAGCAAATCAAGCATTCCTGTTTAAAACTTAATAAATCATAATCCACACCATCTTTGAATGTTTCATCTATTAAAACAATGCTGATTCACGCTAGCCCAAATAACCAAAGCAAAAAGGCGGTAAAATAACAGATGAACCTAATTTAATCACTAAAATTTAAGTTCAGAGTATCTATCTAATTATCGATACCAGTGGAGAATGGGGGGGGGGGGGGGGGTATATGAGCATAATTGTCTCCATCACATCCTTACATTGACATTAATGATATGGCTAAAATGAAGATATTACGTAAGACAAGGTTTGTATCATAAATCAAACCATTCATGGAAACGTTTACATCATTTTTTAAGTGACACAAATGTAGTGTGTCATTCACGATCGTAATAATATTTTATGTATGTACAGAACTTATATATACAATTTCAAAGGGGTCACACGCTTTCTTTTTTATCCTACATTATGTATAGCAGAAGCAAACTGAACGCGAACACACCCTCTATTTTCAACAAAATGTACATAAGTTTCTTTAATTAGACCCAAAATTGTTTCTAGGTAAATTTCTGTACAATTATTTACAAATATGTGTTCCGACAATATTTTCTCGATTTATCAATAGAACAAACGTAGCCTACGACGAAGATAATCTATTGAATTGCAGAATATGGCGGACAGCACGATTTGCCTGTCATGCTTAGATATATTCTGTTACATGTACAAACATAAGCAATTCCTAAATCACGATTGTCGTTTTTTAAGGTAATGTGAACTTCATCTAAATGCGAGATGGACCTATTCCATCGTACACATCAAACACAGCAAATGACATAATACAAAATAAAAGTTTATACATAGTCAATACCGTTGAACGCTAATTATATTGTGTTGCATGGTTAACAGTATAACACATCAATAAAAACAGAAATACAAAGTACAGCGCTGTTAATGCAGTAGAGGAATTAATTGATCGAGGCGTGTCTCCACCCTCGCAAAACTGCAACAAAAAAGCGATCAAACAACAATTGGACAGATTGATGATAGCACCCCGAACGTTTGCAACACAGCTTCGTGATTCCTTTCACATTTGTTGCACATCCATCTTGTCATTTAACACGACGAGAACCCCCGCTGTTCAGCGCAGTTTCAGTCAGCCCGTGAACAGGTGTAGAGACCGAGGGCGAAATAGACAAGTGCGGACTCATGACGGGACGACTGGGATTTCACATCTTCATTGGATCTATGCCCTATATGGATCGTGTAGTATGTGGGTTGTTCTATATCATCTCACCCCGAATGAATTCGCCAATCTTAAGCAATTGTAGGTTTTTATATTTTAATATTTTAACCGAATCATCGTTATTCTACAACATTTATCGTCATAGCCTGTTCAACATCTAGACGAGGGCTTTTTTTTCCAACAGTGGACGCATTATTACACCAAGACGGTAATTACTGTAACATTAAGGCTAATTAATTCTGTACTCGCAGGATATTAAACTTGATTCAAATCACGGTATACCTTGCCTTGTCATGTCAACATACATGCACACACCATAAATAGTCCACTTGCATCCATTTACTACAAAGTTGGAGCAAGAGAAATGACACACAACTGTGATAGTCCTTATCATCATGTTCCTGCTTTGATTGCGTCCTAGACCATTTCCCCTGTTCACCTCTTTAAGAAACCTAAACGTGGTATAGCATAACAGTGCAGTATGTGGTCCGCGTTATGTAGCACGAGTTTCACAAGTAGCGGGGAAAAAAACGTAGTTCTTTTTTGTGTGTAGATATTCTCATACCGATCAAATTTCCACCAATGAGTATGTGTGTGTGTGTGTGTGTGGGGGGGGGGGGGGTAGTAACTTGCTAAGAAGCAGCTCTTATTATTCAAGTGTCGAGCGACCTTTCCTACCGGAGTCCGCCCACATTTATTTATTATCCCCTAGCTCAAAATAATCTCTGTGCAGCCTTGGGACTTCCACGCCAACTCAGCCAATGTCACGGATCACGTGATGTGATGATAAACATAGCACGCAATGCAAAAACAAAGCTCCGGACGTCACCGAACTTGGTTATAGACAGACTCTAACAAGGCACTCGTAATTATAATGCACCAATACTGTCCTACTCTGACCAAAAGGAGCAAGTGACAAATCACTCAAATTTGGGTTATTGGTATTCTTAGATTGTACCCAGCATTCCCTACATACGGCAAAAATGCGGACAAGAAATATTCATCTTGCTGTGAGATATTCAATCTAACATGATGTGGTGATGCACTGATACCAATGCAAGTGACAGACACATTTTGCTCATTTACAAGAAAAGTCTCTTTTGTTAGTTGCTTCATTTTGTCAGAATAAGGGAGAATAGTCTTTAACTCTTTGGGTGCCACATGTGACTTTCTTCACAAGAAATTCACACAATTTCTATAAAGCGTTTATCTGGCATAAAAATGGTAATACAACTGATGTCCAACACCACTACATAAAGATACGTGTCAAATTAAACTACATAAATTTTTCAAAGGTTCAGATTCGTATACCAGGGCCCCGTAACATAAATGTTTGCCATCAATTGCAAAATGGCAATGGCCAATCAACACTATTACGTGCGCTTTTTTGTGCAAAAGACTGACTAGTAACCAATCAGAATTTGTCTTTCAAATTTGCAATTAATCGCAAACCTTCATGTTACGGAGTCCAGGTTACATTCTGTACACGTGTCATTACATTACGGGTCGAACTACATGTATACGTGCCAACATGCATTGTGAACGTGTGAAGCACAGTATCAGAGTCGGACTACATGTATACAGGGATGTGTTAGGAAAGGATATGAAACAACATTCTTTCTTTGAGCCCATGCGTGGCACCGCCGAAAAATTGCGTGGTCTCAGCATGTGCTTTTCACGTGTTTTAACAATAACGAACACGATTGCCTAGCAACGGTTTCTCAGAGAGAACAAAAGAAATGTAGAGTCTTATTTCGCTTGTCCACTTCTGTTGGATTGCATCAATACTTTTGTGAGGAAAAGAGATATCAGCGAACAAAAATAAACAGTTTTTTAAAGTAAAATATCTCATTTGCACGTAAATTCACGCAAACTCTGTTAATGAAAGTAAGCAGCTTAATATATGATTTTGATAATGATTGAATCCGACATTTCCGGAAATCTCCGGAAAGTGAAGAAATTTGTTAATTATGTAAGTAAGAATATTATCTTATATCTCCGTTTGTGCATCATTCAACAATTATTTAGAAGAAAAACGAATACAGGATCTTTAGAGGTGTTGCCCCTTAACTTTCTCGAAAATTGCAAAAAAATGTGATAAGAAACACAGCTTCGAGAAACAAAACAGGCAATTAAAGATACTGCTTTCCAAGTTGACGATAGCAAAATGACGGTGCCGCGCATGGGACTTCAAAGCATTGCAGTGATTGTGGAATGCTTTTGACATTCATTAGCACGCTTTAGTATCCATACAGATGTTTGAATATATTATGGTTGAGTTGTCCCTCCTTCCTAACACATCCCTGATGTATACGTGCCAACATGCATTGTGAACGTGTGAAGCACAGTATCAGAGTTCTTCCAGATGTTATGGACAGTGCAAAATATTGAGCACCAAGTCAGATATGCATAATACGCCAATCATTTATTTGTTTGATAGTCAAAGCGTGAATAAGGCCTTCTTATTTTTATCATTTTTTTAAATTTCCTTTATATCACTTACAGAACCCAACAACGGCTTCTATACACGAACCCTGTATGCAACATTAATTTATTATATTGCCATGTGCCCAAACTCAAATTATACACGTAATAACACTTTGTCGATTAAACATAAACGAATTTTCAGTACTTGCTACTAACAGGTGTATAGTGCCATATGACATATCATAATAGTAATTTAATACAAAGCCCAGAGGCTAACGTTCATTATTCGTTCCATTGTCAAACATATATCACGAATACAGGTATTATACATTTTTTACGAACCCCACTGCACTGTTCCTTTGGAAGGTCATTAATATTATTGTTCACGAAAAGTATTTCAAAACACTTAGTCTACAAAGAGACTTAACTGCTATATGAATACTAGAATTTGCGAATAATATATAATGAATATATTGCTGTAAATGTTTCATAATACAATGTTGTACAAAGAAGTACTCACAAAACATTAAACATTAATTCAATGGTTAAGGCACGTAATGTTGAACATACCCATACCATATGTAGTATATTCTTCGCTTTATTACAATAAGAAATCTTCATGACGTAAACTAACATTACAAATCCACGCGTTATTGTTATCACTATACGACATTTCTGTAAAAATCTAATAGTAGTGATCAATATTACTCTATTGAAAATAATTCACTTATGTAATTCACAATACAATTTCTTGCTAGTCCTAAGAAAATAACCCAAGTATAATCAACGATAATGAATAGATACACTCTATTGCTGAAAAAACACACATAGAATGTGAAATTAAGTTATATAAGTATAAAACACACTATATAGTGGCATTGATATGGCATTGACACGGGGGTTGGTGATAATAGTAAGTTTAATGGTGTTACAAGCGAGTTTCATGTACAGAAAATATGCGATATCCCATTTGGCAAAGCGTAGAACTGGATGCGCGCAGTTCCTTGCTCATTGTATAAACAACCGAGTTGTCATCACCCTGCAAGCTGTCTATCTAAGGGGCCATGTAAACTCGATTGGCAGCACATGGAGTATATAAAAGGGCGTATGGAAAACGCATTACAAGACGGGGCTGACCCCAACCTTTAAGAATGGAGGCCCGGTAGTGTGATCCATCTTCATGCCATCTCCACCGTGTACCAATACACTAAGAACCGGTTCGGAGACTGATCACTCGTCTTCAGGACAGGAAGGTGATACTAATTGTTATCTCTCTCCTCTTCAATCGTAGTATAATGACTAGTCCACGAGTCATGATACCGTGTTAGTTGTGTTCTATTTACAAATAGACATTGGTCTAGACGTGAAAATGTTGTGTAATACTTCTTCAATTTATGTTTGCTTTATGTTTTGCAGAGCAATCATTACAGGAGTTGAGCTTTACCCTCTCCCCCTATCCTCAGCCTTTCATCTTATTATGAAGAATGATAGACAAAATAAAGACGGGGGGGGGGGGGGGGTCATTAGTTGTATACTCGACCCCACCCTCCCTGCTCCACCGTGATGATTTACATACTACATTGCTACAGCTCTCATACCATCGCAACCACTCCACCCCCGTAGACCCGCAACCAACCCACCCCCGTAGACCCGAGGTCTATACGCCCACATCATTCTGCAGTCAGACTAAATTCGATACATCGCCAGCCTTCACGTCTCACCCCCCCCCCCTTTCTCTCTCTTTCTCTCTCTCTCTCTCTCTCTCTCTCCTTCTTCTTTTTCTTCTTTTTCTTCTTCTTCTTCCTCCTCCTTCTCCTTCTTCTTTTTCTTCTTCTTCTTCTTCTTCTTCTTCTTCTTCTTCTTCTTCTTCTTCTTCTTCTTCTTCTTCTTCGTCTCCATCATCTTCTTCTACTCCTCTATCATATCCTATGTGTATGTGCGCCTTACTAGTCTTTCGTCATGATGACATATTGGCATAGGCAGCGGACTACCAACCGATGTAACATTTTGTTAAACTCTGACACACAGTCGTTCTCTCCGTAGGTCATTTGGTACTCCATAATGAACCATACAACGTGCCTAAGAAGCAACGAGGCGAACTGTCGTCATGCTTAAATGGGCAAGTCAACTCCATTAGATAACTCCTCGATTTGAAAGAAAAAAAAAAGATGATGAGGAACGTTGGCTGTAAATCACTAATAGTCAGACAGTCTAAGTGGTCCTATAGATCATGACAGACCGCATTTAACAATCTGGATAGCTCTCTCATATTAAAACATAACAAGGCTTAAAGGCCTTCCCATTACCAAGATAAGGAACATCCATGGACTTAGTCCACATCTCGAAATCTCTTTTAAAGGAAGACTTAACCATAATCATTTTGCATGTGCAATTTAAACCTAGGTTTGATTAAATATGATAAAATACTGTTGAAGAATGCTGATTGGCTAACTCACACGAAACAGCTGCAGGATTCCAAGTATTCTTTAAATTCAGATTATTTTAAGAAATACTGATGCGAAGCACCATCTCCGCATAATTATGATATTATAGCCTGCAGAGGAACATTACTGCCTCCGGTCATTGTCCTCAAAAGTCTTCTTCTCTTTTTTTTTCAACCAGATATTTCTTCAGCTCAGCGAAGAATAAGCCACAATATTGAATAAGCCACAGCTGTTGTGAATCCCACATAGCAAGTCTCCACCACTCAGCGAGATAACTTTCAGAAATGTTTTCACAAATTTCACAAAGTTGACACGTTGACTACCACCCAGGGGGAGCTTCAGGGGCCCCGTCTTATAACAAGTTGTGATTGATCTGTAGCGATAGCAAATCCGATCACTTGTCTCTAGTGTACAGAGATACGATTGATATTAATCGCATGTCCAGTTACGATCATTCGCAATTCTTTATAAGACAAAGCCCATGTTTGCTCAATGTTCGGTCGATTTCAACCTTGAAAGATGTTGACACCCTCAAGGTGTACACCTCGTTTTTACGTGATACGTCCCTCTAAAAAGAGACACAAAACTCTAAATATATATTTGAGATGATATGTTCTCTTTAATTCACATATGTGATCAAAGTAGGATGGAGCTAGTTTCAAACTCGAAGATGGTCACCGAGAATTAACTCTATACGTGTCACGTGCGCGTTTTGTCACACGTAATGTATACAAAATCACACAGAGCACCATATCACCTGGCACGGGAAAGGTTAATAAAATTGTGAGAACATTAGTGAAACGTTCCTCGCTGAAGCGTTGCCGAATACATGCTTTCAAGTGTTCTGATGACGGAGCTGTTCTAACAGACGTCTAAGCATTCTGAAAATACATACGATTTCTTCACTTGAGTGATCAGCTGATATGGCACATTGAAGATAATCTCCATTCCAAATATAAGTTCCCCTTGATTGAAGCAGAACATTGCGTGAGGCGGGGCAGAAAAAGTTTAGGGATAATAAGGAACTTACGAATGTTTAAATGAATAATAAATATTGATATTTTTGGAGAGGTTGATTGGTAACTCGGTCAAGCCCGAATCATTCATCATTCCGTGATATAGATGAAACTACATGAATATATATACATGTTCACATCTTCAGTAGAAAGCATACTATATTTCACTCCTTCAAACTACGGTGTGGGAAAGAAATTTCCCTTCTGCTTGTGACATGATCACCTGTGCATACAGTTTACCAATGATTTCAAGCCAGACATGTACTGTGATAAAATGAACTTGCCAATAATTTGACATCATATTTGCATCCGCTTAACTCACACCTTTAACGTCTGTTCACACGGAAACTTTTACCCGCTGCCGCTTGCCGCGTGCACTCTGACGCTATTGAAATGCCGCCGCAACAACGCAAGAAACAGGCTATATAATTATGTAACAATGTGATCAGCCCAATAGAAGTGTCAGTACGGAAAACGGTAGTGGTAATTTGCCTCCGTGTTAACGTACTTTTCGTTGACAGACGGCAAAATAAACATTATCTTCATCTCAAGCTCCTCTCTCTCCCTGTCTCTCTCCTCCTCCTGTTCTTCTCCTTCTTCATGTCTCCGTGCCCGCATCAACACTTATTTCATCACTGGCAATTTCGACATCAACTCGCATCTACCGGGAGCAAGACGCGCCCGTCTCACATTTTCTCGTGGTCTTGAGACAGCAGTCTGACGCGCGAACATGTCTTCACGATCTCTGCATGTCGTTCTTTGTGTGACATTCCCATATATATATATTTTTCACTCTGACAGGCAGATAGCACGTCAATGTGGACAAGAATATAGGCTAATGTTAACACCACAGCATCTGCCTTAATCTTTAACACGTGAGAATCTTTCCTTTTCCTGATTTCACTCGTTATCAAGTTTTTATGAGCTGTCAACAGTTCGATCGTTCTGCTAAGCGAGATCATACAAAAACCTGGAAACATAATCTATGTACTGAGCCTACACGACGAAACCGATGTGCATCTATAGACTAAGATGGTGATTTTTTCCTTTCTTTACAATCAATCAAAAATGTCCTATGTCCTTCCCCCTTCTGATTTCAGTTTGCCTTCCTCCTGTCCGATTCTTTCTATACGTAATTACCCCCCCCCCCCTCATTCTCTTCTCTCCCTTTCTCTCTCTCTCTGACACACACACATACACACACACACATACGCACGCACCACCTTCCACCCCGTCTCTCACATCTCTATAACATGTGTCATGCTTGTCGGATAGATACCAGCGCCGTTATCACAGAAGTTGGCAAAACATTGGTCGGTATCTATGACTCCAATAACAGCCACAATAACCTTACCGACACCATCGCTCTTATGTACCTGACACCCCCTCCACCTCACACTTAATCATCTCGGTATCACGCCATGAGATGTACATTGAGTCATAACACATGCTATGCTCCCGTGTTATCAAGAGGGTTAACACGAGGACACAACATGGACTATTTTTTTTTGACCGAGACTACCGATCGCTTGCGCCTCTTTGTTATCATCGGATCATCACACTGCGGTTGTGAAAACGTCCTGTCCCGATATTTCAAAGATAGATAATCCACGGTCTGACTGTAAAACACGATTATCCTACTATCGACTTAACCCACATCTCAGAATGTTTAGATGATAGAGTATAAATATTCATGTATGAAATTATTTGGACACAACGCCACAATCTTTCAATACATCAAACGGGTGGAGACCCATATTCTACGAGAATGTTTAGATATTTGACTCATATTACCCTTGACATGTTTTTAAATGGTTGGTCAGTGTAAAAGATCATGACACGTTGAAGAAACTATTAAACCTCTCAATACTAAGCATTAAAAATTGCATGTACTTATACTACATGTCAATAGCAATGTGAGGGATATGCAGACTAACGCCTGAGGGTAAAAATGAGAGATGAAACGACTTAGTTGAACATCACGCAATAGCTAGTACGAGCAGGAATACGCAAGTATCAAATTCAGTCAAGAGGCATCTATATTTTCCCAGGGAAATATTAACAACAATATCTACAAAGTTTCAAAGTAAAATTTCCTTATAATGTACAGAAATCTAAAGTTTAAGTGAGGGTTTCAAGGAGCGGAAAACTTCTGACACGTTAGGTTTTCATGTGCCATGGGAGAAGTTAAGCACCATTAATCTGCACAAATACCAAAGAAGACCACGTTATATGTCGTAGGGGTTAACTTTGTGGGAATAACTTTGTACAGATGGAACCCAATTTCCTAATGAATACCACGTTTTGACTGCCCGCCCATGCTAGTTACACAACAATGCCATGTGATCAAATCATCCAATCGATCTCGATGTTACATCTCATCTAGTCATACTCTCCAGCTGTGTCGGCCTAATTCACCCATTTATCTCGGATGGACAGACGGATAGACCGAAGGACAATCCATATTAAAAATCAACACGTGCGCGCATGTCTTTCGATGAACCTCGTGGCACGATTCCGGAAGTCGAACTCAGCTGTTGGTGTGAAACGGACACCGCCTTAACAGGAATTAGGCTAGCTAGGAGCAATGACGTCACGGAGAACAATACACCAATCTCGAGTAGCTAGATATCCACGCTTCCCGTCACAAGACACCCTCTGACTTCTCGATAGCTATCTATCTTGCTTCTTTCTTGGCGCTACGAATCAACACTATCTGGGTCCACGCGCGTTTGTGGTTTAGGCTGTTAGTGTGTTGTCTATCCGTCACCACTTCCGAATATCAAAATGTCATGAAATGATAATGAAGATGATTGATATATAGGAAGTTAAATAATAGGCAATGTATTATGTGTTTGATAACTGAGAATATAAGTGACGGAGTCGCAATGGACAATGCGCTTTCTCCCCCCCCCCCCCAAAAAAAAAAAAAAAAAATAGGAACATTATTCAGAAGTGTTTTAGCTTTAAAGAAGACACTATGCGGTTTAAACAATTTGGAACAAACTAAATCGATTGTTCAATTCAAATTATTTCTTGACTTACAAAGCCGAAATGTGCCTGAAAACGTAATTTTTGCTGTCAACAAAACATCTGCAAATCGTATCTATATGTGACTATGAAGGTTTACGTATAGGTGAAAAATATACTATTTACAGAGGCGTGGTTCACTGCGTCGAAACGACACGCATGTTATCAAAACATCCTCGGTATCGTCATCATACGTGATATACACACACTGACCTATTAGCCCTCGTCCGAGAAGGCGCTGACCAAAGAAGATTTAAGACCACTCCAAATCCTGAGGGTCATTTGCTTGACAGTAATGCGTTATGGACTCTCCAGTGGCCACATATCTTATCCGTTTCGACGTGGCCTGTCAGATGTGACCGGCTTGTAAAATAATTCATCCTTTTCCTCCTCCTCTTCTTCTTCTTATTCTCTCAGGAGACAACTGTGGACGTATGTCACAGCCGATGCCCGAATTTCCTCCACGCTTTCGACATCACGTTTTTGCATTTGACAGACTTCACCATTCATAATAATGATAGTGTCGTAATGCGTTGAGTAGGGCGTTTATCATGTTTTATAGCTCGATTTATTGCCGAGGGGAGCTGATAGATTGATTTCATATCACAAATGGATTAAAACGTGTATTATAGTCTCAGTTATTTACTCTTTCCGATGTTGCTTGAGAGTAGAAAGCAGCGTAATAATGATACAAACTGTCTCACCCCATTCCTTCGGGGATGTACCCGCACCCCATATTACGTAACAGGTGTAAGCAGGAACAGCGTAAATCTGTTTTCTCATAAATACAAAATGACTTGTGACACAAGTCATTTTAATGAAAGCTACTATGTGGCGGGAATGACAATCGCGCCGTATTCAAAAGCTATGCCGTATGTAATCATATGAACTACTAATCCATCCAGATTACTCTCACGATATTGTAAGGGCCAGAATTATATGTATTTATGTTTGTAAATCGACATGGCGTTTATAATTTTTCCCACTTTTATATTCAAAAACATTTGTTTGTATCAATACTTGTGACATTGATAAACACTGCTTGTATCCAATCGTATACAATCATTCAGGTACCAATGGCAAATATGTATACCTTTGTTTTTATAAGGCTTTGCCACTATTAAACCGCAACAAAATGGCAATTAACTCACACTTCTTACAAGGCAACGTTATTGCGACGGAGACGTCCTCAATACCCAGCACTTTATACCACTGTCTACGTGCTTCACGTGGACATTGCTTTCTGCTCGTCGCGCCCCCTGCTGTTCACCTGCTAAATAAGAACACAGATCGGTAACCAAGGATAATGGACCGGCCGCTGGTTCACGATGAGAACCCTATCACAGCATGTGCGGGGCTTTGTCCGCGGCCCGAGAAAGGACAAGGCTAAGTAAGTTAACTCTCCCAGTACCATTGGCATGAAGACGTGCAGAGGTTCAATGGGGTTTTCAAGACCCGGTCATGTAAGGGTTAAGGACTCGTACTTAGCCCGACTCGGGCTCCCCGGGTCTCTTCGTGTACGTCATCACATCACAACCCAATAATTCGTTTACCGCGAAGTAATGACATATGGAGAGTGGCGGCGTGGTATCAGGGTTTCTACGGGAACGTCTGCACAACATAGTGAAACACATCGGTAGCTGCCTTCCATCATAATGTACGAGTCATATCAGCCTATACACTATCTCAAAACAAAAATTATCTACATTAAATAATAATTCAGGTTTGTATATGGGTAATCATTAGTCAAATCATGATGCCAGAACACTCTTTTGATATATCAAATATATGATCAGACAATAGAGAAAATTGTGATAATTCAGTATGATTTCACACACGCAAAAATAATAAAAATTTCTTTGAACAATCAAAGCTGCAGGTTGTTGTTGATGTGGGATTCGTCAAGACGTCCTTTGACCATTGACCTGACTATTTCCTCAAGGACTCCGCGTCGCTGGTGAACTCCTCCACGATCGGCCCAGTTGGAGTACCCTTGCCACTAGAGCCCTCTACGTTGGGTCGAACCTGAATGGGAATGGTCCGTTCGTTGGCCTGAGCCAGCTGCAGCTTCGGCGCTTCAAGGGTCAGGATGCCCTTCTCGGACAGGTAGCTCTTGACTAACCTCAGATCGACGTCATCAGGAAGCGTGTACTGGCGGTAGTACTCCCGCTGCACGTACCCGCCCTCCGGTGTACCTTCCTTATGTTCGGCTCTCACGGTCAGTTTGTTGTCCTTGATCTTCACCTCAATGTCTTCCGGTCGGTAAGAACTGACGTCAAGGGTCACCTGGAAATGCTGGCTGTCGTACTCAATCTTGCTCATTTGCCGTTCCCCCAGACCCTTTGGTGGGCCGGAGGACTGGCTGGTGAGGGACACCGGTGTGACGTAATATCCTTGATAGAGTGTCGGGGTTGGTGAGGGTGGCGCGGAGGAGAAGTAGGTAGAACCAGGCGACGTGGGTTCTTCGTAGACTCGTCGTTCGGTGGTTTTCCTGGTGGTTGTAGTAGTCTTCACAGTAGACTGCCCACCGGGGCCGCCTGTCTGGCTGGTCGTCACGTAAGTGCTGGTCTCCGGCTGCGACTGCTGCTGCAGGTACTGCGGCGATGACTGCTGGTTGGGTTTGATAACTGTTGGCTCAGCGTTGGGTCCCAGTACCGTAATAGTGGGCATCATTCCGCCCTGCCCGCCACCACCCTGGACCTTGTGTACCTCCACGGTGGGCTGGCCGAACTGCGGAGGACCACTGGTCAGCACAGTAGGCGTGGAGGCCCCGCTCTGACCAGAGTTGATGCTGTACTCCACCCTCGGATGGGAGAACGGGATCCGGATCTCGATATTCATCCTGCCCGTTGATGCACTGACCAATAGACTCGTTTGGATTAGTACTTGATATCCTCGTTTCTCGACGGTGGTTCCTCTGTTTGGATCACTTTCGAGCACAGCTGGACTGCTCAAAAGAAATACACGCACCCAGTCGTCTACGTTAGATGTGAAACTGCTGAACGCCTCGATCGACCACCAAATGAATATTCTTCGGTTATAACTTCCAAGGATTAGTCACCAGCCGAATGTAAATTCTACAGTAGTTTGTCGAGAATTCTTGCCCCAGGCCGAATATTTTATCTCCAACCTTAACCCACTGACTCCTCGTTTCGCACAGGTGTTCCGACGACGTGCAGGCGACTAGCCTCGCCTATTTTGGTCAGATTCTTCTTCACTTCACACTCCCCACACACACAGAGTATCAGCATTCGTCAGCTATCGCGCGGTTCTTCGCGATTAATCATGGCTGCACTATTCCTTGGGCAAACTTTATCTGATAGCGGAGCCCGCCGGCGTCGCCGACGAACGGTTCCTCACGAAAACTCCAGACGGGAATGTTTAGACTCATCAGCAATCGACAGATTGCCGATGAAGTGTTGTTCGTCAAAAAGAATCAATCCTGCTGCAGCCTTACAACAAGCACCGAGACAAGTCAAATAGAAACTCCATGGGCGCCTATCTGGATCGCCGCCCACTAAGTTAACGCACACGTTCAAGTGCGCGATTCTTCTGGAACGAGCGACACAGTGTACGGACGGAGAAGGTCACTCGCTTTGTACGCGTCGCCCGTGCTGCGCTATACACACATACGCAGAGCAGACGATCGGCCCGGTGACATTCAATCTGGCGGGGAAACTAGCGGACGCACATTCCTCCGTGCTAGCGTCCCACTGCACGCCGTGGGGTTGAGGTGATGTGAACCAGGCTGGTATGCCATGTATGCACACGGCTGGGGCTACGGCGTCACTAACCGCTCCGACCAGGGAGGGGTGGACGCAGACCCAGGGGCGCCGGAAACATGTTCAACATTTCCTGCTGCTGCTATTCTTCACCATCAGAGTGGCAAATCATGCCGGAAGGTTATTTCTACACACTGAAAAATTGCCCATTTATGAATGAAACACACTCGCAGTGGAACTTTCAGCATAAAATATATACGAACAGATGAAAGAGTTTTGATAACAAGATGACAGGATATCAACTCCTGCTCTTGTACACGTTGGTCTTCTAAAGTAAAAACAAAACCAATGCAATTGCTAGTTATTTAGTTATTACGTTTGAAAGCCTCAATCATTTACCCATGAGGGTTGCAGTTCGTCTCCACAAGTGAAACGATGTATAAGGTATATTGATGCATAAGGATAATGGCACGTGATATGACGCGACACAGAAGTACACTCCCGGGTATCTCGCGGAGATGACAACTCAATGAGACAAAGAATACTTGCTAGTGGAACACTTTTAAAAGACTGTTCGTATAGGTCTACATCGATCATGTTATTGATCAGTCAGATTCGTTCTGTTTACCATACCATTTGTACTTGATACAAATAAACCGTTCATGGATACTGTATTCTCATTTTAGGTAAGACTTACGAAGCTAGTTATGTTCGGGATCCCTCTTTGCATTTCACCCTAGCTAATCTCCTTGGTATCCCCTCTACTACCAAGCTACCTCCGAAATTAACATCAATAAACATGTAAGACTATATCCACTTCTCCATTCACTCCATGCAAACATGCCAAATGGGTTTCTTGTTTGAAATGAAAACACATAACTAATATTCTCGCAACAGCTACTTTAACCTCCCCAGCTTCTCAAAACATGTGCATTCCTACGGACAAGCGGTATGCAACGCATTTGGGACGAGTCTGTTTATAATTCAAACAAGAGTAGACAAGACCTAGCCGTTCTTTCACCTCGAAAGAGGTCGGTGTACGCGTGTTGAAGCCGACAGGCTGGGATTTATATATAAGCCAACACCGCTCACAACATATGGGGACAGTGTGCAAGAAATGATACTTCTTTCCGAAATATTAGGCCTATTAACAGATAAAGCACCAATTTCAAGCCCCCTCGCTTTTTTTTTTGTATCCCCCGCAGCCCGATTTAGCAGAAGTGATGATACATTTTTGTTGAGTCGTCATGGTGATTATTTTCCGTCACCACGCCCACCCATACGTACCATGAAAGCAAGGCACGTGGGTTTCAGTCGTCCCCTTTCTGTCAATCATCAACTCATCGGTTACTCGCACCTCTTCTGAATAACCGCACTTGACCCCACCCCTACTCACCTTTTGATGGTGCCCCCAGTTGGTCCCCTTGTTTTCTCACATTGTCTCCAACCACCCCCCCCCCCCCCGCCACCACCATCGCCGCACACATACGCGCTTATATGTACACGCACACACACATATCTACACACATACTCACACACACATACACACACCTACAGAAATACTAACACACATACACGGACACACACACACACACACACACACACACACCCAGCACAGCCCGACGATCTCCCAATTCTCCCCCTTCCTGTCACACGTCGAACACGCCGGTCATGAATAACAGTTAATGCCGAAAGTCGACAACATGGACAAACGTTCCGTGAGAGCACACGACAGCTTGGATAATTGGATCGATGATATCGATAGCGCAATTCGGGGCCAATCATCACGCACTGGCCTCGTAAGAATGCGAGAAGGGGGCCGAGTTTCACGAAACCTAGACGACTCATCAACTCATAACATCAATCGTGACAGCAGCCCGGCAGTCCTAGTCTATAGTCAATAGGCACTGGGGTCTGCCACTTTCTAGTGAATTGCTAACTGCGACTGGAAACGTATAGGCTAGCCCCTTTTCGCCTGCTTTTGGAGCGAGGATTGTAGGCCTAATCTAAATCTAAGTGCCCAGACTTAGTTGTGATAGCCGTGTCTATTCCGCGTGTCCGTGCACGATACGAGTCCACGCACTCTCCAGCCAAAACCCAGACTAGGGCAGTCCCGATGGATCTGGTGTAGAGGGGTTCTTTTACCACCTTGGTGTCTCCTTTGCGCCCTCCTGAGATATGAAGCAGGTCGACCGTGGCTGTGTGGGAAGATACACAGACGGACAGACAAGATGGTCTGGGGTAGGCTGGAACTGGGCTACCCCCTTTCCCCGGACAATAATGGAATCTAGACCACTCGCCATATGACACACACCGTCAGTCGTAGCCCAAGCAATGTTCCGGTACAGGGGGAATTAAGAGAGGGGGGTCACCCTAATTCCCTTTCATCTTTCTTGCATACATAACAGGTCGGCCGTGGACAGGTGAGAACAAACAGAACGATGTGTGTGTGGGGGGGGGGGGGAGGGGGGGGGGGTGGCAAGTCAAAACCCTTCATTGGGGGACGTTTACGTGTGAGTTAGTATATGTGTACGTGTTGTGTCTATGTGTGCATGATTATGTATGTATGAATTTGTACAAGATAGGTTGTGTATAATTATAATTATGTGTGAGTATGCGAGGACTTGACTCATCACGCGGGGGGGGGGGGGGGGGCGATGAAGCAGCTAACACCCATTCACCATATTGATAAATAACAATTCAAAGAAACAAACGAGCATTACATGAGCACCGATGTTACTAAGTTGTACAATTCTCCGACTTTGTCATGAGGAAATAACACTCATGATATCAATGTTTTCATAGTAAGTGTGTTCCCTGCCCCCCCCCCCCCCCCGTTCCTAGTAAAAAAGGAATGAAATAAGAAATATTGTTTCATCAGCGCAGGACAGGAGATAGGAGTACATTCTTCTTTCCTTTTTTTTCTCTCTCTGGCGTCCTCATCATGGTGGAGGGAAGATGAGGGAGGGGTGAGGGATGAGAGGGTAGGAGAGGGGGGGGGCGGGGTGTGTGTGTAAGGGGGGGCGTACGCATTGACATTTGATGTGTACAGTCGCGTGGTGGATGAGGGAAACCAAAACCCGTTGGCTTAATTCAAGGCTAACCCTGCCGGATAATGAAAACCGCAGACGTAATGAAAGCGAATAATGAGTGCGTGTATTTACGGAACGGAATGGCGCACGGAATTGCAAAGTTTATTAGGTATGTTCCAAACCACAGCGGGGTCCCCGAAACGCAAATGTATTTACAAAATAACGACGTAGAATGGTAGGTTTAAAGGGTTGCTTTTTTTCATTTATAGAGGGGGAGTAATTATTGAGTTCTGTTCATGGTAAAATAAATCATTGTAAAGACGGATGGAGAGGAATGAGCCCAGATTTACTGAACATTTTTTAGAAAAAAATCGAATATGAGTGCACAAGTCATGTTCTTCGATAGCATAGTGTATATAAAAATTGCTTGATAGAATTGTAAAGAAGTTTTGCTGAGCTTTAACTCTCTGTGTGCCAGATATGACTTTTTCACAAGTACTATACAGAACTCCCACGGAGCGACAGTTTATTTGGCACACAAAGGTTAAATAAAACAAATCTTTATCTTCATCATCTTTCCTCATTTACCAGTGATGATATACTCATAGCTCCCTTGTTGATTATTTTCCATGTTTAACGCGGGTGTGTAACAGCGATCCTAAGGATTCTGTCTCACCTAAAGATGTGATGGTCCGCAGACGAATGCGTCGTGCGACGAAAGTTGTCATAGCCAGACCGCGATGAGTAGCGATTACGCGAGTGCACGCACGATCGTTTTAACGATGCCCTCGCCACCATCTACGATTACAATGTCGTAGACGTTCGTCATCCCTTGCGTCTCGTGGTGTGATCAAGGATATGGCTCCCCACAGACGACACGATCTGACCAGTCGTACGACTCTGCGACTGGCTGAATCACAGGACCTGGTCATTATATTTGTACAAGAATGTGACGTAATATTTCTAGTCGTGGGCTTTTATGACTGCAGAATCGTCACTAAATCGTGTCGTCTGCGGGAGCCTTAAGGGTAACCTGGGCTTGGCCGAAGAGATGACGAGTGGCGTAATGCAAGCGACCGAACGTCCATCGTGCATCAACTGTAGTGTGAATAAATGTGTAGTGTTAGTTTGAAAGACACGACTTGGAGCCTCACAACTAGTCGCAGCATGTCGTGCGACAGGTGGACTTGTGGTATACTAGTCAATTGCAATCAGACACACCTGATGCCCCTACCGTGAGAAGGAACGATAACAGCTATATTGATTAAAGGACGCCCTCATGACAAACAGTGAGTAGCAATGCAGAGATATAATCTCAGTATTACGGAAACGAGATTTCCTTACAACTACTAGTATGTTAACATGGTGTTGTTGCACCCATAAAGGTCATCACAGCCGACACGATCCGATCAGCCATACGACTCTGCGACTGGTTGAATCGCAGGACCCGGTTATTGGATTTGTGCAAAAAGGTGACGTCATATTTCCAGGTGTAGGCCCATACGACTGCATAATCGTGTCGTCTGCGTGGTCCTAATACACACACATTGTGAGCCTTGAAATAAAGTCAAGCAGTGATCGGTTGACAAGGAGTCAATATCGATATGCCGATGAAGTTGTGATGTCTGCTAACCCGTGTTAAATTCCATGCCACTTGTCATGATCGATATAATTTCAAGCTGGGTTTATATCTCGCTAAAGTTAGCCATGTCGTCACCCAGGGTCAGGAATGTTTTAATTCTAGCGATGTGATACATGTAGTTTCCGGAGTGCTTTGTTCTGTGTTGGAGTTTGGCCAACAACTTTTTGAGAGCTAGGGAGGAACTCCCCCCCCCCCCCCAACTCGCTCAAACGGTTCTTTAATATTTAAATGTCTGATTAGTTACGGGATTTATTATCATGTACATTATCATTGAAAAGGCGCCCTCAGTGACAGCAGTTTTATAACACAAGAGGCCACCCTGCTTAAATAAAACTGGAAAAATTAAGAGCTCATTTGCAAAAGGGGTTAGATCCATTTTTCATAAAATTTGATTTTTTTTGTCTCAATGCATAGATTTAAAATAGCTCTATAAGATGATACAAAAGAAAAGTTGAAATTCTCATTAAAAAGTGAACAAAAATGGCTAAAAAAATTACTTCTTTTTCAAAAGGGGCTGGATCCATTTCAGTTTGTTTGCAAAAAGGGGCTAGATCAACAAAGGTAATTTTTGGTAAAAGATATTTTAAAGATATGAAGACATGTATATTTCTTTTATACCCAGTTTTATGGTAGGGTAGTATATCATGACAATTTAGTTTCGCATAAGAATGTTGCGATATGGAAGAATAAAAAAGTAGATTTTCTTAGAACGGTCTAAAGTGGATCTAACCCCTTTTGCAAACAAGCCCTTCAAATAAATAGATATCCCAAATCCCCTTATGTCGAACTTTAGTAATGATGAGTAAAATGTCACTCTTTGACGGGAAAAAATTATTACACTTTGAATCTAAATCGTGCGTCGTCATCATTCAAGTTAATATTGTTAAGAATGCCGACAGATCAATACGACTCAGACCAATACGACTCAGACCCCCCCCCCCCTCCCCGGCTTGTTTGGCTTGCATACATTCCATTATGTTGTGAGGACATAATCAAGCACCAATCGGTGAAGCCAGTCAGCCAATCCACCGGAACAATCCCTGACAGATATAGCTCACTCATGCCGTTATGATTACCTCCTCGACCTCCGATGACTCGAACACCATCAGACAAAGCCCATTGACAGCTAGTTCTCACTTTATTAATTACGTAATACCACACTGATAATGAAATTAGAATCATTGCGACGGCACATCAGCGCGAAAGATTCAGTATTTAACCAAAGTCTCTGACTCGTTCGCAGGCAATTATCTAATACCTCCGCCCCCTTAGTTAATTAAAACGATGACTTAGGGACAAAAACTCTTTGGCGTTAAGTGCTTTCTGTTTAATGACATTTTCACAATGGCATGTTGGAAAAGGGGAGATCTTCAACATTTGTATTGATGGGTAATCATATATACCATTCTTTGTCTCTTCTCGTAGCATTGTTTCACGTAATTTAGTGGAAGGGGCGGATCACAATGACGGCCTTTTAACTCAAATGAAACGACGTATAATTTTCCGCCTTAACGTGAAGCCATACCCCGTATCATACAAACAAACATTAGTACTTGTTTCAGAATTATTACTACAGTACGAGTATAAGGAAATGTGTTAGGCTCGTAGAAGGAAAAATAAATGCACGTACTAACTCATACAAATTCAGCGACTTTTATAAACATTAACGGGCAGGTATGAACAAAATAACAGCTCGCATATTTCTTGTCCTTTTTTCATATCGGATGTATCTTTTCATGTAATTAGGAAAACAATCTCTTAATATTCAGGACATTACATGGAAATATACATTTATATCACATTGCCCGTTCTCTAGTGTGTTCCTCTGGGTGCAATATTTACCCTTCATGAGAGTACATCGAGAAGACATCTTGAAATACGATAAGATTTTTTGTGCACTATGTACAATGTACTCATATCAGCCCGGTTAGCTCAGTCGGTAGAGCATGGGACTCTTAATCCCAGGGTCGTGGGTTCGAGCCCCACATTGGGCGAACTTTTTCACTTTTGTCACCTTAATATCAATTTAAAGGGTTACTAAATTAGAAAAATAAGTTCCCACTAATCTATGTGAAATTATCCACTAAAAACGAATTTCACATTTGTTTCCCGTAATAAACTCTCATTTTGACGAAAATTTGAAAAAACGCACGCCTCCAGTGACGTATGAGAAGTCAAAATTCCATAGATTGTACGAAACTCAACAATATACCATTTTCGTAATGTATTCACAACTTCCCCCCTAACTGCGTAGTAATGCGTTATTGCATTCACCTGTATCTTGTCATTCAGATTCAATGGATGGAATGCACTTTGAATATATTAGTTGTTGCTACTCAGACAAACCTTGGACATTACCCATTGGAAACGTATTGTTTGAATTGCGTGAATAAAACAGTTTATTTACGCCGTTGGCATTTATGGCATTTTGACTTTTCATACGTCACTGGAGGCGTGCGTTTGTTTTTTCAAATTTTCGTCAAAATGAGACTTTATTGCGGCAAACGAATGTGAAATTCGTTTTTAGTGGATAATTTTACATAGATTAGCAATCATAAAATCATTAATATGCAACTCAACTGCCGTACACGTGTTGTTGCTTTTAAAACTCTCTCTGAACTCTTTGGATGCAACATTTATCTTCATGAGAGGAAATACATTAAGCAATTATTAATTATTAAACATTAAGAATTTTTGTGAACAAATTGCGCATAATCTATATCAGCCCGGTTAGCTCAGTCGGTAGAGCATGGGACTCTTAATCCCAGGGTCGTGGGTTCGAGCCCCACATTGGGCGAACTATTAAACTTTTGCCACCAGATAATCATGGACCTATCATGGATGGACTGCGCTCGGATATTTTTTGAAGACATTCAGGTGTTTTAAATAATACCCTGTATTTCTAATTAGGCAATGCCTTCCTCTGAATAACAAAAGAAATCTGTTACGAGAAATTAACCGTTCAGCTTTCGCTGAGAGTTCATAACTGATCTTATATATTACACACACAGTGAACTAGTTTGGGGGTGAGCGAAGGGAAATTCTGATAAAATTATTGAAAGAATTTGGTCCGTAACTTTTTCGGACATCTCCGGACATGACATCGAGGTTGTTTCTATGGAAAGTGAAACATTTAATAAATGAATAACAAGAATTTGTAAGAAAATATGACTGCCCAATGTGCGATATGGAGGCATTTCTCAGACATGTTTTCTACAGTATTCTCGATTTATCACAAAAACGAAGCAACAATATAATCTGAAATTCACAAAATCGTATCATTATTTCAATTTCAATTTCAATTTCAATTTATTCATATTTCTGTTCAATACATGTAAAATAAAAGCAATAATACATCAGCATAGTCAGTCTTTGACATAAACAAAACTAGTATAATGATGCAAAATATTACATAATGGTCAATATCAAACATACAGTGGATATAGGTAAAGAAATATGAATGGGGCCTATTTAAAGCAAGCTTGTAAATCGTATAGACCCCGAAATAATGTGGATTAAAAGAACACTTCGGAGTACGGATAAACAAATTGACCAAAGAAATGAACAAAAGAACAATTATAAGATGTACTTCTACTGCACATGCACTTCCGTACATGAAATGGTTCTGAAATGTTCTGCGCATACAGAATATATATTCCTCTAAATGCATCAAAATTTTGTCTTGCATATTTGGCGGCGGTCGTCACTGGATCAAAGAACCAAACGCGTCATATATTCTATTGTGCTATCAATTAAGGCGACTGGTGTAGGAATAAATTAGTCTTCGTGCCGACTCCACTTCTAACACCTTCCTGAGATAATTAATATTAGCAATCACGATAAAAAATCATTTCGGTTCCACAACAATCATAAAAAGCAGTAATATGCAAATCAACTGGCGCACACGTGTTGTTGCTTTTATAATGCTCTCTGAACATCCACACGTACAAACTGCACTTGTCAGTAACAAAACGTTGTGACCAGATACGCACTTATTACGGTCACAATCTTCGCGTCCTTGCCCTATACACTAATCCTTATCCTCCTTCCATTAATTACTTCCCTCCTCCCCCACCCCTGTGTGTAAGTGTTCGCCCAATAAACGAGTCTGATCTTGATTTCCTTGACAAGGGAGATGAGATACGCACAGTTCCACTAAAGACACAATAATGGCCTTCATGATTATACTTGTGTGATGAAGCACTGGCGTTTCGTTAAAGATCCATTTCATTCGATCTTTAACCATGTCGTTACTAGTGGCACAAACGTGTGTAGAAAGTGAATGGTTTTTGTATATATTTCCTTGGTTTTTAGAATAACAGTTGGCGCCTCGTCTTCATCTTCACAGCGTACGCGTACGCTCGTGTGCGCCCATGCGCGCGCACACGCTCGGCTCAGCCACAGCAAAAGCGCTGATACTATGGAGTCGAGACGACCCGCACTTCGCTAACGACGAAGGCAAGGAACCGAAAATTGCGGGTGCGTATTTATGTCATGATTCTTTACATTATGCTTCACAAATCCATTAGCAAAAATATACTCGCAAAATTATAACTTAAAGGCTACCGCAGACGATACGGCTTTGCCACGAGTATGCAGTCGTAATGGCCTACGACTGGAAATGTGACGTCACCTACTTGCACACATCATATGACCGGGTCTTGCTATGATGGAGAACATACTCGTTTAAGAGCCGAATTCGTTGTTGATACCCCATAACCAAACCAAAATTAGAGCCGTGATTATAGCATAACGGCATTCCATTTAGTACGGGTCCAGTAAACTTCATCATTGATATCCCTCACCTTAAACTTTGAAGGTCGAAAACCTGGCCTTAGCACTTTCGGCAAAGAGGCTATTTATGACACAATATAATGGAGTGGCCGGTGCATGCCCGTGTGCAACACAATAAGTTGGCCGTTTAACGGATGGGCTTGACAAAGAAGACCTCTTGAGTCACGGCGTAGTAATTCCCTTTAAATAACTTGTGGTAACTTCGTACAATAGGAAGCTTTGCGGGGCGGTGATGTACATTAATCAGTGTGTAGTGTACCGGTACCTACTTTTACTGGGTAGATATACATTCCGGGTGCGTTTAGTGCGTCGTATTTGGTAGTGCAGTATACTATGAAGTCCGTACTTCAAACGCTTCACACCGAAAAATAAATACAGAGAGTGCCCCATCCCCCGATACTTCTGGAACTCTTACGGATTGAATCATCCACTTGCGTAGATCTCGGACATCAATGTGGCAGTGATATTGCTCACATGATCTGTTCCCTTACCTTCGTGAGATGGGGACTGAACTGCACCGTAACCCACGGAGGACTGTGCACAGACGATTTCGATGATTTTTCGTTGGAGTAGACAGCTGATTTTCGGCGTCACCGCCCTCATTTAAAACTCATTAGACTTGATTCATTTTTGTGATGCTCGCTCTTCCAAAGGCGAAGATAATGCAAGTGCTATTTCATGCTTGACTGTTATCTTGTCGATGTGTGGGGAATTAACTGCAGTAAGTTATTCTGATACGTATTTCATCGAGAAAACATTTTGTTTACACTATTTGGTTCGGACTGCCATGTGATTCTTATATTTTCGACGCAGCGTCGTAACACCGAGGATGCGGGAGTGAAATAAGTCCCTGATAAAAAGACACAATTTTATCACTGAATGTTATCCAACTCCGTCGAGATTATCTGCCTATAGCAGAAATGATATGATGGGTATACTGTTTTGGTCCGATAATCATTTTTAAGGCAGTGGAATCTGATGTAGGGATTAATCATCCGTTTGTTTATCACCTTGACAGCATCTTGAAATCTTGACGGCATCGTGAAATCGTGACAGCATTCTGACTTGCATCCAAGAGTATAAGTTGTCGTTATCCTCTCGCGTGTCCTTACGATATATATATATATATATATATATATATATATATATATATCGGTTAAAAACCCTCTTCCTTGAATGATTACATGATTAGAATTTCCCCCATTAAACAGCATGGAGACCTTATTAAGTTATGGACTACAGATTGCCGGTTTGTAGTTATTCCCATCAATTATGATCGAGACAGATTTCATAGAGTTGGGTAAAACAACCGTCACATGAAGGCACTCGTCCCTCTACACACACAGTAGCTGGTTCCGGCGTAATGCATGGGCGGAACCCAATATACACGGTCAAACCATTGTCGACACCTCACAGCGGAAAGATTATGTAATCGGGTCCCCGTAATTAATCCTGTCAGCCCAATCACCTATTATCCCGATCAACCCAGTCGATATTCAAATGGAATTCCATTAAACCGTCCAACGTGCACTTTCGCTGCTGAATTGAAATAACCTGGCGATTGTGTGCAAGTATATATACTACCGGACAGACGAATCGTATACACTGACACACCAGAGTGCAACAAGGACACGATGGCAGATTGATGCTATGAATGTGCCGACAGATGGAATCATAAAAGGATTATTTGATCGTATAGGATGATAATCGGGCAATCACTCACAGCACTCTCTCGTAAGGTATGTATTTCTCCAATATTCCTCGCTCATATCATTCAATCGTAATAGTGATTGAACGATCATGAATTAGACTGATAAAGTGATTTAAGAATGAGAATAGTGAAAGGAATATATATTCAGCTTGTTTGTCTACATGATGTTATATATATTTCTTGGACGTAAATCCTGCAGGTACCCAGTTACTGCCTCTGGTTTGAGAGTTATAAACATGGGCAAAACAATTTGTCCAAGGTCGTTCACAGTAAGGCGGGTTGGAAGAAGGTGTTCAAATGACACATAATATGTGGTTTGGTCAGGTCATGTTTATGTACAGATCTGCTTATATATAAGTGTGGAACTACAGTGTTTCGTGGAAGAAACATTTGAAGTGGACTTAACCACCATGTAACATATACCTTCATGCATCATGTACATTTGTTTTCTGGCGATATACCGTATTCATTACGTACACCAAACTCTATATATGTACATGTAGATTGAAGTTGGTGTCAATCAAAACACACTTTAAATAGAGAAACAGGAAATAATTTCTTCTTCATAAATTTAAGATAAGGGTTAGTAGTGGTAGAGACTGTGGGAGCCGTAATGATGGGAGAACCACTTTGTTGTAAGCAATGGGTCCAATTCGTGATTTATTTCAAGATCATGTGAAGGAAATGTAAATGAAATAAACCCCTCAAAAAGTTCTGCAACTCAAGTGTGAGGGGTAAATAATTCAATTGTTGCTTCATCTTCGTGCAATATTCCAGAATATGGGACAAAGTCCCAAATGTATTGCTTTCTTTTTGAAGATGTAAATGAACGTTCACGTATCGCCGCATCAACATCATTCAAACTCACTCATGTGCAAAACAAACGGAAAACACAACATTTTGCAACATTTCATTTTTTTACCTTCCTGCATATTCAAAAGTCTGCGTGTTCCATGATGGTGTAATCATTACAAATGATACATCATTGCAAAGATAAATAGTCGTGCTGTCTTGTGATAGCTAATTTGATAATGAAGTAACTAAAGACATATGACCCCTCAAACCTGAGCGCAGCACTTTTTTTGAGGGGTTTATAACAGACCGGGCCCATGATAATGGAAGAACGGATCAATTAAATGTCTATATGTACGCCTACATGGACTATGCGGCCCGATATCTTTACCACTTCTCTTCAATTCACGTAACCATTACGGATAATATTGATTTTGGGCTATATTTTAGTGAAAGCGTGTTTGGGGGTAATCTACCATGTCAACGCCCAAAATCAATATTTTGATGATAAATTTTAAACGTACACCCAGTAATAAGGATAGTGTGATCCATGTTGTAAATAAATGATAACAATTCAGAAACAAATCTTAGAACCAGAAAGTTTTGAACTTGCAATTAACTGCTCACCGGGCAACGATTTAACCACCAGGCTATTTCTGGCTGACTGATGGGACAGGAAAACATGGTAGCAAATGCCTTGAAGAGTCTCATTCAACCTGACTCATTAATATTCATGAATACTCAGCCGTACGGACCACTCGGCTGGGATGGGGGATGGAGCACGCTATCCTTTCGACTGTGTGTATGCCTAAAATTTGTCTTCAAAATAATCGTATTTTGTCGCTGACTTTGTAGATTATGTATGAATGGTTCTTGATTTATAACAAGCACATATATCTTCTTCCATTGCAGTGATGGGTGTCGGACTAAGGCTTGGTCCTCCCGAGTGGCTTTTCGGACCTGGACTGGACACTGACCAGGACTAGCAGAGATAACATCATGATGGTGCTTTTGACCGAGGAGGCTTTAGTCCTGGTGGAAAACACAACGTCGTCCAACGAGACAGTCCCGGATTTTTCTAGCCATAATTCCTTCATCGCCGCCTTCTACATTTTCATCTCGGCCTTCGGTATCCTTGGCAACGTCCTCGTGATAGCGGGCGTGGCCGTCTCGCCAAAACTGCGCACGCCCACCAACGTTCTCATCGTCAACTTAGCCATCGCTGACCTCTTGACCTGCATGGTACTTCCGTTTCAGACAGTCGGGGTGCTCAGTCCGGAGAACGAGTATCCACTTCCGGGTTATGTGTGTACCATCATCGGGAGTGTGATCTACGTCACGTTTACGTGTAGCGCGACCACTTTAACGCTCATATCTATCAGTCGATGCTACGTTATTACCAACAATTTACGTGGGCCAGTTGGGCTTAATACTCATAAATGTCAGATTTCATTGGCCATGTTAGCTTGGATATTGGCGTTCATATACATCTACGTACCGATTTATGTCTTCAAGTTGACAGACTTTGCGTATTATCCATCCTACAAGCAGTGCTTTACCCGACCGACTCCCACAAGCGATCTCTACCACAACGTGTTGTCAATGTTGATTGGGGCGCATTTGGTTATCATGATGGGGTGCTACGCGCGGATCGTAGTTCACGTGCGACAGCAGAGGAAACTGTTCCGCGTGTTCTTTAGCAGCAAGGTCAACAAAAATGGTCACAGCTACCAGCATCGTAAACGACTCAGCAGGCGTGAACTGCGCGTGACGATAAACCTTTTCATCATCGTCGTCGCCTTCATCTGCTGCACGTTGCCGACGGCTGTGGCCTTCGCATTGCCCGGAGTCCTGCTCTTCGGCATCTACTCAACCGCCGTCCTCTACTTCAACAACTGCATCAACCCCGTGCTCTATGCTTTCAAGCATCCCGTCTATAAAAAGCTTTTCCGAAGACTGGTTTCGCGGGTGCTGACTGTTGTCTGCTGTCGTGGAGACATGCCGTCGGAAGATCCGCCGAAGAGCGTGTCCACAGCGTGCGTGTTCGCCATGACTGTGAGCAATGTGGTGATGGGGCATGCCGACTGTGGATCTATGGACAGTTTGGACTACCTGTGATTGTGATACCCGTGAAATAACACCAGTGCGATCGAAATTAGATGTCAAGTGAACAGGGTAATATTCCACTGCCTTTCCCCCTTGAATGTATAATATTCACATCGGAGTAGCGTGCCTCCATAACAAAGCAAGACGATTGAGGTACATGCGTGTAGTAACTTGAAAATGTCATTGGGGTCCTACTTAACCCTGTTAGTACCAAGGCGTGAAGAGTCCATTGCTTTACAACAGAATCAATCAGCCAAGAGCAGACAAGAGTTTGTGATATCTTTGGCCCGGGTTTTGCCGCCAAGAGGCCGCCAGGGCATTTTTCTTTAAAATACTGATGTTCTTCACTGAGCAGCCATTTTGGCAGTCTCGCAGAGGTCTACCATGTGTCGTCGGTACTTTCTGATGTCTTCTGCTGCTCTTGGCAGCTTCTTGGCTACCTTTGGCTACTCTTGCCTATTCTTGACCTCTCTTGAGTCTTGACACTTTTGGCTGCTCTTGGCAGTTTTAAGTTAGGACGTGCCATTGTGGTGACGAACCACACGAGCCCCTTAGGACAAAGCCGGTCTAACGCAAGCAGCATCGGCCAAGACCCTCATTGTTAGGTCACGTGAACACCCTCAGTACCAAGCCCTGGAATCTGCATGAACTTTCTACATATTTTTGTGGCAATTGTAAAGAGAGGGTTAACACCCTCAGACTACAACTATCGAAAGGCCATTAAAGGGTTACTAAATTAGAAAACTAAGTTCACACTAATCTATGTAAAATCATCCACTAAAAACAAATTTCACATTCGTTTGCCGCAATAAAGTCTCATTTTGACGAAAATTTGAAGAAAAAAAAAAACGCACGCCTCCAGTGACGTCAGAGAAGTCAAAATCCATAAATGACAACGGCGTGAATGAAATATTTTATTCACGCCGTTCAAACAATACGTTACCAACGGGAACCCCAAAGCTTGTCAACAACTAATAGATTCAAAGTGCATTCCATCCATTGAATCTGAATGACAAGATACAGGTGAATGCAATAACGCGTTACTACGCAGTTAGGGGGAAAGTTGTGAATACATTACGAAAATAGTCTGTTGACTTCCGTACAATCTATGGCATTTTGACTTCTCTTACGTCACTGGAGGCGTGCGGGTTTTTTTTCAAATTTTCGTCAAAATGAGACTTGATTGCGGCAAACAAATGTGAAATTCATTTTTTGGGGGATAATTTTACATAGATTAGTGGGAACTTATTTTTCTAATTTAGTAACCCTTTAACACTTCCTGTGCTAGACAGACTACTGTTCTATGTGATTTGTGTGTATTAATGGTAAATACTCCACCAGTGGCACGTTTAGGGTTAAGTTTGACCACGCATCTGTTCCAACGGACAGGAGAATGTTAAGGTGGTGGAAAAGAAGAACATTGTAAATGTGGACGTTTTCTGGTATCACCGACAGCAACCAATCAACCCGACCCAACCTCAGCCAATATGGCTCATATATGTTATAGTACATCAGACACTGACGTTTCTGAAGTAGATATCCCAATTGGAAAGCAATTAGAACAGTTTTGTTTATGCCAGATAACCATGACGATATGAATGAAGTCGGAATTCTAAAGACCGCACAAGGAGAGGTCGTCCCATGATGCTACGCGCAGCCACATTCCCTTTAATATGTGGTATGGACATTTGTAATGCTAAAATGATACTCACCACCTATACATAGAACATTGAGTAGAACCACCTATACATAAAATTTTGCAAATTCAGTTTTAATACGTAACAATATGGTTCATATTCTGTTGTTATCTATTTGCTCAAGGATTTTTAAGCTACGTTGAGTATCATCAGCCGTTTAATTAATGCAGATTCATGGTAACAAACCAATACGCGCCATGTTGTTACCTTTTTGAAACTGAGTTCGCCAAACGCTGTGCATAGATGGCTCTGATTCTGAGGGTGGTATGTCGCCCTCATTGCCCACTTTATGGTCATCTTTGGGGAGAGGCAACGAATCGTTGCATAAAACTTACCATCGATAACTTTGCTACCAATGGCAACTTCTATGGAAACCTAGCTTTTGATAGGCTATCGGGTGTTGTTACTAAGAGAGAGTTACCATTAATGGAAAGTTTTAGGCAACGGTGCCCTGGACTCACTTCATTGGACGCCAAATTAAATAACATGAAACATTATTATTTATTCAACATCATTGATTTTGTCCTCGGAATCACTAAGGTATATAGTTATTGAGTTTATCCACATAATAATTACGACGAATAGTTGATATCCACTACTGATGTAGTTCTGTGATGAAAATAAATGATTTTGTGACAGTATCAGATGATTTATTTTGCGCGCTTTAAAGTTAGCTTTCGTTTAGCACGCGGTCTAAGTTAAACAACAGTTGTAAGCACGGGCCAAGAAGTTGAAGACAACGCATAACTAATCGGAAATTAATTATTTTGATAAATTATTCATGTATTTGTTAATGATGCTTGCCATGCTTACGAGCCTTAAATGACATGAAATCGCATTATACACTGTATATTATTTCAACTTGTGTGTAAACCTTTTGCGACAGAGAGGAGAAGGAGAGTGTGGGAGAGTGTGCGTTGTCCGGTGCGTCGTAACATGTGTAGGGTGCTAGGGCACCATGACGTCACGCTTGGTCCTGCTGGTATTATGTTAATTCATCTTGTAATAACATTATACAAATGATGATCAAAATGTCAATTATTCTCTCGAATTAACAACGCGGCACGCTGTTTGCGCTCCCAATATGATACTGTATTATCAGTTGAGTTTATAATTTATTATAAATTTAAACTGATGTCGTATTATCAAAGGAATTGATATCAAGATTGAATTTGCCACGAGTATTAATTCATATTTTAATTGATACTGATTTTGTCACGAAAATTGATTTTTTTTTTTAGATTGGTACATATATTTATGATATTGATATCTTCATCGAAATTCATGTTGCTAAATAAAATTATGTGATATTGTTAAATCTACTTACATAATTTATCAGGTGAAATATAAATCGCATGCAGGTACTCTATTTAATATTCATATGTCAAGTATGTGATACGTCATGAAATACAAGTGTCCCATGTTATTCAATGCTCGACAATAAAACATATATGCGAATATATTTCCATGCGTGTCATTTCCAATATCATTTCATTGTCGTGTGTTGATAGACCTTAAGCGTATGGAACTTTAATCTTTAAAATGCCAACGAAACGTATTGATAACTGAACTCTTAATGGAGGGGCGCGGGGCCACGGAGCGCACATAAAACATTTTACTGCCCTTTACGTCATTTTTCCTGAAGGTAGATCTGAAGGAAGACGGGTCTGTCCTTACTTCTTATCATTGTGCTTGTTTTACAGGAGGGGAAAGGCTCCATGTTACGCATTAATAGTGGCATTCCCAATTTCAGTATCACAAATTTGACTGTATAATCGGGAAGAGCAAACTATTGTCGGGTTTAAACGGGACTTACAAAATATGCCTTCTATTGTATTTGAACCTCTACTACATCCTCTTGATGTACGCACACGCACACACATGCGCGCACACACACACACACACCTACACACACACGCGCGCATACAAATACAGGCACAAACACACACACACACACACAAACAGATACATTCACGAGGTTATCTGTTAATTCATTTTTAAGAACATTATTTTTTATCAACATTACAAACTATATGATAATGTATGGTTTGTTTCACACAATCCTACTTTGTTTCTTCTAGTTCTAAAGTATGTTTTTAACAGTCTTTTGACGTGTTTAACTTAAGAAAAAACGTTTCAAAGACATCAAAAGAATTCGCAAAATATTATTTAAAAAATAGGGTAGTCCCACAAGTAGGCTTATCATTAGGTGAAACTTAACTATTTGACTTCTTCCATTTAGGTGAAATATTTACAGAAATTCTCTCCACATCTATTAATCCTTCAGGCACAACGATGAATATGATTGTATCCGTCTCCTAATTTGACAGAATGAGTGCACCTGAATTCTCAAACCCATAACTATCAATATGTTGTCTTCATTTTTGAGAGAGCTTTTATTTTCTCAATCCTCATACATATACCTGCCCCGAAGCCGAAGATGGCGCGATGACCGAAATTCGTGTATCCGTAAGAAGTTTTTCCAAAAGGTGAAGAGAAGACGGGTAAAAGCCTCAAATGGATTGAAAGTGTGATTGCGAAGTGAAAGAAGATTTATCAGGATCAAGTGAGATCACAGAAGAAGAAAGAGGAAGCTAATTAAGGAGAAAGGGGGAGAGATGAATAATGGTTTCATGAGGTCAGTTATTTTTTTGTTTTAAGTCAGTTTGTTTTAAGTCAATTATAGCCGACAGCAATGATAACTAGCGCCATCACATGATTACAGCTTATAGATTATATAAAATTGGAACGTTCTCCCCCCCCCCCCTCTCTCTCTCTCTCTCTCTCTCTCTCCCTCTCTCTCTCTCTCTCTGTCTCTCTCTGTCTCGCTCTCTGTCTCTCTCTATCTATTTCTCTCTTTCTCTCTATCTCTGTCTGCCTCTCTCTGTGTTTATGTCTCTTTCTCTATTACTCTCTCTGTCTCTCTCTGTCTCTGTCCCCCCCCCCCTCTCTCTCTCTCTCTCTCCCCCCCCCCCCAACACTCTTTCTGCCTCTTCCTTTCTGATTCTCTTTATTCATCCCCTTCCTTTTATTCGTCTCTATGTTTCTGTCACTAACGCTCTTTAAATGACCCCCCGCCTCCCCACCCCCCCCCCCACACACACACACACTTTTCTTTCTCTCTCTCTTTGCACCTCTTTCTGCTTCTCCCCTTCATTTTGAATATACACGCATGTAGCTATGTTTTTGTCTCTCGCTCTCTTTAAATATTTATTATGCCCCCCTTCTCTCTCTCTCTCTCTCTCTCTCTGCACTCCACATACGACGTATACATTGCTCTCGTTGAAGAAATCAACCAAAATTAAATTTTCTGTCGTTTTACTTTCATGCTGCTTTAAAAGCACGAGTTCTGGAGCCGTGAAAATACGAACTTTTCTTCTTTTATTGCTTTTGAAATGACAATCAAGTTAAAATGATATCAATGATACATTGAGTCATATGATGTGATTACAACGAAATGGGCATCACGAAAGTGCAATGCACTATTCCGTAACTGATAGCGGTGATACATATTACAGTAAAAAAAAAAAACGTGATTGATAATATTGAATCGTGCACAAAAAAAAATATACCAAAAGCTTTGATTGTGAAAGACTCCATAATTGAAATATTAATCTCATAAAAAAAATCAATACTGACACACAATTGAAATGTCAAATAAATATGAATTCCACTACTTTTTAAACCCAAAGTACGGCACACTCACAGTGCTGTAGTTTCAATAAGGTGAAGAAATATGTTTTTCTCATAATTATGTGTATCGTCTTCCTTGTATTTGCCTTTATTCTTTTCCATCGTTTTCTTTTGATTTCTATGAGATTTCCCATGTTTACAAACATAGTGAAACCAAATCGAGAAACAGTAAAAATAATGATTGTACATGTACCGGATAAATTGTTACGATAATGATAACAAAATATAACGTTAGTAAATAAGACGGTAATGACAAAATAAATAATGATCAATAATTCTAGATATGTTACTCATTGTGGATAAATCTCTAGTGATAATCGTATGTCTCGCAATTTAATGTACATTGTGAGACAAACAAATATCACTAGCGATAAATAATGATATTGATGATAATAATAGTAATAGTTATAATAACAACAATAATGATGATACGTAATATTGATAAAATAATAATACCAATCATAAGAATAATATTTATGTTTTTGGAAACAATTATCGTTATGAGAATACATATTAACAATAATAACACTAGATTGTGAGGATCAACGGTCAAGAGTTACCATTGTAAGGATTTGTGAGCATATGATAAAAAAACCGTGATAGATTGTTATGCGCATTACGAAAAAAAGAGGCCAGGAACGGATAGCGGGGGGGGGGGGGGGGGGGGGGAGGCTGTTCTTAGGAAATCAGGCGCCATGGCAACGGAAATATCATGCTTTCTTTGAATCAATATGAAGAACGCGGCAACAGCCGAGGGGCACAATATCCACGATGTAAATGTATGTGTTGATCACAGACTGATATGATTGTGCAATATGTTGAGGTGCCTATAATGCGTAGCTCATACGTCTGGATGAGCACGTGCGCTATTTATAAAGCGGGCTCCGTGACTGCAAGTTAATGACATACTTGACTTATCATAACTTATCTTTACCTAACTACCGAAGGTGTCAGTCACATTGAAAAAGGTGTCTGATGAAGTAGATTTAATCCCTCTTTACCGAAGAGATAGATAAAGAACGCTTCAATCAAACATGTCAAAGGTGTAGTGTTTTTAGAAAAGAAGCCCTCCGTTAGGCCATCGCACACGACATGATTTGGCTACGATTCTGCAGTCGTAAAGGGCCTGCGATTGGTACTTGACGTCACCTGCTTGCACACATCCCACGACCGGGTCCTGCGAGTCAGACAGTCGCAGAGTACTGTTATACGATTGATCGGATCGTGTCGTCTTCAGTGGTTTATCGACCTGGTCCAACTTACGCACCCCCCCCCCCCCCCCCATCTCCCCCGCGTGCACTTTAGGGTTTTTGTCAGCCCAAGCAATCTAAAAAGAAAAACACGCAAGGAGCGGGGATGTAATGAAAAAAAAAACGGGATAAAGGTTAATGAGCATATCGGCACCTTAATCATACTGTTAAAAGAAACGTGAACAAAATCTGTTGTATATTGTACAACCACCCCCCTCTCCCCCGGCATGTATCAAAGCATAATAGACAAAAACGCGGTATTACGAAAAGGAGGATAGGTTTACTTTATTGTCATAGTGCTTGGCAACGATTAATTCATGCTGGGATTATTTTCAATCTGATCAAATGTCACTGTTAATCATTTGAATCAGGGATTAATCAAGATTCATTTCCTTTGTGTGCCAAACGAAATGCTGACTAACGGATGGTGTGTGCACTACGCTTGCAAAATAAAAATATGCATAAATGCCGCGTAAAGAATTAACGCTTACATTACGAGGCATTGAAAAAGCACACTGGCATATACATTTTCGTGGCAATGGTCAAGGGAGAGTTAACCCTTACATTATCAGGCATTGCAACCCCATTGGTTTACTACACATGTTCATGCCGATGGTCATGAGAGACTTGCTAAGGGAGAATCGTTTAACCCAAGCAAACGCCCACGGTATTAAAAACTGAACAAAAAACAAAACATATTTCGTATATTCAGCCAAGCCAAACCATACAAGGTAACATCGATTATTGTTGGCTGTTATATCGCTACAATGGAAAATGTGGAAAGTCATGAATATACACATGTATCAAAAAAAAAATATGCATAGTACTTGATTTTAGCAGCTAAAAAATCGATGACATTATTATAAAAAAAGCTACAGATATGTTGTCTGGATTGCGTAAATTAAAACCTAATAATGATGTAGTTTCACTGATATTTGTTGTTAGGTCTGTCACACCTGAAATCGGTCCGTCAACAACATAGTGAGTGTAGTTACTATGGTAACGACATATAAGGTGAAGCAATAATTTCCGTGTTATTGCTCTGATGGAAAATATCGGGCTTATATATTAGAAATCGTAGTACTAGTAGTGGTGGTAGTAGTGGAAGTAGTAGTAGTAGTAGTAGTAGTAGTAGTAGTAGTAGTAGTAGTAGTAGAAGTAGCAGTTGCCCTAGTAGTAGTAACAGTTGTAGTAGTAGTAGAAGAAGAAGAAGAAGACGAAGAAGAAGAAGAAGTAATAGTAGTAGTAGTAGTAGTAGTAGTAGTAGTAGTAGTAGTAGTAGTAGTAATATAGCAGTAGTAGTAGTGGTAGTAATAGTAGTAGTGATAGTAATAGAAGTTGTAGTACTAGTACTAGTCATCATGGTGTAGAAGTAGTAGTAGTAGCGTTAGTAGTAGTAGTAGTAGTAGTAGTAGTAGTAGTAGTAGTAGTAGTACTAGTAGTAGTAGTAGTAGGAGTAGTAGGAGTAGTAGTAGTAGTAGTAGTAGTAGTAGTAGTAGTAGTACTAGTAGTAGTAGTAGTAGTAGTAGCAGCAGCAGCAGTAGCAGTAGCAGTAGTAGTAGTAGTAGTAGTAGTAGTAGTAGTAGTACTAGCAGTAGTAGTAGTAGTAGTAGTAGTAGTAGTAGTAGTAGTAGTAGTAGTAGTAGTAATAATAGCAATAACATCATTACATTATCATTATTTGACATCGTATCAAATTAAATAATGCGACATGTCATTTGCATAACGAATCATGGCTCATAATTGCATATTTCATATACAGAGCCCATAGGGCCATTATTTCCATTCGGCACGTGATCATTTTTCATGAAGCATAAACTCCGTTCCCGCAAATCGTGTACACAATATCGAACTGGACGCTTTCCGTCTCAAAATCGGGGTCAAAAACGACGAAACATCACATTTCCACGACATTAACCCGCTGCGTGTCAGACACATGCGTGTAGCGCGAGATTGCACCGGTTGCACACACAAAGTTAATACACGATTTGGTTTAAGCCTTACATTACCAGGCCTCGGAAACACATTGGCTTAGTACAAAACTTCATGCCAATGGTAATGAGAGAGTTAAAGTCCCTTGGTATCGGTGGGAAAGCAGTGAGGTGAGGTGAGCTAGCGAAATGGTCAGGTCTTTCCAAGGAGCTTTCCCCGGGAAGCTGTCCGCTTCACCTCCCGCCCCTTCCCCGATGATGCGGAATGCTGCTGCGGCTCGCGACGATCGTGCGTTAGAGTCTGATCTGGTTTCCCCTGTTGGATGGTGCTCGTTTTCCTCATCAGTTGGTGCGGGGGCTGCGGCTCCTTCCCTCCCCCTCCCACTCCCCCTCCTCTCCCAGTCTCCTTGGCCTGGTTGGCTCCTGCTGCCGTGCTGTCCGGTCGCTCCTGCTCCTCCATGATCCACCGCAGGATCCGGAGCCCGCGGTCTTGCGGCGATTCCTCGCCCGTCGTGCTCAGCGCCCGCTCCGTGATCGGCGTCAGAAAGTTCCCCTCATCCTCGGGGATATCCCCGTCATCGCTGAACACGGGGAAGGAATCCGACAGCCCGTCAATGCCGATCTCGTCGACGACCTCGTCGTTCTCCTCATCGCCCGTGGGAATGCCGCCGATGATGGGCTGGTCGATCATCTCGCTACACTGCTGGTCGTCGTTGTAGATGTAGTTGAATGTTTTGTGCGTGGGTCGGAGGTTCTCCTGCTCTTGCCGCGGGAGGTTTATGAGCGGCGGCGCCGACTTGCAGAAGCCATCCCTGACCCGGGGGCCGTTCGCAGTGTTCTGCTCCGCGGTCAAGAGTCCTGACCCCTGGACACCAGCCACGGACTGCCTACGCACAGCCACGAGAGAGGCCCGTCCCGTCCCGACATCGAGCGTGTTCGGAATCTGTCTCCGCCGCGAGCCCGCGTTCGTCCGTTTCGCCATGACGCCGGTGAAGCTTTCTTCTCCGTCCTGTCGCGACGGCGAGATGAGAATTGTGCGAGTTCTGCCTGGCAGCGATCCGCGCCTGTTCGGGCTCACCGGTGGCTGCTGGTATTGGTGGTACGTCGGTAGCCAAGCTGGAGTAACATCGACGTTATCATCATCTACAAAACTGACTCTGCGTTTAATATCTCCGGTAGATTGTGAAGGCATTTGCCCAATAACCGCCGTGAAAGCATTGTTGTTGATTTCATTACCTAGCGGGGCAGGTGTGCCGAGTTCGTTGCCTCTCGACGCCGCCCTGTAGCCGCCATTGTCTTCGCTTTCTGACAGTGAGAAATGCCGATAATTCTGGTACTTCTGGCTTAAAACATTCGTTCCACACACGATGGACACGCGTCCTGACGTCGGCGCGCCCCTGACTTCATCCGTTGCCATGGCGATGGGAGGCAGGGAGAGCGAGGAGAACGGGGAGGAAACGCCGTGTTTCCGCCTATCGAGGCGTGAAGGGTCAAACGAAATCGCGGAGGCGTCGAGGGTACTCTTGTCGAGCCGTATTTCCGAGATCGTCGCAGCACGAATTAGTGACACTGCCATGGTGAGAAAACATCGTAAAATGTATTCCCATCAACCCGTCATATCGATTTGGTGTGCGGTAATTCTTTTTTTTCTCATCAGCGAATGAGGCATCGAGCACGTGAAATCCAACGTGATAATTCGTGATGGATCGTCGATAAGTTCGTCTCCTTTTTTATTTAATGTTAAAGCGTGTAAATAACTCGAGGTCATGCGATATGTTCCTTTAAAGCAATACGAATCACACAAAAAAAATCCGCTGTCGAGAAGGCTGGGAAATGTCAAGAAGAGCTGACTTATTCTTCCAAGTTATTTCGCTTTTCGAATATCCACAATAAGTATGTCAGTGTACGCGTTAATGAAAATTCAAAATAGAAAGACAAATGTTGGGTATAACTCATACAAACATGTCGAATGCAGTTATAGGTCCATTTTAAATAACACACCGCGGAGCACAATCTTGACACTGGTGTACGCTAGTGTCCCAAGAAGACTACTAATCTCCTAGAAATTGTTACTAGGCAAGCGGACCCCAGTGTTGTCTTTCAATACCGGCTAACTTCTGAAGTGTTTACTCCTTATCAGACCAAATTAGTGTTCTCCTTCTGAAACGAACCAATGCAAACAAGAATAATCCGTGACTCAAAGATCATATCAGTACAAATGAAGATTCATGTGTCCATACACCGCACACGATCATTCCATTTACTACTGAAGAGGAGTTATCAATACCGCCTTTGTCTCTGGCGGGCAAAGTACTGCATCTTAATTGTTCAATGTTGTCATCAGTGTCAGGCTGAGCTCTATTTCTCGACTACTCGACGTCATATTTCCCACAAAACTGTCTGGTTTAGACGCAATAAAGTATCATTATGGATTGCCGTTCTTCTCACGATCTTGAAAGAAAAATTGTTTCCCACGTGTTCTCATGACTTAGCACATGAATTGTTGCTCATTTAGATGGGAAATAACACTAAAAATCGATGACTCTTAACAATACGTCCAATATCACACGTAGATCCATATCAAAATTAAGATTCTTTCACCCTTTTTTCAGAGTCAGCAGTTGTTGAATGGAATTCATTGTATTCAAAATATCGATCGTTCTGGTGAGAAATCGCTTTCTTGGAAACGTCGCGCGTCCGTTATTTTCCCGTTGCCCAGGAAAGTTATGTCTCCAAAATCTCGGACTGATTTGTCAAGACGATTTGATTCAACTACATCGACTCTCTCAGGAAGATTGTCCCATCCTTCCTCCAAGTTCCCCTTTCCTCGTCTGGTCTTTTAGAAGATCAGTTCTTTATGAAATGAAGGTATCATATCCAAAAAACATTTGGTGTGCAATAACAAACTTCGAATTTAATTAAACTGGACATCTCGTGTGATGTTCCCAAGCATCAAAAGTCGCATATAATCCGTATCTCGTCCAGCCTGCATGGTAAAAAGGTTGTACATCTGCGTTGATCATGTTACCTACGCCGTCTATACCCGATGTGTGACAGCCTGTCATACATTCGGAGCGAAATGATGAGGCACTTATGCAATATCGGAAGCGCATTAAGTTCTTCGGTCCCAGGTTAAGGCAAATAAGCAATTGTGCAGATAGTGTGCTAGTATGCTCAGCGGCGAAAGGATTAACGCCGCCAGATGTAAATCAGAGTGATCGACACCTTCCAAAAGAAAACGAAGAAAATCTCATTATTTACTGACACCTTTTGCATTGTATGTCTTGCATTTGAGTCCTCCAACCTTCTTTCTGTCGAGCTTGTTTTCCTTTGTGGCCGCTGACCCACCATTTGGATGTATCAACATGATTGGAAAAGAGCACCACTAATGAGAGAACAAACAGACTCTCCGGGTTAGGTCATTCTGTTGACTTTATAGTTTGGCGAGAGGTATGTGTAAATATGAACTCAATTATCGTACGTGTGGAAGAATCGGAGTCCGGTGTGGTCCGGAGAAATATCAAGACGAATGTCAATATTTAGAGCTGGCTGGAAGTAGACACTGTATCTCTTATGAACTTCTTCTTCTTCTTCTTCTTCTCTCTCTCTCTCTCTCTCTCTCTCTCTCTCTCTCTCTTCTCTCACTGTCTGTATTTCTCTCTCTCTCTCTCTGTACCTTTTTTGCTCTCTCCCGTCTATAGCTCTCTCCCTGATCCTTCTCTTTCTATTCACATGTCTTGCTATTTGGCCCTGCTGCCCCCCCCCCTCTCTCTCTCTCTCTCTCTCTCTCTTCTCTCACTATCTGTATGTATCTCTCTCTCTCTCTCTCTCTCTCTGCCTCTGTATCTTTTTTTCTCTCTCTCGTCTATAGCTCTCTCCCTGATCCTTCTCTTTCTATTCACATGTCTTGCTATTTGGCCCTGCTGCCCCCCCCCCCTCTCTCTCTCTCTCTCTCTTTCTCTCTCCTTATCTCTCTTTCTCTCCTGTCATTATCCCCTCGTTCATAAAAGTACTTTAATTTTGCAGATTTGTCTTTCTATTTCTCTCTCCCCTCTCCCCCCCTCTCTCTCTCTCTCTCTCTCTCTCTGCCCCCTCCCCCTCTCTCTCTCTCCCCCTCTCTCTCTCTCTCTGCCCCCCTCCCCATCTCTCTGTCTCTCTCTGTAGAGATCGGGGATTGGACTTGTGATCGATTCAGATTAATCACAAGTGTTTATATAAGACGGGACTCTGAAATGAAATGATAACGGGATCTATGATCTGGTCGGGACCTATGATCTGGTCGTGACGATTGTGTCGTGAATTTACGTCCTACTGGCTGTCCAATACAAGACAATATATGTACGGGGTTATCCTGGTTATAGGGCTATTTCAAGTCGCGTTCGTCCTTGACAGTACCATCTACCTCTGACATAATTCTTAAAGCAAATGGTAAATCTGTTTTTTATTATCTTTTGTCGCTTGTCGAGGAGCCCATCCAGACATTAATGTTCAACCAGCTGGATAACGCTGTCCTGATAAGAAAAAGTCACGCGTTCGTCAATCAATACAAGTCAGATAGCATTGTGTTTCGGTTAATGTGCGATTTCATTTTCTTTGAACGTCAGCGCCGAGAACACGCTGAAATATATCAAAGTATTCCTGAACTTTGAGATCTGAAGGACGTGATAAGAGATACCAAAACAGACGTGACTGCATGTATGCAAAGCCACGTGGGGTCCGTCTCTTAAAGAGTTGCGATTGATCTGAATCGATCGCAAGTTTCTATATGTACAGACGATCGAAGGTAACTACCATGGCAACAGGTGTAATGACGATTGTCCATTAGCTGTTGTTATGGTAGTTACCATTGATGGTAAGCTACAATAATTAAAAAATAACTACGAGCAACATGGCCCGGATGAAAAGTTCCATTATAACAATCACCACAGGGGGTACAGCATGATTTTTAAAACGGGGATAGGCGGTAGGAGAGGGCCTCAACAAAAAAAAAAGAAATTTCTGTTCTTACTTTTTTCAAAAGCGCGCTATGAGAGAACATTGATTACAGTTTATAAAACCATTTACCAAACGTAAAAAATGTTGCGCAAAATGGTCATTGTTTAATCAGATTGGGGACATTTTCCTGTCTGCTGAAATATAATGTTCTTACTGGAGGGGCACGTTTTCGTCATGGGGGCTCTTGACATAATACTCCTCGTTCATAACAAATAAGTCGACTTTCAGACTATACTTGAGTTTGGTCTGAAAATGACCTTGCTTGAGCAAAATGGTAGAAGAAAGAAAGACTTACACATTGATAAAAAAAAATATCGAAATGTGCGTCTTCGCATGTTGTCCCAGATGTGTGACTTCAATTTACTTCTGCTAATGTGTTTATCCAAATTATTGTCAATATTCCAATAGTGTTCTCCGTTATTGAAGCTGTATTCGTGTTCTACAAGTGGTTAACTCAGCGGGAGTATATGTGTATGTATGTGTGTGTGTGTGTGTGTGTGTGTGTGTGTGTGTGTGTGTGTGTGTGTGTGTGTGTGTGTGTGTGTGTGTGTGTGTGTGTGTGTGTGTGTGTGTGTGTGTGTGTGTGTGTATGTGTGTGTATGTGTATATGTGTGTGTGTTTGGGGGAGGGGGTTCGTATGAGGGGAGGGGGGGTGGGAGGTCGGAGACTCCGCTCACGACTCACAAACAAGCACACTCCCGCGTAAAAGCAGTCTTCATTCTGATTTTTAAAAATGCGATGTGATCCTGCGAGGCAAGTTGTATGAACACGTTTTCCTGCACGATTCACAGTGGGTAATAATGAGAATGACATTCAGACGAACTACGCTAATTCTACTTCCCAGAACTAGACAGGCAGGAGAAGGTCAGACAGGTTGATATAGTGCGTCATCATACTTCCCTCGATCGGGGTTATTGCATACGTAGAAAAACACATGAGGGACTGGTCGATTCGACATACAGGAAATTATCTAATATGTTCACCTTCTTTCTCTCATTCTCCTACTTTTCCGCCCTCTCACGTGCATTCCCCTTTCCCCCTTTGTATTTTTAGTTGTTGATAATAACCATTTCTATTTGTATCAATGTGTCAAATACAAAAGGACGTTGGTTCCCTTTTTTGCCTCATATTTTTATACGGCTGCATCGAACAAATAGTGTGTCATTAATATGCCGTCCATCCGTATTTACATGGTTTTACTAATTGTTGATGCCGCGTTGATACATGTTGGCAAAACACAAAATGTCATGCGTACGCACATATCCGTTAAGCTGTATTTTGTTGGGGTCACGTGCCGCCTCCTGGGCCCTGTTGCATAACATTTACCATCGATGGTTATTTTGCTACAAATGACAACTTCTATGAAAACCTTGAATTTGATTGGCTGTCGAGCAGTGTTACAAGGATAGTTACCTTCGATGATAGATTTACCATTAATGGTCATTTTTATGAAACCGGGTCATGCATTGACGTGCAGCACTATTCAACTCTAAAGGTACGTTCACATAAAAACAGTTTGCCGCAACCGCGAGCCAAAGTGACAATCTTAGTAGACATTTCAGAGGGTTCCAAGATTGTTATACTGTATAGAGCGGTTTTCTTGGTTTTTCCCGCAACGGAAAAATGCGAACAACAAAGTATGGGAGATGAGCGGCAGTGGGACATCGTTTCTGTGTGAATGCACATTAAAGGGATAGGTCACCCTGAATTTAAGTTGGTTTTAATATACGTAGAGACATGAAAGAAACATAAAAAAAAGTTATGATCTTTTAAAGTGTTTATTTTGTGACGTCACGTGCGAGGTGCTTTCCCATATGTTGTTATCATTTTTTCCCTCTAAAATGTGCACTATCTCAAATAGATTATATATCCTTTGACCTGTGCATTTGATACTTCATTAGAAATACGTTTTTACACACATACATAGTATGTAAAAAAACACAATCCGTTGTCAAAACAGAAAGAGCAATTTATGGAATTTTCTGTATACATGTACAACATATGGGAGAGCACCTCTCACGTGACGTCGCAAAATTGAAATTTAAAAAGTGCGAAGTATGTCTTGTATTTGAGTCCTCCAACCTTCTTTCTGTCGAGCTTGTTTTCCTTTAAAAAGTTCATAACTTTCGTATCCTTTCGTAAACCTTCACTTATAAGTTTCTCTTATGTTTCTGCTTTAACTTAAACCAACTCAGGGTTAACTTTCCCTTTAAGACAGTCCACCGCTCTATGTGGAAAACCTCATGAAGACACCCTCAACCGGCGCGGCGAGGGCAAAACGTATCCATCTGAAAGTACTATTTGGGGCATCATGGAGGGCCCTATTTGTCTTCTATTCTTCTCGCATTATGCACCGTGTTTGCGTCTAACCAAGTGAGGTGATGAATACAACTTACTTCATTAATGCGATGAGGTAAATTTGTTTGACGGCAAAGGAAGGTCTTGGAGACTATCAACCGGTATTTATTTTTAAGAGAGCGGGCCCTTCAAGTTTCGAGCGAGTCTTCATGTGGTTACATTATCATGTAAATACGCACCGGTTGAATTGAAGAGTCCCTCCCCCCCCCCCCCCCCCTCTCTCTCTCTCTCTCTCTCTCTCCATCCGTCCCTTTTTCCCCTCCTTGCTCTCCATATACCTATCTCTCCTCTCTCTCTCTCTCTCTCTCTCTCTCTCTCTCTCTCTCTCTCTCTCTCTCTATCTCTCTCTCCCTCCCCCCTCCTCTCCCACTTTCTTCTCTTTCGCTCTCCCTCTCTTTAATCCCTCCTTCCTTATGGGGCATTTGATGGGGGTAATAAAGACTAAAGGTTGTAGGCAAACAAACGGTGTATCGTAATAACACGAGCTGTCTATGACATGCGATAAGAAAATGTTTGTTATTTGTGTTCTATTTCCCCAGTGTCTCATCCCTCTTTTCCTTTCTTGTTTCGTCTCCACCTCTTTTCTTATTCTTCTTACTATATCCTTCTTCCCTCTTCCCATCCTCCCGCGTTCTTCCTCTACGTATTGTGCTGGTTTCATGTACAAAGGTCACATGGGCCTCATCGAGATTTTCCCCCTTACGTTTGTGTCTATTTCATTGTTTATCTCATTGTCTGTTCAATTGAAATTGGGTCTCATCTGAGTAGACAAATACTCCTAATACCGCTTTCATTGACACGATCATCTAACAGCATGCGGTGAGTTCACTTTCGACCAGCTTCAGTACAATAGTTTACTCACCACATGGCAACACGCACGTTCGGGCGTCCCGTCCCCATGGTAACGATGGGTATCCCCGTTCCGCGTTTGCCCCCTTGTATAGAGCGCCACCAGCACCGAAATGTAGGTGTATCAAACGAATGAGATCGCAACAAGGAAATTTGTATAGTCATTATCAATTGCACATACTGGTTCTGAATTTGACTGATCATAAATTATCTTCGTTATTCTATATCATGATGTTCCTTTCGAATGGAGTATACTTCAATCATAACAAAACCCTAATACAAATGATTGATTATAATAGAAAACAGAAAGTCGGAGTTTCCTGACTGTTTGATCGATTGACTTTATTTCATCCACTTAAAAACACATAGGGGCCTACTAGAGAAATGTTTGAAGAAAGTTTGAAGAATGTCAACCAAATCACAATAAAGTGAGACATTTGTGACTTTCTCAGCATCCTTACCAGTCACAAAGGCTTTTGTGAGTTAACCTATTTCTTCTCATAGAGTCATGTAATATGAACTCAAGTAACCCAGTGTCCATAAAAAATAGTTTGCGTTTGCTATTATTGCCCTGTTGCACATTTACATAGAAACGGCATCGCCTAAACAAAATAACAATTGACGATTGAAGGTTCCTGCAAAGATAAGGACGAAGACATGTTCTATTCAGGTATAAATCAACAGGTTTTGCGAGAATAAGAAGTTGATTAATGGAAAGAACATATACAAATTTAGACAGGTATTTAAGATTCAATGAGTGATCCAGAATCTTCATCCCCCTCTCAAGAAATGTGCATTAGAATAAGTTGCTTTAATTGCAACACGCCGGCCGGTGACATTAAATGAGCACGAGGTTGGACTGCAGGTTACAGAAATTTTTGATGTCAGGAGAAAGAGCTTAATTAATTAATTGTGCACCAATCAGCGCATTCAGCGACGCTTGAAGAACATTTAGATGATCTGGATGTTTTTCTTAAATGTTGGTGTCGGTGGCGCTCCATAGCCGAGCACAGTGGGGTATCGGACGTGCCATGAGCTGGCATTCTTCATGTTGTCGGAGGTCAAAGAGTCGCCTCGGTCGTCGAATGAGTCCAACTCAAAGTTGGAAACGCGAAGTGAAAGAACGGGACTGTCGATAACAGTATGAAAGAAACCTATTTTCTTGTTTTACCCAACCCCACCCTCTCTCTCTCTCTCTCTCTCTCCCTTTATTTCTTTCTCTGTCCCTCTCCTTCCCCTTCTCTCTCTGTCACTGTCTCCTTTCTGTTTTGTATCCCATTCGTAACTTCATTTCTCTATCTGGCCATTTAAGCTCCCTTGGTCCTCCCCTTCCACCTCTCTCTCCCTCTTTCTCACCCCCCCCCCCCCCATCTCTCTCTTCCCCTCTACCACAAACATACACACACTTACGCACATACACCAATCAACCCCCATACTCACGTGTTATATGTATACCTCTTCATACCTTCCAACTTTTTTTTGCATATATACACACACACACACACACACACACACACACACACTCTCTCTCTCTCTCTCTCTCTCTCTCGCTCTCTCTCTCTCTCTCTTCTTCTTCTTCTTCTTCTCCTTGTTCTCCTTTCCCTTCTTCTTCTTCTTCTTCTTCTCCTTTCCCTCTTTCTTCTTCTTCTTCTTCTTCTTCTTCTTCTTCTTCTTCTTCTCCTTCTTCTTCTTCTTCCACACTCATGTTATATATACCTTTCCCTCCTCATACCTTCACCCCCCCCCCCCTCTCTGTCCCTCTCTCTTTCTCTCCCGTACGTCCTTCTTTCCTTATTTCACAGAGTTGAAATTATCAAGAATAAAGATAAAACATACTTTAATTGTGTGATGGATATTTATTGCCATAATCAACATTAATTACGAGCGCACAAAAATGATGATTTTGAAACACACATTTCTCATACCATATTCCACATGATATTGACAAAATAAGCTTGATATATTGTTTGTCGACTTAAGCTACATGATAATGCCATGCGATGCACACATTTAAAATGCATATTCATTTTGCATACTTTCATATAATCATGTTAACGAGAATATTCATATCGAATATTGCTTGCAATGGACGGGTCATTCACAGTACTTATGCATAGTTTGTTATGAGAACACCGCAACTACAGTTTTCATGTCAAAGGACATGTTCATCCAATTATATTGATGTTTAACTATTGTACAAAACATGTACTGCATTATTAAGCAGTTATACATATTTCATATGTAATTAGGAAAAACATGACAATTAAGTAAATACGTGATGTGATATTGAATCTGTTATGGGATTAATTTGACACATTGAACTGAAAGCTTTCCAATAAAAGGAGAGCCGTAACAAAAACAAAGAAGGGTACAAAACAACACAGCCAATGATGAGGTCATTCTCAAGACCTGAGAAGAGAAAGCTTTGATTCTTAGCTTTCTTCAATTAAACACGCCCATTATGTGTTTTCCCAAAAATCAGAGAAGACCTGCTTCGATGGGTTTAAGAATATCGTTCATATGGTTAATACTGATACTGTATAATTTCTACTGAGGCAGATAATGATCAGATCTAAATGTGCATTTCAATTTAACCCCTTGTGTGCCAGATAAACCGCTGCTCTGTTAGGATTTGTGTGTATTATTTGTGTGATGATTAACATGCGGCGCACAAAGAGTTAATATTGGTGCAACGAAATAGGTGACTTGAATGTTTCATAACTTAACAATAACACAATTTGTCAGCTTCTGCATCAGAACCTGCCTAGTTAACTTTGCACCTACACTGAAATTGAACATTGATAAAGTGATACGAGAGACTTTTATCAAGAGTTAATATAGATCATGTGAATTAGCAGTTAAGATTCATGTCAGTCCACTTTCGAATAAAATCAATACAAGCAAAGTACTAGCATATGATATGAGCAATATAATACCGGTAAATTGACAAAGGCACCAATAAATGTTACATGACTTATTTTGAGAACGCAGGCAAAGATTTGACGGTTTAAATTGCACTTTTTAAGGTATGACATTGAGCATTGACGAAACTACGAATAGAGTGTTGGCTGTCTATCTCGACACGGATATTCCACCACCGTAACTCTGAGCTTTCCTGACATCATCGATCCACGAAGCGATCTCGCGATCGCTGACTCGCATTCCAACTCGTTTCTCCCGATCCGCTACCATATTGTCCATGGCGACAGCGAAACCTCGGTTCGTCCTCGGCAGCCGCCATGGCACCCGACCTTCGCCCCCGGCCCCGTCTCGACCTCTGACCGGAACTCGCCTGGCGTGGCCGGCCGGCACGTAGGACAGTCCGCTGACTGAGATCAGGGTGCCGACCACGGGTGCCTGTACGATATCATGCCACGTCAGTTTCAACATCTGCGCGTCGTTCAGGGACTCGGGGTTACCCACGTTGGCATTCTGGAGCTTATCCGGAAGAGGCGAGTCCTCGAAACGGACGACGCGCTCCCCTGCCGCTGAAGGTCGTTTGTCCTTCTTCTTGTACACCTCGACTGCTGCCTTGGCGTTGCCGACGCGGAAGGCGCGATGCGCGAGGTTTTTAGCGGGGTCGAAAATGGGCGCGATCTTGTGGTGCGGTGTGCCGATACCCGTATCGGGTAGGCTATCGTCTGATTTTGCGCTCCGCGCTTCGCTCGGCGGTGGTGCGTTCACTTTCCCGGCGGATGACTTCTGGCTCGTGGCAGCGTTTCCGTGCTTTAATGGAACTGTAAAGGTCGACTGCCTCTCCAGACCCACACTCTGCGGATCACTGCTGCGCAAAGGGAAAAACCTCGATCGCGGACTGGCGTATTCTCGGGCGATCCCGATGCATTCTGGCTCCAGGAAGCGCTCGTTAATCACGCGCGACGCCGCGGGGAGCTTGTAGATGTCAAGCACATTCTCGTCATCCTTCGCCTTCTTCCGCATGCCCTTGAACACGCACTTCGGCCCGATTTGTCGCAGGTACGGCCAGGTAGCCTTGGGATCTGGCCGAAGCCCTGCGCGCCGTACATCGTCCGGCGTACCGATGAAGTTTCGGAAGAACTCCTGCGGTTCATCCCACGGTGTGACTGGCGGGTTGGTGAGAATCAGGTCGTGGTTCTGAGGACACATGTTGTACAGCTCTCGGGCAGACTTCTTCTGGCGTCTCTGGAACATGGTTGCCGGAGCGGCGATGGGCGGGAAGTAGTTGAGACGCTTCGGGCCGGTTACGGCGACGGGAGAGTCGTCGACTCGACACACCATTGTGTTCACTGCCATATCTCCTCACCCAACGTTTCACAACAACATATTGCCAAAAACTAAGACACAACCAGATAAAGCTAATGGCAAAGAGGTTTATAAGGGTAGCTGGCTACGAAATGTTATAAAAATCTTTCCAGCATGTCCAGGGATTAATTAAACACATTTAGAGACAACCACGCGAACAACTATGGTGACTTAATGTATTGGCGGTTCTTTTTTTATGTCCAATTTTAGTGGTAATAATGATACTGCTTATGTGTTCTTCATCACGGTATTTCTGTTCTATTTCATCTGCAATAATTATGAAGACACTGGCACCATGAGAATTATATTGCAATGTAGCAACGATGTACAAATAGGTTGCACGTGTGTCCCCATACACTCGGTATAGGCATACGTCCTGACGTAAGACAGTCTCGACACCTCATGCAAATGTGGTAAATTAAATTCTCGGTTCAAACGTCCGACATAATTACCTCACACGCCAGCTCATCGGTTTAAAAACTGGTCTTCATTGTTTAACAACACCCCTACATTTTAGTTCATGTTAGCAATGAAATGTGATGCCACAAATGGTACTCCACTGAACACATCATCTTGAACACCAAGATCAGCGTCTACTCCATGACTTCTCATTTCAAGCAAGCATGCCCGCTCAGTAAGTTAACAAACATTGTTTCTCAGCATCTGGCGGCAATACCTAACCAAAATACATGTAGTTTTCCGAAGTCACAATCGAGATTTCTCCACCGTTAAACATTCGTCCTCAATGAATCCACGGCAATTGATGTACTGTGATTGGCATTAGTAGCGTTCGATTCGACTGGATTGGTCAAAGAATATGCATGGTGCGTTCTTCAAGGAATCTGGACATGCTGTGTATCAAACGTGTTCCGAGTCTTGGTCATTAAGTGCTAACACGTTTATTCCATTGCAGTACTTTTGGAACTTACTACAGTTCGACCACCACGCAGAATGTGTACTCGATGAGTCAAGTTCATAGCCAGTTATCCGATCTCCGTTGAGCTGACAAAATACTTTGATAACTGCAGACCATACCACTCCACCACTACTACTTCACTACGCAGCAGGAGTCCTACATAAAATCGTATATCTCAATATAACAACGGGGCATGTTGCCATGTCAAGCCCAAAGAATTCACCCCCTGCTCGTCGAAACGCGAGTGCCTTCCTTTTGTGAATGGGGGAGAAAAAAAAATCTCGACAATTCTGAGCGCGTTACTGGGGTTTCATGCATACCCCCAGTATTGAACAGAATGATTGAAGTGGGCGAGTTCGTACCATAACAATACCACCTTCCCCCGTCTATTCTTCAGAGCGATTGTCGCTCACACAAACAACCCGATCTGAAAAGTTGCTTTGAAATCATCCTCTTCTCAGCTGACAAGCGCAAAAAAAAAATAAACAAGCGAAGTCAATCTCTTTGCATCGTGTCAATCCCGCATGTCGACAAATCCAATCATCTTCGTCGAGATGGATCGAACAAATGTATCAAATCCGTCTCTTTCTCACACCAACCAAACAAATGTATTGTACTCTCTGATGTACGAAGTAGTTTTTCTTTTCTTATTTTATTTCATTCCACGCTATAGAGGGGTGACTTTATTTTGTCGATGCGTTGGCCACGCGGCTTCGGGTCATAATTCGGTTGCTAGGGAGTGACGTATCAATTTCACAACTCTGCATTGCGGACGGAAATCCGAGGCAGCTGTCGCCGAGATCTGCGCGGGGCAACTCATAATGCGTTCATACAATGTACTTTTCCCTTGTTTTACTTGACTCGATATCGATTTCAGGAGTGAAGTTCGTTGTATTGATGAGCGACTCGGTGCAGTATGGATTATGTGAGGTGAGGTGCTTGATAGATGGATGGATGGACGGGAAAAAAATGCCACGGACAAGTAATACAATTCTGTACGTGACCAGGCTGCCGAAAATATACTGATACATAAATGTATACTAACATCATCAACATATTCTTACGGGATTTTCGTAGGCCATGGTACATAGTCATGATTAATAATCAATAAGCCTTTCTTCGAATTTTCCTCGACTCTATTGCAAAAGTGAAAGGACTAACTATGGCCGACCTTTAAGTAGGTCTATAATTATATCAAGGTTTTTCAATTAAGGAAAAGGGAAAGTACCTTTAAAACTAAAATGATGGACATGCATATGGGTACCGTATATAAGTTGAAAGAGTACAGAAATAGTGATAATAGCAACAGCAGTAGGAGTAGCAATGGTAGTAGCACATGTAGTAATGTGGTAATGTAGTAGTAGTAGTAGTAGTAGTAGTAGTAGTAGTAGTAGTAATAGTAGAAGTCATAGTAGTAGTAGTAGTAATAGTAGAAGTCGAAGTAGTAGTAGTAGTAGTAGTAGTAGTAGTAGTAGTAGAAGTAGTAGTAGTAGTAGTAGTAGTAGTAGTAGTAGTAGGAGTAAAAGTAGAAGAAGTAATAGTAGAACTCGTAGTAGTAGTAGTAGTAGTAGTAGTAGTAGTAGTAGTAGTAGTAATAGTAGGAGTAAAAGTAGTAGTAGTAGTAGTAGTAGTTGTAGTAGTAGTAGAAGTAGAAGTAGTAGTAGTAGTAGTAGTAGTAGTAGTAGTAGTAGTAGTAGTAGTAGAAGAATAAGTACTACTACTAGTAGAAAAAGGACTACTAGTAGTAGAATAAGTACTAGTAGTAGTAGTAGTAGCAGCAGTAGCAGAAGTAGTAGTTTAAGATTTTAGTTTTTAGTTTTAGTAATCTGCTTATAATCTGCTTATATATCATCATGTTTCATTTCTTAAACAATTACCATTTACATGTTAAGTTGTTGAAGCAAATGTGTATAATTATCCTCTTTGATTTTCTCCATCGATGATTTCTGTTTCTGTTTATGTAAATGTATCCAAATGTCCTAATCTATACTTTTCAGGGTGTTTCTCTCTCTCGCTCTCTCTCTCTCTCTCTCTTCATATTTTTCTCTTCACTCTCTCCCCCTCCCTTTGTATTCTACCCCCTCCTTCTATTTCTTTCTCTCAATGTAGCTCTTTTTACTTCACCCTCTCCCGCCCTTCCCCCAACACAAACACACACACACACACACACACACACACACACACACACACACACACACACACACACACACCCATAGAGTTATATAAACCTAAACCTAAACTACGTTTAGTACGTATTTAACTCTATGCACACCTCTCTCTCTCTCTCTCTCTCTCTCTCTCTCTCTCTCTCTCTCGCTTTCTCCGTGTAAACGCAGCCTAACGCGCATTTCAACGCGAAGCATATTATGACGTACTGTATAATGACCATGCGCATGCGCTGTCAACTTTGATTTCCCATGGCAACCAAGTCAATGCATTATGCGCTATGCAGTGTGTGCGTTAGCTTCACACAATATAGCCAAGAGATTGTGATAACCAGCTTTTAGCAACTTTCTTGATTTATTAGCATTATTTCGGAAATTTTTGACGACTAAAGGACTGAATCATGAGTGATGAACGTGAGTTTCAATATGATAATGACTATGTTATCTTAAGAGGCTAAAACACCCTTAAAAATAGAACTTTGATGAAAAAATATCAATTCGAAGGAGGAGAAGTTCCTAATACTAGCTGTGGATGAATGTGCGCGCGTACCTAATATGTGTGTGTATGTTTGTGTGTGGGTGTGGGTGTGAGGGAGGGTTACTTGTATTTTCTTTACTGTTGTTCTGTCACTCTATAATGTAAATAAGTTGCTTGATTTACGAATAAAAAGGGGGGGGGGGCAGAGAAAGAGAAGGATAGCCTATAGAAGATCTACGGATACAAAAACATTATGTGAAGGATTTACGTAACGAAACACACGTTGATTCTCTTTAACACGTTAATTGCAAAAAAAAGCCAAATATTTGCAGTGTCGTCTAATTATTCATTTGTTGATCTTTCTTCTTTCTTCTTTCTTTTTTCAAAGGACCGTCGTCCATGTATGCATATCAATATAATATATATCATTATGAGCGGCATCTTATTGTGAAAATATTTCAACTGCTTCTTTTATCACGAAGAGGCCATTATCCAACAATAATTGATAAGATGCTAACATCTTCAATGTAAAAAAGCTGATGATCATGATTATGATGGCAATGACAATACTGATACTGAATTAATGATCATCGTAATAGTTATAACGACAGTAATAACAATGATTTTAATATTACATGTAACTACCCAGTGCTATCACTTACTATACCTCTACTACTAATACTTCTGTTATTATTGCTGCTACTACTACGTACTATTAGTACTAAAATAAACACATTGATATAATAATGATGAATTACGATGATAATGATGATAATCATTATCATGATGATGATAATGGTCAAGAACATGATGAATATTAATACTAATGATGATTAGGATAATGATCACAGTGATGTTGACCATCTTAAAATTTAAAATGAAATCAATCAACAACAAATATAAACTAGTCATGATTTTTATTTCAATAATTGCATATCCATTATTTTTGACAGCGACCCGAGTTATCCCTGTGTGGGAGTTCCAATTTATTGACTTGCTCAATTTCGATTGGTTTGTCTTCATTGAAAACATCGATGAGGAAGCGGTGAATTCGCTTGTTCAGCTTCTTCGGGAGGGGGCGAAGAAGCAGGGGGAGGGGTTGGAGGGAGAGAAGGAGGGGGAGGTAGATGTGGAGGAGGAGGAGCAGAAGGAGGAGGCCGATGAGGAAGGCCATGGGGAGGAGAGGGGGGAGCAGGAAGAGGAGGAGGAGGCAGCAGCGGGGAAGGTGGTGGTGGAAGAGCAAGAGGAGGAGGAAGAAGGCGAGGGGTTGAAACAGGCGGCGGAGCAGGAGCAGGAGGAGGTAGTGGTAGAGGAGGAGGCAGCAGTGGTTGAGGAGGAGGGCCAGGGGAACGAGGGGGAAGAGGAAGGCGAGGAGAAGGAGTACCAGGGAGAGGAGGTGGGGGAGGAGAAGAAGGGGGATGGCGAGGAAGAGGCTAAGGAGGAGGCCAAGAAGGACGCCAAGGAGGAGGAGCAGGAGGGGGAGGAGGCCAAGGAGGAGCGGGTGGAGGAGGAACAGGAGGAGGAGGAGGAGGAGGAGGAGGCAACTGAGGAGGCCAAGCAGGAGGCCAAGGAGGAGCGGGAGGAACAGGAGGAGGAGGAGGCCAAGCAGGAGGCCAAGCAGGAGCGGGAGGAGGAGGGGGACAAGGAGGAGGCCAAGGAGGATGCCAAGGAGGAGGCCAAAGAGGAGGCCATGGAGGAGGAGCAGGAGGGAGAGAAAGCCAAGGAGGAGCGGGTGAAGGAGGAACAGGAAGAGGAGGAGGCCACGGAGGAGGCCACGGAGGAGGCCAAGCAGGAGGCCAAGGAGGAGCGGAAGGAGCAGGGGGAACAGGAGGAGGAGGAGGCCAAGGAGGAGGCCAAGGAGGAGACCAAAGAGGAACGGGTGGAGGAGGAACAGGGGGAGGAGGAGGCCAAGGAAGAGGTCAAGGAGGAGCGGGAGGAGCAGGAGGATAAGGGGGCCAAGGTGGGGGCCAAGGAGGAGACCAAGGGGGAGGCCAAAGAGGAGGCCCTGGAGGGGCGGGTGCGGGAGGCGGAGGAGAAGAGCAGCGAGGATGAGGGTTGCCAGGTGGAGGGGGAGGCAGCATCTGAGGTGGAGAAGGCTGGGGAGACCAAAGAGGAGCCCCAGGGGGAGGAGGGAGAGGAGCCGACCGAGGGAACGGTGGAGATGGAGGTGAAAAGCGAGGAGGAAGAGAAGTGCCAGGGCGAGGGAGAGGTAGCTGAGAAGGCTGAGGAGCAGGGGGAGGGGGACAAAGTGGGGATGGTGGAGGATGAGAGCGAGGATAAGGTGCACCACGGGGAGGAGGATGAGCAGGGAGAGGAGGAGGGGGGCCAGGAGGAGGATGAGGAGGATAGAAGAAGAATCAAGGGCAAGAAATGGTGGAAGACATTGGCCTGCTGCCTTCCTTTTAAATGGAGGCGAAGAAATGCTCATTCCCGGGGTGGGGATGGATAGCGGATAAGGAGGAGGGGAGGAGGGGGGGAGGAGTGGGGGGGGGGGAGGAGGGGGAGGGGGAGGAGGAGGAGGGGGAGGGGGAGGAGGAGGAGGAGGAGGGGGAGGGGAGGAGGAGGGGGAGGAGGGGAAGGAGGGGGAGGGGGATAAAGAGGTGAAGGGCTTCCCCAAAGAGAAATGCCAGGAGTCCGGAGTGGCCACCGAAGAGCAAGGAAAAGGAAGTGCATAAAAGACGAAATCATGGAGAAGACATGTGGGCCAGGTAGAGGAGGAGCCTGGGGAGGAGAATCAAGAAGAGCGTGGACGAGAAGAAACTAATGAAGAAATGGTGGGACGTCGAAGAAGGTGGGTAAACTTAAATAATAATCATCAGCAATAGATTTACTCTGTTTTATTATACAGTGTATATTTACCCATTTCATTCAACATGTTTATAAAAAATATATCAATATTAATAAATAATACTGATATATAAACCTATAACCAAGAATGTATTATTATTAAATCACAACTAGATATATATAATGCCAATATTAATGCAGGGAACGGCAGAGCCTTTTTTAAATAAAAAAAAAGTGTCATTTCTTCATTATCAGTTTGTGGGAAAGGTCGTTGTATGGGCCCGGTGGCATGGGATGGGAGAGGCAACTAAAGAGATGAATTCGGACAAGGGGGATGATGATGATGAGAAGGAGGGCAAGGATCGACGGTGGGGCCAGTGACGGAGAAATCAACATTCCGTAGCAGGGCACGGAGCTTTCTCCACTGAGTACAGGCACGAAAATGATTGGTGAGTCGAAAACACTGGAACTGAAAATAGTTTGCTTGATTGGAGATAACCATGACCATTCTTTTCCAATAAGAAAACGAAATACATGTACTAAAGTTAAATCCGCGTCATGTCTTCTCCATACATTTTAATGAAATTTTATCATACCGGCAACTTAAGAAGCACGGCAACCATTAGCAATAAGACGAATTGAATGCTAAAAGTATATAATTACTCGGTCAATTGATAAATGATCTGTACGTGATCATGATGAATGTACTATGTGTAAATCCTATTTTCTGTCAATATAAGCATGATTTGGGTACATGAAACATGTGCACGAGTTGTTATTCATTTTCTTATTTGTGTGTGAAGTCTTCATTTGACAGAGATGGGTGAGCCACTTTAAGGAGAATGTGGAGGAGGGACATTGAATGAAGGACGACGACGATCGAACAGGAAGACGAGGAGGCAAGTGTAAAGGCGAAGTCACGTTCCGCGCAGGGCACGGATAACGCGCCATGTTAACAACTGGATAGCGAAAACACGGAAACAGTGAGTATTATGCGGTAGTGGCTGACAATATTTTGTTACATTAGAAATGGTAAACTTACCCATCTTCGTGTGAGTTTACATAATTTTGTTTCAAAATGAAACATTATTCAGATGTCTTTAGTTTCTAAAACAATCTGCATTGACATGATCGAAGTCATGATTTGATATAATTCTCAAAAAACAGAATGAAGTCGGATATTGTAATTTGAAAAAGAATACGAATGTCTGTTCTTTACCATGGTTACGTAGATGTTACTGTGCGTGTTTTAATGTTTATTATAAAGACATCATCTTGATCTACTCTCTTTTACACAGGATATGCACGCAAGAAGATGAAGACAAAGAAGGGGGAAGCGCATGCGCAAGAGAGGCAAGGAGATATCGGGAGCAGAGGAGGCAACGAATCATAAGGGGTGGGAGGGGAGGGGGGGGGGGGCGCTGCCGAATACAGAGGGGAGGGAAAAGGGGCGAGATCCTACAATCACGACAGTGGACAGACAGTAGCAATCATCATGATGTCACCAGCGTCATATCAACATGGTGTTAGAGTCTTATAGTAAGGAATGCTGGAAGAGAAAACATGGACTGCTAATGACTGAGACCAATGAAAGCAATATAACGTAGGAGCTGAAAAAATACAAGCAGCAATGCCAGCCAAAACAGTCTTGGGAACAACAATATCGACAGCATCAGCAATACGAACACATAATGAATGAAGCAAATAAAAACAATATGATTTGGGAGCTGAAATATACAAGCAGCAATGACAGCCAAAACAGTCATGGGAACAACAATGGCAACCGCATCATCTGTAATAGCACACAACATTAACATTTTGCACCTTATGATAAATGATAGTTTGAGATATTGCGTATAAGTGTGACGCATTGGATCATGTAATCGTGGAAAATAATAAATCATGAGTTTGATTGTATGAAATATGAACAGACCTATCTCGTTTGGTCTTTGCATTTTATATTGTTATATATCTTATATTTTTGTTGTCAACGGCAAGTGTGTGTGTGTGTGTGTGTGTGTGTGTGTGTGAGAGAGAGAAAGAGAAAGAAAGAGAGAGAGAGAGAGAGAGAGAGAGAGAGAGAGAGAGAGAGAGAGAGAGAGAGAGAAACAGGAATAAAATGAGAGAGATATAGAAAGAAAGCAATGAACGAGGGAATTATGAAAAAATGATAAAGGGAAAACGCAAAGCAATAAAGGAAACTAAAACGAAGAAATAGCAATAACACAGGGAAAAGACAAATGAAAGCAAAAACATTTATCTATGTCCCTCCTCCTCTTTCTCTCTCTCTCTCTCTCTCTCTCTCTCTCTCTCTCTCTCTCTCTCTCTCTCTCTCTCTCTCTCTCTCTTTCTCTCTCTCTATTTATCCTCCCACTCTCTCTATCCACCATCCCTTCTTTCGATCTATATTTTATGTCTCCCTCTCGCTCTGTCTCTCTGTCTGTCTGTCTCTCTGTCTCTCTCTCTCTCTCTCTCTCTCTCTCTGTCTTTCTCTCTCACTCCTCTCCGCCTGACAATATTACAAAATGTATCATTCTATGGCTGGTAATTAATAGCATAAATCCTGAAAGGAGGCAATATCAGTTACAAAACACATTCATACAAGGTTATGGATAGTGGTGGTATAGGTTAACAGACCCGCAATCCAGCATGAACCCCAATATCGTGTGATTTGAACTTACTGCTATTTTGAGAAGATTGCTTCACACCACCCTGTAGTCCACGGTCTGGACTGTTCTCTATCTCAACGATGAGGGCTTTTCGGGCGAGTGAATTCGTGGTAGGGGTCCATGGTGAATCGGAGATGTGACTGAAATGCATGAGCGGAGATACATGTAGGTCTATAAATAGAGTTGGTTTCTATATAAGCAGAATCATGAGAGAAACATATTAGTGAGCGTACCTCGCCCGTTACGACACACAATCTAAATTTAAAAAGATTGTAACATTCTTATCCTTTATGTTCCTTTCATGTGTCTGCTTTTACTAAAACCAACTTATACTTCAGGGTGGACTATCTCTTTAAAAACATCTAAAATCTGGACTAGTCACCCTGCCGTGATGGTTGGTTATGTAATCCTTACCCTCACTATCCCTCAACAAAATATACTCAATAAAAAACAATGAACAAAAACAAATCACCTTGACGTCACCATCTCATGAGCAGTAAGTACTAAGTAATTTATTCACATCTGACTGACATTGTATGTCTATCTACTCCTGTCTTAAGTATAAATAAGACACATCATTCTTACAAAATGTCTCCACAACCTTAACCATTTTTTAAGATAAAAATCTGAGCGCAATAACCTCCATTATTGTTCTATTCTTTAGCTTAGCACAACCTTCCTCTCAGCAACTTTTATAGCACAACCCATAGATAGAATACCTACAACCTCAATTAAACATTGTTTTCATCAAAACAATGTAACATTTGATTCATCATAACTGTCTATTTTACATTCGGGTCATTCCATGAGGTTGGGGAAAAATAATGGATGCCCATTGAACGGAGGCCCTAAACAAGAGATAATTTTGATGCCGTTAATATGATTACCATGCCCTGCCAACGGCATGCCTATTTCAATAGGTGATCTATAAAGTAATTATTTCATGTTTTACAAATTTGTTTGATTACCTCCGTTATATGAACATCACATTTTATATAACATTACACTCATTTTATTTCTTTAAGGTAGCCCGTCCCTTTTGCAGACCTAATTCTGAAAGTTCCCTGACTTTTGTCATTTGAGAGAGAGTTTTGAGGAAATAATCTTCGATAATTGATCGAGTTTACTTTTTTTCGTAACACCAAAATAGTCAAATCTCAGTGAAAACTAGTTAGATTTTCATTTATTTTACGGGAATTATAGTACCTCTGACCTTAAAATTTCACAGTTGGTATCCCAGAGATACGTGCTAAATATGTGCAAACTTTCATGAAGTTTGCAGATGTTTGTAAAATGGACAGGCCATCTTTAATGTTTTACCTAGCGTGATGCTTCAGTACTTCTAAATGTAGTAAGGTATGCTTTTTGTGCTGAAATCAATACTCACAAATCTTGTTGGGTTCATTATGGTATTTAGTTTCTCAGTCCTGGTATGTCACAAAATTTCCCCCAACCCAATGGAATAACTCATTTGGAATTTTACCACTAATTTTCTTCCCATTTTTCCCCCTCAAAATTATCTACGCATAAAATAGCACCATGCCATTTGGCGACCATATTTATTTATAAATTCTCATTCATTCATCAATACAAACCATTCTTACTTGTATACAGCATTTTTTCATTCTTTTCTAACTTACTGTGAAAAATAATAACCAATTAGGCAGGCAGCATTGTTAGCAGAACATGAACAGTGGTCAATCGACCACACAACAAACATGTATCTAAATGAGAATCATTCAATGCACCCAATAAAACATGATTACAAATTGACCTACCGGTACAAAGAAAATAAGTTTTACAATATAAAATGTGCTTCTCCCTTACCTCGTACATATACTGAATGCAGTGCTATGGTATTTTCTTTGGGATATATTAAGGAAATGCAGACACATGTGTTAAAAGACATACAATACAGCAACATGCATTGGCAGATAATGTACAACATGTTCGCAAAAATGCTAATGTTTGATACAATCTACAATTTACGCTTGAAAAATATATTAATATTATACACACCGTTTTACTGGTTCTAGTCTCATGCAACAGCCACAACATGAAACAAAACAAGTACTTCGTTATAAAGTATGACTAACTACACGTAGTACGCTACAACATAGAAATCTTAAGCTATATGAATGTAAGTCTCAATTGTGGGCAAATAGGAACGGAAAGCAAAGAAGGAAAGGAAATATTGATTCTATATACACTATACAAACAGATAGGCTATGTGCAGAATCTATAGAAATAAGTTAAAACATAAAATCTTGAGATCAAAACACCCGAGAGTATGATAGTACACAATATGATTATTTACACTTTGAATGAGTAAATTCTACTTATCTACTGAAATCTAATCATGCCAAATTTTTATAGTTTTTGATGAGAATTACACATGTACAGCAAAACTCTCGAAAAAAACCTTTTATATCCCTGTATACATAATAAGAGTTTCTCTTGCATGAATTCAAGTAAAGGTAGTAGGGGGTGTTGGGTTTAGGAGGAAACTTGAAATGGACTTCAGAATACCATTTAGAAGAACATGTCTCTGAAGTCAACATTTCTAGCAAGGCAACACATAATGTTTCCATTGATATATATATTTTTCAAAAGCTCTTTGCCTCCTGCCCCCCCCCCCCCCCCTATCTCCAAAGCCTGGATCCTCTGCTGCATTTTAGATATTTTGTGTCTGTTTTTTACTTTCTTGAAAGATGCGTAGATTATTTCAATAGCTCCATTGCAAAAAGTAAGCAATTAGTAACATGTTAACTTCCAACAGGCCTACACTCATAATTAAATACACATACACATGTACATGTGGTAGCTTATGATGCAAAAGTCATAGAAAATGAATTGTTACCTTCCAAAGAATTATAAACATTGGCATGCAATAATTTCAAAACTACCACACATATGAAAAACCACCTGCTACAATCAGAAAAGCTTGAACGCTTAAACTCCCATAGCAGCCACAGTAACAATGACAGTACGGAAAAGAGGTCAATGAATCCTCCAGCAAGATATTAATACTTCTGGAAACCCAATTTCAGGATTTTGACATGTAAAAAATACAAACATGTATAATTCGACAATGAATGAGGAAATTTACAGATTATTAGGTGTTACAGTAGGTTGGGGGTAGTACAATGTTCATTTCAGAGAAAGCACACTTGATTGAATTCTAAACAAATTTGTTGACAATGTACACTACAGCTCAAAGGAATTGGCATAGGGAAAGCGAAAGGGAAGAAAGGGAAGGAGCCGCAGTTTTAAACCGCGGTATATTTCGTCCAGCTCTGCATGAAACATGATGCTTCTTAGGCTAAAGCATAGTGTTTCATGCTGAACTGGACAAAATATACCATGAAACAAGATACTTTTTAGGCTAAAGCATCATGTTTCATGCTGAACTGGACAAAATATACCGCGGTTTAAAACTGCGGCTCCTTCCCTTTCTTCCCTTTCCCTTTCCCTATGCTAATTCCTTTGAGCTGGAGTGTACGTGTATGTACATAATACACAAATCCTATTTCTGTGATTGTCGTCGGCATCAAAGCAGTGACGCCCGTATCCATGACCATTTCTCTTTCTTATTAAGAACAGGGTGTCCCTTTTGCAGATCAAATAAATACAATTTTTAATAAAAAAAACAGAAAATGGAAGACGATACTGTATTAGAACTTCCCTTCCAATAATGGAAGTGGACACTGACTTTAAGCAAAGTTATAGCAATCGGCATGGCAGATTTTGAGGAGGTTTTGGGCGGGTTGTCTATAGCCCATGCTCAAATAATGAAGTAATAATGAAAGCTCATTCCAATTACATGAGGAAATCAGATGCCTGTAAAAGCTTTCAACCACTCCGTTAAATTCCTTGTAACTCTGTACCCTTCTTCAATTGAGGGATTGAAAATTTTCAAAATACAGCAATTTGCCTTCCCATATTTCATGCCAGCAAAAACAAAGTATACATATTACATCTTAAACACTGCAGTTATCCATATAGTATTAAACCATGACCACTGATTCTATGAGAGATATATGAACTTGCATAAATGCTTACTCAATACAATTGTGCATATAAATCACTTGAAGTAAAATTGCTTGACAAGTATACTTCAGAAATGTCAACCTCCAATTGGCCTTAATAAACACATAATACAAGAATGATTTGTGAATTTGTACTCATTCATTTAAATTTGTATACAATATAAATACAATGTGCTGCCAGTTCCAATGGCAACATACAAGTGGAATAGTTAGCTAATATTTTAAGAAGTCAACCAATGATATTTTCTCCCACTTTACATCAACAATGTACATGTAGTTTGAAATGAGATGGTGGGAAACACATTTCATTATAGTCTTCATATCCACTTTTGTTCAATAATTGATAAGCTTTTATCCAGAGTATCCATTTTTTGCTCTCCATTAATGAATCTTGTTAATCTGTAGCAACATTTGAGTATGGCCATCATAAACATACACTTCATCTCTGCATGCTACTTGCAATCAAATTCAAATCAAGCATGATGCATATCCTTACATATCTTTCAAATTAAAAAAAAAAAATGTTGGAGTGCATGAATAAAATCTCAGCAATAACAACAAATCTTTCCAGCAAGCAATTCTGGGAAGGGGACGGACATTCCAATCAATACAAAACTGGCAACGCAATGACAAAATGGTTCAAGGTGTTAAATAAGCGCTAGATTAGAAATTGCATTCGAAATGCTACACATTTTCTACAAGCCATCAAGACTTCTCTTTGAGAATAGCAATGATATGAAACAGTACAGTTTTATTGATTTCGTTTATGCCAGGCCAAAGATAGCACAATATGTGTGGGGTTTTTAAGCCTTTTTTATCAAGTTTTTAGGGCACATCATATTCTTCATTACAAATTAAAAAAAACGCATTTATATTTTAAAATGATGCAGTTCCTTTTGTGCCCCATTAAAGCACAATAAAAGGCATGAAATAATTGTATCCATAATTTCACGTCAAACTTATACAGCATTTATTCCAGTTAAGTAGTCATTTATCAATGATGATTGAAACTACAAACAGCTTTGAATACTGATTGGTCAACACACTACAAAATAGGTATACAACATACTCCTTAAAGGAGAATTTCAGCAGTACATAGCATATGGCATTCCTGAAGGAGTAATCATTTGAGGAATATCTTCAGCAGACAGTTGGCCTCCCATAGTTGTAAAAGGGCCAGCTGCAGGAATGACTGAATTCCAAGCTTCACTCACATTTTCCTGCCAGTTGCCATGAAAACATGAATTTCTCTCAAAGACTGGGAGGGAACTACAACCGAGCTCAATCTACTGTCTACGCCATAAATTTTGTGGTTTTTTTTATTTTTACAAATTTTGCGAAACTGGACTATTCGTGAATTTAACATCACGCAAAATATGACGTACTCGAGCACATGTACTCCTAATACTAGTACTCCACAATCGCGAATTTAACAACTCTCGAATTTGGTGTGAAGCCCTGATTCGCGAATAAATGTCTCACAAAATATATTGCGTATACAGCATACCAATCCAGGACAGCCAACATACATCATACATGTATTTTGATTGCAACTACCATGGTAACGGTTATGATGCTGACAGCTCATTGGCCCTTTCCATGGTACCAGCATTTACAGTTGTTTACAGTTCACATTTGCGACCACTGGCCAAGTCTGGGGCATGGTCTGGCATCACAGTAAGTGATATCAACAAATTGGAGGATCTCTCTCTGTCTCTGTGTATCTCTCTCCCCCTCTCTCTCTCTCTCTCTCTCTCCCCCCCCCCCTCTCTCTCTCTCTCTCTCTCTCTCTCTCTCTCTCTCTCTCTCTCTCTCTCTCTCTATCTATCTCTCTCCAAAAGCAGAGGAAACAATTATATTCTCAACATGCAACAGCTTATTTTAAGGCAGGGGTGGCAGGGTAAGGCACTAGCATTATGTTGTGAATAGCTAGATGGGCAAGAAAACTATCAACACCTTCCTCTCAACCCACAGCCCACATTCTCCTCACAAATTAAGCTTGAAGTTTAAATAGGCATCTAAATCTTACACTAATTTTTCCGAGAACCTTACTTAAAGATGCATTAGAGCCGGGAAGCAATTTTGCAAGTTAAATTAATTGAGAAACACGCCTAAAATCACCCAACAACATTAACGACATGTTGGTGCAAATAATCTTTGAACAGCGCCCTCAGCTGACAAGTCAACTGCAATAGTTGGTTTCTATCTACCATGAAGAGAGTGCGACCTACTAGCACGTTGCTACGGTATCTCTATGACAACAGAGTTGATGCCACATCCCATCCCAACCCAACCCATCCCATCTTAAGGCACACAGAACGGTTGAAGACATGATCAAGATTTCAGTCTGAATAGTGCAAGAAGGACATAGTGAGTATATCAAAAGGACCTCTGACCGGTGATACGGGCGTCGGGGTCACTTCTGGTCAGCGGCGGTCATTACGTCTCGTCTGGGGTGATGGTAAGAGTCAGTTTCTTCTCCTCCCACTCAATGACCTTGGGCAGTTCCAGCTGGAGCAAGGACAGAGAGGAGGTATATACAGTGAAACCTGTACATGGGCCTGTCTGCAGTAATGGGGTACATTTCTGTTACATTTACTGTAACATTTACATAAATCTCTTCAATTCCAATTATTTTTTTGTCTCTTAAATAAACCAGCCAATAATAATAAAATATCAAAGAAAGGTATTGATTTGCTCTTTACAAGGCTGTGTTTGCTTCAGAAAATTTGCCCTGTACAAATTTGCAATAGCACGTTGGTAACGGGACAGACGAGTGTGTTACAAACTCGTCCTTCCCGTTACCAACGTGCGATGGCAAATTTGTACAGGCTTAGTTTAGAAATAGATAATACATGAACATTCAGAGCAGGATTTTAGCTGAAGTTATTTTGGAGGAAATTAATTCAACACTCTGTCATATTTTGGTGGTGCAAGGTGGTCAAAAAAATCCCTTTACTGTAGACAGACCCACATACAGACTGCTAAGGGGGGTAAAAAATGCAGTCTTCTTCAGAAATTGGTCTTTGTCTACAGGTTATTTTAACTCCTGACACATTTTTGCACAAGTAAATAGATCAAAAGAACTAAACGTTAAAAAAGACTGTTGACATTTTTGAAAAATAATAAAAAATAAAAAATAAAGTCAAAATTAACACAACGTAAAGTCAAGGGATGACAAATTGTTTAGAACCAGGATATGTGATAGTTCATTGATTACAATTCTTCAATTTCTTGTAATAATCCTGGATTTGGATTTTAAAAAAATTGTGTGTATCAGATAATTGATTGAGAACACAAGAATTGCTATTCATGTTTGCGTTTTGAATTACGTTTATATTCAATTTCGTCTCAACGCAATCGTGATTCTGCAGAAACGTGTTTGCAATCATGATTCTAATCATGATTGAAGGGCAAAAACATGTTGCATGAACGCAACTTAAATTAATTCATTTGAAAAGAAATCCAGATAAGTTGTTGATTGAACAAAAAAGGGTTATCGGCAGGAAGAGCATGGCTTCTTTTCATATTGAAAAGTAGAAAGTTAACTTACATTTTCTCTGGAATGCAAACACTCTAAAGCACTAGCCATGGCATCAGCAAAATCAGACTTGATCAACAGCTAGAAAAAGAAAGAAAAATGAATGAATTATATCACCATGTATGTCCATTTTATTGATCTTGTATGGAAAGATGTGGAGACCAATGGATGGACAAATATAGTGTTTGTGACAGAGGTATAATAACATGCATATCTCCATAATGTCTACCATTCTACCATTTGGTGATGATTTCAATGCAATAAAAAAACATAAAATGAAAATAAAAAAAAATTTAGGTTCACAAGCAAGCAGTTTGCCATTCTCAGAGTTTCTTTTGTCTGGAGAAATGGTTGGACCATCTTGGCAGTTGGAGCAATTTTCTTCTCCGGTGGCACAAAAGTGTATTTTTTGCACGCTGTTTAATAGTTCCTTACTGACCCTCGTATGCGCAGACTGGCACTCCTCCACTCTGAAACTGAGCGGTACGACTCCCTAGTTATCTGCTGCATGGACAATAGACAGGCTATGAATCCACCTCAAATTCCGTATAGGGCATAATTATGCCACATCCCTTTGATAAGTGCAGTTTTTGACATCTCAACTGAACCAGGGTTCCAGAAGCCCAAGAATTTAACTGTAAGCCATGGGTTTAATCATGAATCCTTTAGTGACCAAATCCTCACCAAAATAACAGTTTAGATGGTAGTTTGAAAACAAGAGCCACGCCTTACCTGTAGCCAGGGTCCCCTCGCCACAAAGGGGTGCGTTTCCTCCACAAACGAACCCTCCACGCTGGGTGAGACCAGCGTGATTGCACAGTCGTTGGCGACGTTCTTGAATGTGAAGTGCCTGCCATGAGTCAGCCGCCCCCTGGTCACCACAAAAAATGGAGAGTGTCATTCAAATAGGGATCCAATTCAATTCAGATGATTCCTTGTAAATTTTCATCTACAGAAAAAATGACTGCTTTTCACTCAACCATGTATTTTGAGTTTGGTTTACATGATACACATCACCTTAGACAAAGAATAAATAATTCAACCCCTTATGCGGCAGATTAAATACTGCTCTATTAGATTCATGTGTATCACTTACGCAAAAATGCAAGAGTTATAGAAATATATGAAGGATTTCTCATGTTTTTATATATATATTTCTTAAAATGGTATAATAGGTTTTGTTCCTTTTGAAAAAAACATGGTGTTGCACCTTTTATCATTTCTAAAAGTTTCTATTGTACTTTTTATGATTTTTAATAGTTTCTACGAAAGCGATAGCCCCAAACCACATATTTGTGTTACTTGGTCCTGAATGGGTTAACTATCTGTGTGCCACTTATGCATTTTCGTAAAAATACTCCACACAATTCACATAGAGCGACAGTTTGTATCACATATGAAGGGTTAACCCTTTTATCACCATTGGTATGAAGATGTGTAGTAAACAAATGTGGTTTTCAAGGCCTGGTAATGTAACGGTTAAGGGGGGGGGGGACCCTACCTCAGGGCTAACGGCAAGAGTGCAGCTGCTTCCAGATTCAGCTTGACGCTGACCCCCTCCAGGTAGCGCGAGTTGCCCAGCTCAAAGATAGAGCTGCGGGTGTCGCTCTCGCTCTCGATGGAAGGTTTGCGGTTCAAGCCTCGGTTGGAGACCCCGTCTTGCTCCTGCTGGGGCTGCGGCCGGCCCGAGATGGGGGGCAGCACCGCCCGCTCATTGGACAGACCCCGCGTCAGGGCTTGTCTGATCTGCTCCGTCTCTGTGTGTCCAAAACAATTAATTCACTGAAATAGCCCAAAGCGTAAAAAACAATGAAATCTACTTCTTTTTTGTTTTTCACAAAGTGATCTTCTGTTTAGAAAGTATGGGAGCCATGATGGTCTGCATGTTTGATATGTAAAGGACCACTGCAGGTTGGTGGTAAGCAAGGGCAAGCTCAAAATGGCTATTCATCCTTTCCATGTGTTTCTTCGCGGCGACTGTCAGTGTGAAATGGATAGAAAGAATCAATAGATGGAAAGACGAATGGGAGAAGAGAAAGAGAGGGAGAGAGGGGAAGGGAGGAAGGAGGCATCATTTGGTCCATGACCACCATGGGCCTGGAGTTAGCTTAGCTGGCCAGAGCTAAATAAAATTTGAATAAAGAGAATTTGCGGATTTGAGGATCGTATGGGCGAATCGGACGAATATTAATGATTACATACCAGTAGACATACTAGATGCGCATTATGTTGTATACACGTAACGGGTATCTCTGCTAGTAAACATAAATAGTCTATTATAATAAATGATAGTTGTTCTACCTAGTTTGGATATCCTGGGGGTGTCACTCTCGTCTGTCCAGTCCCCGACAGCGTCCCATGAGCAGCGGGCGCAGACGCCGCTGAGGTTGGAGCCCTCGGTGTCGATGCCCCGCTCTACCTCCTCCATGAGGTGGGGGTTGACCTCAAAGATGGTCTCCCCTCTCCTCATGTCACTCACCAACCACTCCCCTCCCGCACTGACACAAAGGAAAAAGGGGGACTTTGTTTAGCATCAACTCAAAATCACAATTATGCACATGTAATCTGTTTAGTTTTGTCATGCTTTTTAAACTGTATTATAATTTACCGGTATGTATGACTTGTACGACAACCATTTATTATAAACATGATAAATTCATTTGATTAAACTACTGTTCATATACTTGTATGCAAGAACTTCTAATAAACTGAATAATACATTGAACTGAATTGAATTGAACTTGTCAAATAAAAGTCCAAGTAATGGTTAAGAAATGGACATCAGTACTGACTGATATCTATGAGCTGGGGGTTGACCTCACATATGGTCTCCCCCCTCCTCATGTCACTCACCAACTACTCCCCTCCCGCACTGATACAAAGGAAAAAAGGGGACTTTGCTTAACATGAACACAATAGAAGTCCAGGTAATGGATCAAAAAATCTAATAGGGCACTTCCATCAATTAGCACACAAATTAATATTTTAAATTCATATTTCCTGAGTTACAAACATAAGTTTATATTTGTTTTATATGTTGTGTGTTTAGATAGGTCTATCATATCGTCAGCATACAAATCTCTATTGTTCATGAGATGTTGGACTACACATAAATATGAAAAATGTGGACTGTGAATATTGAAATAGCGTAATTAGAATTTTATTGTAATTTCAGAAGCATAATTTGGACAGGAAAAGATCTGACTTGAAAGAATACAGGATATTACTTGGTTTGCAACAAAAACAAACTTAAACGAATCAGAGATCAACGAACAGTAATGTCTTTATGACAAATGAATAAACTGTAATGTAACTAAAATTGTTTTGTTCCCGCAGTTGAAAATGAAATGATTTTTTGGAGTAAAAAAATTGTATGGTATGAATTGCCATGACACCGGCAATGATATGATGTGTAACCAGTTTCAGATGCACCTAGTAACTAACAGACATTCAAGCATTGTACACATGTCTATTTGAAGCCAAATTGGAACACTGGGGGCTTCGTGTGTTAAAAGCCCTTTTCAAACTCACACTTCCATTGACTTGAGCAGCTCCAGCATACCGGGACCGTTCCACCGCTGTGCCGCCTGCAACTCCTCAGAACACACCCCAACAATCTGTGAGGTCAAAGGTCAAAGGACAAAGGTTAAATACTCCTTACTCAACTTTATATACTCTTAACACTTCAAGTGGACAACAATTACAGTTCAGATTTTTCTTATAAAGATTTAGATATATATGACAACCAATTGTGCAAAAAAAGGGGAATTTCACCCCCAAACAACTTGACATGTGATTTAGATGTAATCATTCACACATGACTGAGCATATTCATGTAGACAATGACAGAAAAATGGTACAATGCACAAAGTAAACCCTGAAAAGTCTAGTCACACTTCATGTCAGAATGTTACACTATGATCATGGTATTTTGTTACGCGGACAAATTTTAAAAGTGACCCTTTGAAATTTTGTTTGCATAACAAAAGACCATGTTCATAGTGTTAAAAGTTACATGTAGATGTTTCTTCCTTTGTAACCAATATCATTTGTACACATACACTACAGCTCAAAGGAATTGGCATAGGAAAAGGGAGAGGGAAGAAAGAGAAGAAGCCGCAGTTTTAAACTGCGGTATATTTTGTCCAGTTCAGCATGAAACAGTGCTTTTTAGGCTAATGCATCATGTTTCATGCTGAACTGGACAAAATATATTGCGGTTAAAAATTGCGGCTCCTTCCCTTTCTTCCCTTTCCCTTTCCCTATGCCAATGCCTTTGAGCTGGAGTGTATATATCTTGAGCATTTCTTAGCAAAGAGTAAAATAGCATTCTGTTTCCTGATGGTATGCACAAGATGGTATGGGTAGCATACTTATAAATATTCCATGGCATCACATATAGAGGGAATAGTAGAAATGCTTCAAACTGGCATCCAAATGTATTCTATTCCTGAATGACAGTTTCATTTTCCATATAAGGAAAAGTCTTCCCATGATGCACCACTCATACAATCATTTTGTTACAGTCATGTCCACTTCTAGTCTTGTGTACCGGGGTCATTTTCATGAAATCTTACCAAGCCTTCTTAGTTACTAAAGTACATTAAGCTGCATGCATTTTAGGAACTGACTAGGCTACAAAGGTTTCATGAATATGGCCCCTGGGCCCTGTTGCATAAAACTTACCATTGATAGTAACTTTGCTACCAATGGCAACTTCTATCAAAGCCTTGAATTTGATTGGGTGTTGAGCAATGCTACCATGGTAGTTACTATTGATAGCAGAGTTGCCACTAATGGTAAGTTTTATGCAAAGGGACCCTGGTGTATGAGACCAGAAGCGGAAATTAGAGCAAACACTAACCGGATGTCTCAGCGTGGTGCATTATGGGAAGACTTTCCGTTATGCGGTTTGGGTATTGCTATTACAATATCATCATTATTGTGAGTGTCAGCCAAATGAAAGAACGTACCTGGACAAAATTGACAATTCCATGCGTGTGTTGATGGTCTTTATACGACATACAGCTGTATCGTTTCGGTATTATAGCTATATCAAGAATTTTTTGTGTAGACAAGGGGATATAAAAGGATGACTAAAAAATGTAACAAACTGGCATGTAAATGTATCAAATAAAAGAACGTACCTGTACAAAGTTGACTATTCCGTGCGGGGTGTTGATGGTGGGTAGCTGAGGGTCGTCAGCCATCAGCATATGTTGGATGCGAGACTCGCTGTTATCTAGCGGACTGTGCCACGACACGTGGTCTCCATTGCATAATGTGTTACCTTGAAACAGAACAAATAATTGAGGTGTTTATCTTTTACATTGCTTTTCATTTATCTCTGTGTAGTCATATTTAATGGTCAGTGATACATGTGGTACAGATGAAAGGAGCCATAATCAAGGCACAATGTTCTGCTGTGATCATGGATCCTGATCTCGTGGGATTTTCATGATTTAACCCACTCAGTAGAAATCACTAACAGCCCCATATAAAACACAATGCAATTCTTGCCTATGACACTAAGGGGTTAATCATATTGAGGGGATTCCTTCCTGTAATTGTGAAAGCCACCAGGAATGGGACTGTGGACATGACAGAGGTTGCGTTCATGCAACCATCGCCAGAATCATCAATATGAATCATGATTCTAATCATGATTCAAAACGCAAATATGAATCACGATAACGAAAGAATCAGCGTTCAGACAACCTTCTCTCCAATCATGTTTCTACTTGGATTCAGGCCGATCCAGTGTGCATCGCAGTGCGCAGTTTGACCCAGGAAGTATAAGTCAGCTTTTACGCGCACGTTTTCTGACTTCTATGTGGGCTGTCTGCCTAGCACCAGAAATAGGCCAACACAATGACGTCACAGAATCATGATTCAAAACACGGTTGCGTTCAAGCGATCTTTTCCGCACATGATTCTGCAGAAAAGCATTTCCAAACGCCCCTTTTTCCATGTTTCATGTACACGTTTTGAATCACGTTTATATTTAATTTTGTCTAAACGCAATCGTGATTCTCCAGAAATGCGTTTTGAATCATGACTCTCGGGCAAAAAAGTGTCGCATGAACGCACCCAGAGTGAATCTTTACCATTGCTATCCCTTATCTTTAAGTTTGGTTCATCAAATTTAAAAAAAGATTGAAACCTGCGGCGCGTCTGAACCTACCGGATTGGAAGACGTATCTGGCCAAGCCCTGCATGAGCTCTGCAGGCCAGGTAGGGGGCGCTGTCTCGGTCGGTTCTTTCTTCAACCTGAACGTCAGCTCAAAGCCAAAGCCACTCGGTGCATTGGGTCCGGCAGGAATCCTACACATGAAAACAAAATTCTTAAATAATTTCTTTGTTTCTAGGCTGTGCCAGCTGCTTCACGCTGATGTACAGAGAGGTATAGAATTCAAATACATAATCGTGACTAGATATGATTTCATTCACATTTTTCATCTTTAATGCATGATTCCTGCATTCATGTGGTGTATTCTTAGGTATGCAATGCCCACACATACAGTATATGTCCTCATCCAAAATTCAATAAATTGAGATAATATCAAACTTTACGCATATATGAACTCTACACATGTGCATGCAATGAGTACCGTAATCAGTGTTATAAAATAAGCTCCTCCACAAATCGAAATGTTAAATGTTATCCATGAAAATATTCAGAGGTAAGCTAATACAATATAATTTGTTTCATTTATTTCCATAAGAAAACACACAAAATATAAAAAATAACTATTTCATAACTGAACTGACACAGCAGTAGATTCTCCAAACAGCTCAATCATATGGCTTGTAAAAATAAAGAGTATTCATTCATGGATGGTCTTTAATGGACCTTCCCATAAGTGATGTATAGGAGGCTGTAAGCTACTGCAGAAGAGATAAATTACTTTCTAGCAATACCGTGGTACAACACACCTTATTCCCTTGTCTTTTATTCAATTCAAGAATGTATGTACACAAAATATCACATTTAATGAGTGCCTTCTTGCTTTGCTGAGGACCATTTTGTTTTATAGCATTTTGAAAAAGGGGGAGTCACTTTTGTTGTTGTGTTTAACTGGAAAGTCTTCTCTGAAGTTGAGATGGTTTTAATTGAAGCAAAAACATGAAAGAAATATATTAATGACAGTTTGACTAAAATCCGTCAAAGGATAAAAAAGTTGTGATTTTTTAAAGTCTTATTTTGTGATGTCACATGAGAGATGCTCTCCCATGTGTTGTATACTTTAAATTCCCCATTTTCTGTTTTTTGATAAAAGAATAAATCTTTCTCATAGAGGTATGTGTGTAAAAAGTAAAAACAAGTAATGATGTATCAGATGCACAGATGACATGGTCCTAACCAGAGAAAATAAAAAAAAATTATAATCCCCCCCCCCCCCAAAAAAAAAAAAAAAAAAAATAGTACACAACATATCGGGGAGCATCTCGGATGTGACATCATAAGATAAAAACTTTATAAAAAACACTCTCTTTTTATAAAAACTTTATCTTTTGACGGATTTTTGTCAAACTTTAAATAATACGTTTCCTCCATGTTTTCCCTTTCATTAAAATCAACTGAACTTCAGGGTACATTTTTCTCTTACAATGATACATATGATGTGTAAAAACCTTAAAGGTAGTATACTGTACTGGGAAGACAAATTAGCCTTAAAAAGGTGATCACGAGCAATCTTCTTGCCAATGGTGCTAAATTTATGTATTGTCCATTTTAGAAAATTGCTGAAAGTTACTTTCCCTCATATGATCCACATGTAGAGTAATTAGTGATTAAATCACAAATCCTTGAAATGTTCGGACCAAACAATTTGAAGATTTGTGATTTAATCACTAATTACTACCAATGTGGATAATTCTATGGCAAATAACTTTCAGCAAGTTTCTAAATTGGACAATACATGAATTTAAGACCATTGGCAAGAAAATTGCTCACAATCACCTTTTGAAGGCATTTTTGTCTTCCCAGTACAGTATATTCCCTTTAAACTACACACATGTTTGTCTCTCTGTTCAGTTACTCACTCGTGAACCCTTCCATCCCCAAATAGATCTGAGAGACCAAAGCTGACGTAGTGCCAGTGGGGTGGGATCCCATGACCCGGCTCCCCAGGGTTGCTATACATGCTGATGAAGTCTAAAGGGTCCGGCCCATTCAACCTGCTCAAAAAAAGCGATAAAAATGTGTGAATTCAATACACCATTTTCATTATGAATGCAACTTTTATTCATGTCCTTCAAATGATACGTTATTAATGGTAACTACAAAGCTTGTCAAAGACGGAACAACTAAAAATTGTAAACTGCGTTTCATCCGTTGAAACTGAATCACGAAATACAGTTGAAAGTAACAAAGCGTCTCTATTAGCAGTTTAATAGGGGGAAAGTTGTGAATACATTACAAAAACATCTTATTTAGCCCACTTAGGCCTACATGTCCTTTGCGATAAAGCAATGCAATACAGTCTCTCTGCATTGCAAGGCAAATGTAACAATCATACATAATATAATTGAAATGAATGCATACTTAACATGGTCGGACTCAGATACTTCATCAAATGGAGACATGTACTGTTTATCATACTGAATGATGATTACTTTGTAGGGCCTACACCAATTCACAATATTACATCATCAATCATATATTTCATATAAGTATTTGTGATAAAATGGAAGGTGTGTAAAACTTTGAGTAAGGACAGCATGCCTGCTTGGGTTACGCTTAGGCCTAACTACACTACACAACAGCTCATGCACTCAAAGGATGAAACACGATGCTTCAGCCTAAAAAGCATCATGTTTCATGCTGAACTGGACAAAAAAATACCGCGTTTTAAAACTGTGGCTCCTTCCCTTTCCCTTTGTAGATCTCTACATCATCAAGAAAGTCCAAAAGGAAACAAAACAAATATTACTGGTACCTATAGACCACAACCCTCATCCTTTCAGTAGACATAGTATTAGTATCCTGATGTTCCGCTGACATAATTTCAAAGGCAGTTATTAGTTAATTTGTTTATCCAAAGTTAGGATTATAAGTTCCATGGCAGTACTAGTATAGCCTACAGCTTGAGCCTAGGTAGACCGAAAAATCAGTCTCTGTAGGACGTTCGATCCACTGACATTGCATCTGGCTCCTCTGAACGCCCTATGTCCAAAAATGTCATTTCGATTAAAGAATGCCCGAATGAGACAGTTATTCCTGTCTAGAGCCTAGGAACTGCTAGGTTTCAACAATTGATATCTAGAGATCGCTATTCTATAAATATGCTTAAACTTTGAACCCCAATTTTTGGTTCAAATATTGTGAGGGACATTTTGTATTTTCTTCCATTTTTCTTTGGTATTTACTTGTTTACCTGTAATTTACAGGTAATGTAAATGTGCTACCCTGTCAAGCTTTATTACTTAGTACTTAGCTTCCTTTGTTTTGTTTTGGAAAGGAAAGGAATGGACCATGACCATGTCCAGGCATTGTAACTAAATCTAAATGAAGAAAATTTATTCCTTTTTTCATCTTGTACATTTAATATGACGAACAATGACAATATTACCAATATTTCACGACTGCAGTGACTTGCAGCGGATTTGGCTGTGACGGGTACAGCTGACGGCATGCCGTGTACACGGCCTCGAGCCCACCCGGCAGTACAGGCGCACCCCCTGTCCCAGTTTCCGCTCCGCGAGGCTGCTGCTCCATCACAACTTCACAATAATGTCGAAGAACGTTCGGGCGACCAAATGTCTCCTATTTCATAACAGATAAATAAACTTCATTCATAAATAGTCAAAACTTCACCACATGAAATTAATTTCTGTATGTTTCACAATTGAAAACTAGCGAAAACTGTCGTTGAATTTATGAGCAACTCAAAAACAAAAACCATGGTGGTATTTAGCTGTTGAAAAATGTGAACATACTCCCTTTGGAAAATCGACCGTGCTCCCTCCCAATCACTGAAATTGCAAGTAAGTAGACTCGTGAAACATGCACGATTGTTTTTCCAAAGCTTGTTTGATAATTCATATAATGTTCATATCATCTTCCAAAAGTTATCATACAAATCTAAAATACATTTATATCTGTAACAACCGTTCAGGTTTTGCAACCGATTAAGGGAGTAAAGTTTACATTTGGAGGATCCTATTAGAGAAACTGTTGCAGAATGGGATACAGTATAATTTTAAAGGGAGCCCTACCCTGAAGCTATTACAGTAGATTGGTCTTGATTATAGCAGAAAAATAAAAATAACAAATGTATGACGAAGATCTATTAGCGATTTATGACTTTAAATAAAGGTTTACATATTTGTGACGTCACTTGCGAGCTGCTCTCTCCCATCAGCCTATGTTATTTTGTGTGATGTCTGAACGCCCTTAGGCCTGCAATAAACTCCATCAAATGTTATCAAATACAGTAACTTATATATGATAAAGCCTGTGCTGGCCTTATTTGTTTAACATACAGCTTTTTGTTTTGTTTTGTTTAGGAGCTCATTTTCATTGAACCGACAATCATTTGCTTCCGACGGGATGCTGTATGCTATTCCCTATCACAAAAACAAAAGTTAAACGCAAGGCCTATTTTGAAGGGAGAAATGTGCCATTTTGAGGGTTAAATCGCCCTAATTCCTTGCACATTCTTCCAATTATCAGCTGCATAGGCCTAACTAAAGATCGATTAGAGATTTCAAAAGTTTTAGGCCCACTTGTTTTTAATAGAATCTCATAACCTCAGGAAATAACTTACTAAGCATGCAAGAATGAATTACTACTAACAAGTAACGTTTTTAAAACCATATTCGAGCGTGGATTATCATCATATCCTTCAATTACTAAAATAAGAATGTAAATTTTTGAATGAAGTGTCAACTTGAGGAAAATCGCTGTCGGATAAGTACAAAATTAATATTCAAAATGTGATATTTGCAAGTACTCCATGATGAGGTCGAGTTTTCCTAGGGTGAAACTATATGCCGACTTGACACAGATCCCACCGCTGACTCAACTCCAGCTCCACATATGCATGCAAAAAGTATACGGCTAGCGCAAGCATGCATACGAGATATAACACCCCACCCGTGCCCGTGTACTGAGTGCCATCTGCTGCACCAATCCTGCTTTGCCTGTGGGATGGTTAATTGATTGCTTCTTTCTAAGATTGGGCGTGTATTGAAATACGTTTCAAAATGTCTTACGATGTAATTGCGAACCAGCCGGTGGTCATTGACAATGTAAGTTGTACTTTATTTTTCTAAGGTTGAATTTAAATCACAAGAGCAAATGGATAAGTGAGTGAGGCTGCAGGAGTGAGGCTGAGTCCAACTGAGTGAGACTGAAATTTAATGGCACTAACGACTGTAACTGCACTTGCTCTGCAATGTTGCAGTGCATTTGTTGTTCTGTTGATTCATTGAACCATGATTATTTATGTTAGCTTTTCAAGATTCTGCAGAGCCAGAGTTTCACTCATCCCTGAATTTACAATGTCTTGTTTGCCTGTTCAGTCCGGTTAACCTACTGAAGATACTGAAGTGTAGATTTAAGACTTATTAAGTGGCAGTAGAAGGGCATGTTTGACATTGAAACAAGAAAAACGAAGGCAAAGTCACAAGACGTTTCCTTCAAAATTTGTGCTAGAAAATTCTAAATGTGGTATTTTGCCATTATTCTATTTCTAGCACTTTAAATGACTTCTGCAAAATATAAGAGGTTGCTTTGTCTCAATCCACCTTCTATATTTACTGCACATTTAACGGGTACTTACAGTCTATTATATAATTTGTATTTTGCAATCTTCATATTTCAAAACTAGTACATCAGCTCCGTGCATGTTACACAGGGCATGTGAGATGAACTTTGTGCAGCTCTGATTGTTTGGTGGCAGAATGCAATGAAAGTGACCCAGAAATCACATTTTTAAAATGTTTTCAAGGTTGATGCAGATCAGAACACAAGCAACGGTACACACTAATTAGGAAACTTTATTTTTAACAGGGGCTAATTTGTTATCTTCAGGAGCCCCAGTGTGAATTTTATCATTGCTACCACAAAAATATGAGGGCCACTGTACTTATCTGCAATTCTCCCTATCGCATATAGCCGATGTCAAGCAATATCTCATTGATTGCTTTTGGGACATACACTTCCAGTTTTGCGACATGCCATATTCTGGAATACTAGAACATTCAAAACACAGAAATCATCATTTCTAACCTCCTAAAACTCATAATACCTCTCCTCATAGGCGCAAATATGAATCGACCTGATGACCAATTTTAAATATATCAAATGAAAAGTTATAGATTGGAAAATAATTGAATTATCTGCAAGATTTATAAAGTTCCAGATTTTGACTCAATATACAGTATAGTAACTATGACTTTGGAGTTCAATGTGCAGAAAGCATACAGAGAGAGCGTGTGTTCAAAACCGGAAGTTTACATCCCAAGAATTACTGGTAAACAAATTAGAGCGCTCCATATGCAATAGGGAGAATTTAAGTTCATACCTTGCTTCTAAGAACTGTTGTGTGAAGTGAAGACAAGTGCATTTCAAATATTTATGTTCTTAATGTTTTCAGGGCTCTGGAGTTGTCAAGGCTGGCTTTGCTGGTGACCAGATTCCAAAGCACCACTTTCCAAACTTGTGAGTATGAAACTAACTGTTAATCAAAATGATCGTTTGTTTTTTTATTAAATTTATATTTCTCCATTGAATCATGAGTCAGAATAAAGAGGGAATTGAGAAGTTGAGGATAGAATTATAAATACACAGGAAATGACAAAGAGAGTGGTGAAAATATAAAGCAAAGGAGAGTAGAGCAAAGTATATATTTAAGGTAAAAGGAAGATCTAGAATAACAATGGGTAGTAAGAGGATCAGATAGAGAGAAAGGTAAGAGAGAGAAAGATAAACAGAGAAGGAGAAAAGAGAAAAAGATAATTGTGCAAGTGTATAAGAACTCCAATTCAACTTACCATTTACATTGCATAAATTTAGAAATAATATAAATAAAATACTTTAAGAGTTTACTACTGATTGGAATGTAAGAAAAACTACATGTAGATGCATTTGAAACAATATGATTTTCATAGAATTTCAAACAAATAAGTTACAATTTAAAAATTGGGTTCTTTTTTGTTTGTTATAAAGTACACTTGAATGTTTTGTACTGGTACTTTAAAGAAGTATTGATTGGTGTTGAGAATATTTATTTTAAATTTTGATTCATATGCTTTATTCCAAACAGCGTTGGTCGACCAAAGCATGTCCGTGTCATGGCAGGAGCGTTGGAGGGAGATATATTTATTGGACCCAAAGCAGAGGAACATAGGGGACTTCTAAGTATCAAATATCCCATGGAGGTATGCTCTACAAATTAATATTTCTACATTTTCTTGTAGTACTCTACTTCTAAAAAAAAAAAAATCTTCATTTGTCTAATCAACCAATTCATGGTTGTCAGTTGTGATTGTGTAAAGTAATTATTACAGTGGCCACTAGTTTTGATAAGACAGTGAATCTAAAAATATGATGTAACATTCTATGATCGAGAAGAAAAGTTTTATTAGAGGGAAAATACATGTACATCCCCCCCCCCCCCCCCCCTTCAAGGTGCAGCATTTTCTATTCATGTAATGTGTAATTCTTTGTTCTGGGTTTTTGTCACATGGAAGTGCCATTGTTAAATTTTCCTGAAGTAAATGATCTAATGTGTTCATGAATAGAACCATTCCACATTGATGATACTGTAAACAATCTATAGGTGCCCGCGAGAATCCGGGCACTTGTTGACCTCGACCCCTAGCAACTGACCGGCCGATGAAAACAATGTGTAGCGACCGCACACGTACACGCATTTGTACGTTGAACTTAGCCATAGACAGAGTTGTCTCTGGCTCGTAACTCTTGATCCTTGGCTTCATGAGGAAGTTTATCAAAATAATCATACCACGTTATAACAGTTATGAAACACGAGTAGCAAAATCAAAAGGTTCAACAGAAAACAGCTTTGCGATCGCAAGTACAAGTGTCAAAGAATATCGTTCACATTCAAAGATATACGACGAATGTCAAGCGGCGCATGCATGCAACACACAAACGCATGCTTTTGTGTGTGTTGTTATTGTTAATGAATGGTCCCATTCATAATTTGGCGTGTATGGAAAGTGGCACAGTCGCGGCGGTCTTTGTTTTCATCGACTAGGGTTTGTGAAGTTGTTGATAAGCGGAGGTGACGTCACTCCCCCTCGGCCTATATCAACATCAGAGAGTTTCAGATTTACCTGTTATCTTTTTTTTTTGTATAGATTGTTTTGTTTTCTTACTTGGTATAATTCATGGTATTTGTTTTCTCTTATTCATCTCTCCGTCACTCCCTCCCCTCTCTCCTTATCTCTCCCGCTCTCTCCCCCCCCCCCCCTCTCCTCCTCTCTTCCCCTTTGTTGTCTTTACCCCCTCTTCCCCTCTCCCTTCTCTCCCTCTCCCCCTCCCCCTCACCCCTTCACCCCATCCCCCTCTCCCCCTCTCGCCCTCTTACACTCTCCCTTTCTCCCTACCTTCCCCACTGTGCCCCTCTTGTTTACTCTCTTCCTTCCCTCTCTCTTCCTTCCCTCTCTCCTCCACCCACTCGATGTGTCCACATCTACAGCATGGCATAGTTAAAGACTGGAATGACATGGAAAGGATATGGTCTTACATTTACTCCAAAGATCAGCTACAAACATTCTCAGAAGAGGTAAGAAATTCAAAATGCAGTGAAAAATGTAAATTTTCCACCACATTTACCTTTCCTTTCCACTCCTATCACTAATTTCAGAGACTATGTTTTCTTTGTAGCTAAGTTGGTGTGGAAAACGTGTTGTGTATAGTCTTTTGTTCTCCTCGCAATTTTAAAATTAAGTTGTGTTTTCAAATTCATGAAAGTTCTTTTTTTTGTCCTTCATTCATGAATTTATTTCCTCTCATTTATGTTCATATATTGTACACTTCTAACATGTAAATCAGTTTTATTTGTGAAATTACGGCGACATGTAATACTATAAAGACCACGTATTGTGTATCTCACTCCTCTTTTCATTTTATGTCCCTGTTCCTTCCTATATCCCTCAATCCTTCCTATTTCCTACTCTTCTTCCTGTATTTGTCCTTCCTGCTGATACCGTTCATTCCTTCCTTCATCCTCCCTTCCTTCCATCTCCATTCTTCCATTTTCACAGCATCCTGTGCTACTGACGGAAGCTCCCCTCAATCCCAGAAAGAACCGAGAGAAAGCGGCTGAAGTCTTCTTTGAAACCTTCAATGTTCCAGCTCTGTACATGTCCATGCAAGCTATCCTCAGTCTGTAAGTTCCTCAGTTAACCATTTTACAATCTTACTGGCTTCTCTTTTGACTAGAAATTTAGTGGTCAAATCAAAGTTTATCCAAGTAATATTTGGCAAATGATACTCCCTGGCATATAGTTGAGACTAGAAATTTAATGATCATTATCAAGTTTTTCCAATTAACACTTGGCAAATATTATTCCCTGTTGTGTTGAAATGCACCAAATACTATTCAAAACAGCTGAACCTAGATTTAGTCGCTCTTTGGGAATTGAAAGGATAATTCTGTCAGGTTGGGGCAATTTTGGTGACAAACCAGAACTGGAAAACTATACATCGTATTAAACCCAACAACATTTGCTCATATTGAATTTAGCTCAAAACGTGTGGGTATCTATTTTTAGAAGTACTCGAGTATCATGTATAAAAATACAAGATATTTAATTAGTGTGATTTTATGTAAATGTGAAGTTCATGTAATTTGACATCAGGGCTCTACAAACAGACTTGCCCGATTGCCCGGGGCAAGTGAAAATGACGCCCGGGCAAGCATTTCTCAAAGTCACTTGCCCGTCCGGGCAAGTGGTTATTTTCCACCCAAAAATATGGAAATAACATTGTTCTTACGCATATGCGAGAAAATTAATGTGAATGTGTCTCGTATCATGTCAACCCAGGCAAACACAGCTGAAATTTTGTCATGAAAATTCGTCTGAAACTCCGTTCCGTGGACACTGCCATCTTGAACTGAAAAATAAATTCTGCTCATATGCGCGATATCCGCATTACCGATATTTTAACCAGATAAGAGCACTGGCTTGCGATCGCGAATGTGCGACTGCGCGATGTGAAATTTTTCGCAACAGCTGTGTTTATTTGTGTGTCCACATACCGTATTTACGTGGATTACTACATATGGGACTGTAATGTGAAAACGTGTGTAAGTGATTGTTGTATGAGTTCTGCACATATACCTGCCGTAGAGCAGCAATGATTTAATTGATTTGCCCATGATTTTGATCGCTACCAGTACACTTGAAACGGCAAAAGGAGCCCATCTACCAAGAACCCTATCCAGAAATATCGGGCTGATTACTCTAAGGTTTTCTGTATTAACAAGCTCGAAACTGGGAGATCATGGTGCTAGTTCATAACTAAGTGTATCCACGACAGCCTACGGCTATGCGGCTAGTCACAGGTAGCTAGCCGCCTAGCCGTCCCGGGGCTATAGGGTCTAAACGGACACTAATGCAGACCTAGAAATCACTTTTTTGGACGATTGAACGGCAAAGAAGTTGTCTAGGGTTAGACATTTTACTTTTGAAATGTGACTGTTTATAATCCTGTCAGCGTGCTTATGAGTTACATGTATTATGACAAGCTTTGCCACCTACAAATTACAATGCAATGTGGTGTAGTCAGTGTTATCAATATGTGTTTTTTAAATTCCTCTAGTCTTGTGAAAGTGTCCTATACCTGCCTACATGTAGTGAGCTGAGTCTGCTCCCAACATGCCCAATTATTAAGGGAGGTCAGGCGTATGTGTGCTTCATTTCGAGTGAAAGCAAGAGTACTATAGTTAGGAGAGTCAGTGCTAAACATGATGGACTCGAATGATTAAAAACAAACACTAGTAACTTGTCAAACTCTGTGTAAATACCTATTGTAATGTTCAGTTGTCCTGTAAAGTATGTTATAATTCGGCAGGATAAGGTATGCCGCTTCTGCAGAAAAATTAGTGAAAAACAAAGGTTATAATAAAAAAAAAACGGGCAAGCAGTTTTTCCTCCAGGGCAAGCAAATATTTTACCGCTTGCCCTGTTGGGCAAGCGGTAAAATTTTTTTTTGTAGAGCCCTGGACATCTTAAAGATTGTCTTTTGAAATAGGCATGACACTGGCAGGGCATGGTTATGATATTCATGGCATCAATTGATCTCTTCTTTTATTGTGTAATAGAATAGCTTGTACCTCGATTACATGGACATGATGTTTTTTGCCCCAACATTATGTAATGACCGATTTATAAACATCTTTCTCTCTGTAGATATGCCACCGGTAGGACCACAGGAGTAGTTTTAGATGCAGGGGATGGCGTGACACATGCTGTACCGATCTACGAGGGCTTCACGCTTCCCCATTCTATCATGCGGGTGGACCTTGCTGGGCGTGATGTTACACGCTACCTGCGGCTGCTCCTACGGAAGGAGGGCTTTGACTTCCACACGTCAGCTGAGCTAGAGATAGTCAAGTACATCAAAGAGGTAAGGGTCCAATCCAAAGAGGTGCGTACAGGTGCGAAAGGCCCGTTGACCTGAACACATCGCTTGCATGCTTTACGTGCTTGTCCGACTGATCACATGACAGATTAGACTCCACGAAGTTGACCCAAGCTACACGAAGGCTTAATCAGATGGTGATTCACTGATGCTTACACTCACGTGCACACGCCACTCATTGTGTGTGCATGCGCCATAGTGTATCAAATATTGCTGCTGATATGTCGCACACGGGCAAGATCGTGACTGTCAAAGTTTTACCGATCTTGAGGGAGAGCTGATAGGTCCACTGCCAAATATATGATATCGCACTGTAAGAGCTCAGTTGTAATACTCTTTTTGTTCTCCAACCCTAAACTTGTATTTTCCCTTTCAAATTTTGAAAAGTCCATTCAGTATATTGTGTTTATATTCACCCGATTGTTGCAGGATAGTCACAGTGCCAACATTACTTCCATCTGAATACTGGTACTTGATATTTGTGAAGCATTCACGACTGAACTTTCTTTGTTCTTTTTTTTCAGCAATCATGTTACCTATCCATCAATCCACAAAAAGATGAGACTTCAGAAACAGAGAAGACAACCTACACACTCCCTGATGGTAGCCACTTGGAGGTAAGATTGTTAATGTATTTCTTTAAAATGTGATACATCCACCTACTTGATAGAGTTGTTCTTTATCACAATGCTTTCTCTACTCCATAATGTTTTTGCATTATAAAATTATAATGATATAAGACATTGCCCCCTCCCCCTTTTTCACTGTGACTATCAATCGGTCTGCCATTTTCTCTATCTTTCATTGCTTCTTCTTCCTCTCTGTCTCCCTCTCTATCCTTTTTCTCATTCTCTCTGTCTATCTGCAATTTCTCTTTTTACTCTCTTCCTTATCCGTCCAAACTATGCATCTATCTGTACCTTGATTTTCTTGTGTTTAAAGTTTGAAAAGAATTGTCCACATTTTTTAAGGTCTAGTATATTGCCTATCAAAGTTTTGTATCATTCCTATATTGTTGTGTATGTTGTTGATTAATTTTCATTCCAACAATTGTGTTTGGTGCTTAGCATTATATCAGGAACATTCTTTTCCATACATCCATACATGAAACACTAACACAACATTGTATTATCAAGTTTTGAGTGTGAAAAAGAAACCCTTGCATGCAAACTGGATCATAATTGGATCCTTTGAAGTAAAAAAAAACCTGTGAGCAAAAATAACTTATTTGAAAAGACATTTTAGGCATATGTCCGGTGATAAGGATAACGTGTTCCATCCTGTAAATGAATGAACAATTATGTTCAAATCTAAATTCCCTTAGAAAGCACTTTTATGCCCAAAACAATAAATTTCCTGTACTGACTTGCCCATGAGTGCAAAATGAAAGTCCATCAAATGAATAGCTTGCGAAAGTCCTTTCACTTAAAAATACAAGTAAGTTCATTGACCCTTGTTTTCACCCTCACATCCCCTCCCCCAACCCCCAACAGGTGGGCCAGGCCAAGTTCCGCGCCCCTGAGCTGCTCTTCCGGCCAGACCTGATCGGTGAGGAGTGCGAGGGGCTGCACGAGGTCTTGACCTTTGCCATCGACAAGTCCGACATGGACCTTCGCCGCACCCTCTTCTCCAACATCGTGCTGTCGGGTGGCTCCACCCTGTTCAGGGGCTTCGGGGACCGCCTGCTCAGCGAGGTCAAGAAGCTGGCCCCCAAGGACGTCAAGATCAGGGTGAGTCCAAATCCACCAGAGATGAAAAACAAAAACAAATCTTATTTCCCTATGAACTGTTTGCATGCCAGAGAAATAGATGCTCTGAGCCATTTGCATTTATTACTAAGGCTCATGAACATTCTCATTTGAAATTACTCCTGAATCGGCTTTCCAGAATACAATTTTTTTTCCAACTCCCCATAGATAAAATGGAATACCACTATGCCCCCTCTCCTCACTTGATTGTGTTTTGTTTTGTTTTTCTTTCTGGTCACTTGTTCTGTCCATAACTTAGAAAAATTACATTTTATTTCGCTGTTTGTCTGTCATTTTTCTCTCGTACTTTCTCTCTCTCTCTCTCCCTCTCTCTCTCTCTCTCTCTCTCTCTCTCTTTCTCTCTATCTCTTTCTATCTCTCTCTCTCTATCTCTTTCTATCTCTCTCTCTTTCTCTCTCTCTCTCTCTCTCTCTCTCTCTCTCTCTCTCTCTCTCTCTCGTGGAATGTCTAGCATATGCCTATGTTTTACCTTATCTGATTATTTTCATTTCCTATTGTTTTTCTCACAGATTTCAGCCCCACAAGAAAGACTGTACTCAACATGGATAGGGTAAGTCAAACAAAGTCAGCTAAATAGATAGATAGATTGATAGATAGATAAATAGATAGATAGATAGATAGATAGATAGATAGATAGATTAGATAGATAGACAGATGGATAGATATATAGATAGATAGATAGATAGATAGATAGATAGATAGATAGATAGATAGATAGATAGATAGATAGATAGATAGATAGATAGGATAGATAGATAGATAGATAAATAGATGGATAGATAGATAGATAGATACATACATACATAGATACATACATACATACATACATACATACAAACATACATAGATAGCTTTGTAATTTATGTAGACATTATCAAGGCTTACAATGCCCATCACAGAACTAGAGACAACATTTGCAAGTCAAGTCTTTTTATTTAAACCATTTTAGTTTATTAATTCTATTAATTCGGTAGTATGAATTGATGCAGATTGGGCGACACTTGGGTACTTAAAAAAAGCTGATTATATGGTACAAAAGAGTTGATAAACTCACCCATAGTCACATGCTATGACTGAAATTAATGACTGTGTCTTTTCTATTATCTCTGACAGAGGCTCCATCTTAGCTTCACTAGACACTTTCAAGAAGATGTGGGTCTCCAAGAAGGAATACGACGACGAGGGAGCAAGGGCTGTACATCGGAAAACATTCTAGCATATCGAGTCTCTTCATCCCTATCAGAACAGTAAAGACCATATACTTAAGATTAAATCGCTGTACAGTAATCCAATGTGAAAATGACTTTTTTTTCCTTTTTTTTTTTGCAGGGCGTGACAAGCTATTGGCAGATATTGTAGCATGCATGTAGTAAATCTAGCAGCCAATAGTGACTCTCCCTTTTAAGTGCTTAATCCATCCTTTGCTGGATATAATACTGCTTTATGCAACTTGTGTTTAATATTGCTAACAAACATACACAGATGATGCATTAAGAGTTAATCAGTGTACTGCCCTACTCTGACAAAGGAAGCAAGTGACAAATTACTCAAATCTGGGTTATTGGTACTCTTAGATTGTACCCAGCATTCCCTATATATGGCCAAAATCCGGACAAGAAATATTCATCTTGCTGCGAGATATTCAATCTAACATGATGTGGTGTTGCACTGATGCCAATGCAAGTGACAGACACATTTTGCTCATTTACAAGAAAACTCTGTTGTTAGTTGCTTCCTTTTGCCAGAGTTGGGTAGAGTACAGGTCCTTGGTTGTATGTCGCAGCATGTTGCTGCCAAGAATTATGGAGTATCTTTCAATGCAGAAAAACATAATTTTGTAACATGTGTGGTAAACCCATTTATTTTGATATACAAAAAGCTACCAGGTAATCAAATGGAACTCATTGCAAGTGGTCGAAGTTTCCTTCAAAATGCAGAAGTAGTTAGGTGGATATAGCATACGCAAGAAAATTCAACATCTCACCAGATTTTAGTCGCCTCACACTTATGAGTTTATAACTCCTACAGATATTATAATGCTATATGATAATGAGTGTTATCAATCGCATTCTATAGCCATATTCAACGATAAGCAACATCTCACCAGATTTTAGTCACCTCACACTTTTGAGTTTATCACTCCTACAGATATTATGATGCTATTTGATAATGAACGTTATAAATCGCATTCTATAGCCATATTCAACGATAAGCAACATCTCACCAGATTTTAGTGGACTCGTACTTTCAAGTGTGTTACCTCTGCAGAAACTCTAATGCTATTTGATAATGGCAATCACATGCTATAGCCATGTACATTTCACAAAGCATCAGGTTTGGCATGCCTCCCACTTATAACTCAAATAGTCAGGAAATAGAATCTCTGCCAACAAGCCAGATCGGAGTTATCCTTCTTTTCTGAAAATCCACATTAGACAGCAAAACACTAGAACACAGACACCTACAGTGGACTGTGATTGGATATACTATTTATGAAAGTATTATGAAGTAGATTTTCACTTATGACCCATATTTGGAGTAAAAATGCATATACCTGTTGCCATGTCTGTACCATAGTAATTTGTGTACAAGTTTCTGTCTCAGTGTCGGTGTGTGCCATTATGCAGCCTCAGAAACTACCATTTGAATGCATATTTTGCACTATTTTTGGTACAGTTTTGGTTATTTAGACTTTTATCAATGCTGATGTTTCTCTGGAAAGGTCAGCAACAAACAAATAAACAAAAAATCATTATTACATCAAGTGAATTGAGGATTTTTTTTTTTTTTTTACATTTTGATATTAAGCTTAACCTGATTTAAGTCCATCCACAGTCATATTTGTAACATTTTGGATATCCCTTCAGTTTTTATGTAAAGTGCAATTTGAGGTTGAATATATATTTCACAAATTTTGATATCTATCATAATGTTGGTTGGTAAATCAACGTTTATTGCAATGTCACGAGATACTGACATAGATTCAAAGGATAGTGGTGTGTAACAAACCGGTATGTTTTTTCCTTGGAACGGATTACATTAATTATTTATATAGGCCTACAGGCTACAGATAATAAAAAGATGATGTTTGAAGGTTCACATGACATATGTAGTAGATCTTCATGGGGGCTGTGAGTGATGTTTTCAGTTAATAATGCATTCAGTGGAGGAATAGTTACCGGTATTTGCATTCTGTCATCACAAAATATCATTGTGTGATTTTTAAGCCAGCAGATTGTGAAAGTTAGGAAAGCAAAATGAACTGTAATAATCACAGCACATTTTCCTCTCAGCTGTAGCCAAAATGAATTTGCTTTAAACAATCTCATGTTTTTCACTTCCTTAGGAATTAATCTTCAGGAATTTTAAAGATTTATTATGGTCTAATCTACTCTTGATCCTCCATGTGCATGTCTTAGAAATCTGTTATAGTGTGGGGAAAAACCAATCTTGGGATTTTAACGGTAAGAGATATTTTCTATTTGTTTTATTTTTTAACTTTGTATGTACTGTAACATTTTTGTTTGTTGTGCTGTTGCTACGAGCCCCTGTTAAAAAAATGAAATCCTTCTTTCAGCATTTTATTTATCTCAATATTTTATGATTTATGTTTACAATCACTACAATTACTTGAATGAAAATTGTAAAATTGTGACATACAAAGGCTTGAACGAAATATGAGATGTAAAACTAAAATCATTCGAAATTGTATAGATTATTTATGCGTATTACTTATGTGATTTCTTTCTTTGTATTATTTTACTCTATTTATTGCTTTCTAATTGCATGTGAAGATTGTGTAAGATACACTTTCTTTAAAAGTGCACTCATACTTTGCAGCACCTAATGTCTGAATGAATATCAGGGATTGGGCATGACTTGGCAATGTTATAGCTATTTTATAGGTAGTTAATTATGACAATTGATTTATGAGCTCATAAATGCCCTTATACATTCTACATGATGTCCATGTATGAAAAATGTCTTAATCACTGAAGTTTGTTTTCATATGTTGGCTCTGTGCTTTTTAATTGTTGCATAAATTGCAATCAAGTCGGGTACAATTAATTCAATTTGTATTACTGTTCCAGTATTTGCACTTCCAGATTGTTATGTTGATTATTTTATCCAACATCAAAGAAGCATTGAATGAAACTTTGGATTTCAAGTGTTGTGCATGTGAAATGTATTGAACACTTCCATACGAGACATTGAAAAATCTTCAAGCATTCCGATGGCTTTTGAAAAAAAAAATTGCAATTGTTTTTTTTTCAGAAGGGCGTAGGAAGATTACGAGTGTTTAAAGTTGTTTGTCTCTACCCTTGAGTCATAAAAGTGACTAATTATGAGATTGACACATATATATGATGTCAGATTTGTTGGCATTCTAATGCTGTTAGCCGTATTGTTTCTTAATAGCCAGGCATATATCAAGACCTAGCGCCGACAAGAATGAAGTGGCAAATTATTTCCTTCTCCTGATCAAGTCAGAAAAGAATGAATTAGTCTAGAGCAGCCAAACACGTTCATTGTAAAGTTGGAGAAGAAATGCGTAACAGCTCCGAAGCCAGGCTACGAAAAATCATCAAATTAAACACTTCACACTCAAATGTATAAAATACTATATAAATTGTTATGATGTCAAAGCACAGGATCATTGATATAAAGCAAGATGATAAATATTTTGCTTGCTTGCCATTACAAGTTTGTATTTATGAACTATCCCTTCTTTGTATATTTTTTTTTAAGGCATAATGTTTTGAGGGTATTTTGTTTTCTTGTGTAAAAAAAAAAACTCAGTTTCCAAACTTGTGGGGCGGGTTTGGTTGCTGCTGTTATACCTGCTGACAATATTCATGTGTTCCATATAATTCAATTAAAGTAGTGTAAATAAAGACATAAATGTGAGGAGGTCTGAACGTTTTGTTTGTTCACAGTAAGTGTGTATTTATTTTTATTGTGTGCTGTGTGGTGATATTCTATGAAAACATTTGATCATGAAGAAAAAATACTGCGTACATTTTTTAAAACCAGGCTTCACTGCAATACTTCTCTATGTTTTTTTATTGTGTGCTGCGTGAAAATATCATATGGAATTATTCAATCATGAAAAGGAAACGCTGCATACATTTTTTAAAGCCAGGCTTCAATGCTGTTAAATACTGTCAATATACTTTGATTCTCAGTAGCCAAGTTGATGACAGAGCACTGTAGGCCTACCCAGTAGTAAAACCAAGGAGTTCACTATAAGGACTACGTCGAAGTAAGGGCTGGTACCTTGAAATGATACTGACCGTCAGGGTGCTCTAGTTTTGTGTATGCATGCTGTATCACAACCTCAAATCTAGGGTGCCCTAGGTTAACCCTGTCAGTCCCATAGGTTATAAACTGTGTTGTGATTCATATTGACTAAAGTGTGTTGGTACTGAGATGGTTTAACTAAGCCTGGATAAGAAATGTACACACAAAAATGTAGCTAGCCAGCTTCCTGACCCCTATAACAAGGGGTATGTTGCACATATGTTTTCAATTATTGCAATTTACCGTCAATGGTAACTACCATGGCAACAGATACAACATTGAGAGCTTATTGGCTATTGCCATGGTAGGTCCCACTGATGGTAAGTTACCGTACAATAATTGAAACTCTATGCAAAATGCTAATGGAAGAAAAAAGGTGATTAGTCTTTAGCGTCCAGACTTAGTTTTGATTGCAGTGCTCGGTGCATGCATGTAGTATGTCTCCTTGTTCTACCGCCTGAAAACAAGGCTAGCTGTGTCCCTGAAAGGCAATAGAAGGTTACCGTGCCTTTATTAATTACCTCTTCACTGTTCAAATATTTATGCAGATTTGTACTTCTACTGAACCTGCAGGTGTGTACTTGTAGATGTACTTTCATGACACTTATGACTACGAGCAATCCTGGGTTTCAGAGGGGGATATTATTTGAGGTTGCTAACTTCAGCCTCGGGTTAGGCTAGGCTAAGGGTGCCTTTACCAACCTAACCCTAACCCTAAACATAGGCTGCAGTGAGTAACCTAGAATAATTTATCCCCCTTAAAACCCCGGATAACTTGATTATATCTTTGCAATGATGTGAAAAAGAGGAAGTATGAATAAGAATGGAAAGTGGGAGAAATGGAAAAAAGAATGTGAAAGAGGCCAGTGTTCAAGCTATGGTTATACACAAAAATACTGAAAATAAAATGCATGTTTCCTTATCATTTTTACCATAAGGTGGATGAGACTAGCAAATGGAAAGGAAAGGAATATGAGGTGAAATGGAAAAAAATGAGAGAGGAGATAACTGCATTTTCAGCAATATATATGTTTGTTCCCTTCACCAATTATCTTTTTCTTTTTTCTATGGAATGCTATGTAGATTTAAAGTTGCTAACATGGACCATGTTTTTCTTATGACCTTTATCTTAAATTTGGTAATTGGTATCACTAGGATCAAATGTGCATTTTGATATGCTAATTACCTGCTCAGAACTAAGTTATCCATCTTTCCAAGAACGATTAATAAAATCCACTTCTACTGAACAAATTCATGCAACCACTTAATTAATCAAAGACAATTCGATGAGGAATTACTTGTGATGCATATAAAGCAGTGTTAGTGTATCACTAACTTACTTGTACAGATCAACCATTTACAGATTTACATACTACCCAAAGCTTTTGTGGAACCACGTTATTTTTTTAGTGACCAATCAATATTTGTTTAATTAGAAGCTCCTTTGTTATCAAACTGTGACAATGACTCATTCAACACATTGCCAACACCTTCATACATGTATTATCTCTTCAAAATGACTTTGAAGTACTGTGGAACTTTAATTGACCTGGAACAAACATGCACCCAATTTGCTAATACCCAGCTAAAATGTGTGTCATCTGTTGACTAGTCCCATGTTAAAAAGCTAAGTCATAATTGCTCTGAATTCAATCATGAAAACTTGTATCACCTAGCTCCCCACAGAGCAAAGTACAGAGATGTCTCATATGTACAAATGACTGATGTTATTCTTAAAATATGCAGACGAAGATGTACAGTTTTTGTACTATTCAAGTAATTACTGATGGTTTCCATTACTTCACAAGGCACAAATGGTAATTTATATTTTTCCTTCATCTTTGACAGCATCAGATGATTTATTTTACGCCCCATAAAGTCTGTTTAGTACGCGGTCTAAGTTAAACCACCAGTGTAAATATGCGCCATTATGACACAATCGTCTCAAATTATTAACTATATTGAAGTCAAATGAAACCTGGACTTGACGTGACAACAGAACGGGGTACCATCATTACATGTATCACCACTCAAACAAAATACTAAAACCAATTACGGCAAATTTCTTTTCATGAGTCCCATTTATTTTCGATAAACTCTGACGAAATGTTTTGATGGAATGCAATATGTACAGTATTGCCCAAGAGAAAAACAATAAGGAAAGAAAAGTATGATAAAAAAGGATATGTACATTCCAGGAGAAATATCAGAGTTTTACTCTTACCACTTGCTCAATATATATTCTTGAATGTATCTGCAAGTTCTTGATACATGTTTATCAAAAACGCCTTCAATAACTGGCAAGTACATACATGATAAACCATTCCCACACTGCGTTCATTATTATATTGAGTTTTGTGGTAGCGGATGACTCCACAATCATAAATAAATTCCAAGTGGGTATTTTAGAGATTACAAGATTTTATTACAGTGTTCTCTTAATCAAATAGAAACACTGAATACATCCTTAATCATGCAGTACAGTCAATCAATGATAAGCACGAAGCATGTTTCCACTTATGTAGATAACCACACAATTGCACTTTAAAACTGTCTAATGACTCGACTCCAGTAGCTTTAATATTGACATATGTTGACTTCTATTCTTGCATTAGCTTTGGGTCTGCAAGTCACAGGATGAACTTTATTCTTCACCAAGGAATCCTGCCAAGACTAGGATTATTTGATACCACAATCACACTAACCCTGAACTTGAGATAACATGTCCCACATGGAATCAAACTCTATTTCACCATAGACCTGATGTCACTGTGTTTAACCTCGCTTCCAGGCATTTGGGCATTTCTAAAACAACATTTTTCAATAAAGGAATCTGGCTGCAGTAGACTAATCATTCTTAATTTCTTCTCCTGCTCTGCCAAACAGGGACGGACTCAGAAAAGAGGAGAATGATACAGTGACTAGTCTTAGAGTACTAGACTCTGTTTGTCAGTTGGGATCAGAAATGTTCAACAACCTGGTAACGAGACTAGCTGCTGGCGATCAACACACATTTGCACCATATTCATGTTGGTCATTTATATGTCAACAGAGAGACAATGTCAAAGTCACTGACCCCTCAATGACAATTAATTCACAGTGGCTATGATTAAATCATACCAACATGGTACATTTTTGTCAGCTGGTGCATTTTTCTCCCCAAAACCAATCATGCTATTTACCAACCAGCAAATAACCATAATATGAATTTGCAGTGAATGAAAGCAGAACACATGATAAATAGCTTGAGGCAAGTTTAAATAAACTTGGGCAAGGAGAAAACATGATTAACAATATTTCAAATGCGCAAAACTGGAGAACAAGGCCATCACGGTTAAGGACGTTTCTCTACGTATTTCGTGCAAAAATGCCATTAACGTTCATGTCTAGAAACAAAATGCTCATTCAAGCTGTTCTCTATCTATATTTCAAACTCCACAATTTGTATCAAGTGTTTGAGTTAAGAAGGGATTAGAGGTGTTTTGAACATATAGGATGAATGTCATTCTGAGTCAATATGTTGCCAATTTTAGGAGTGGTCATATTTCAATTACTCTAACATCTCCATGACTTGTCCAATTTGACTCAACTCTTGAAGTGATTTGCTACATGTCATATACAGTGTATGGTACTGCACCACAGCTCAAAGGAATTGGCATCGGGTAAAGGGAAAGGGAAGAAAGGGAAGGAGCAGTTTTAAACTGCTGTATATTTTGTCCAGTTCGGCATGAAACATGATGCTTTAGCCTAAAATGCATCATGTGTTTCATGCTGAACTGGACAAAATATACCGCGGTTCAAAATTGCGGCTCCTTCCCTTTCCCTTTACCTGTGCCAATTCCTTTGAGCTGTAGTGTACATGTACAATCGTTATTTCTCCTTCAACTATGTGTTTGGCGTAGTTGTACTTGTACTCATACACACAATACACAGATCCTACAAAGCAGCAATCTGACTTCCATAGCAAGGGTTGAATCATAAAGGTATAACTGTACAAAGTAACTACAATCAAGATCTCTTTTCATTTCATCAGATTAAACAGATCTACATGTGCAATGAACTTGCAAGTGCATTATTGTTAAAACTATTCTGTATCCCAAATATCGACATCAATTAACTGTTAATATCCCCAATACAACTGGTAACTTGTATTTCAACCATGTTAAAAGTCACTTGTGATATATTGCTAATGAAACAAACTTAACAGCCGAAGTGGCCATGTTGCTTTATTACCCTTAATCAAACTTCATGAAAGAATCACATTACAAGCACCGAATACACACTAATGGAGGAGAAATGTATTGAAACCAATCCTTACTTGAACCGACATGATCCAAGCCCTTTCTGTACTTGATGGCTCAAAACTTCACGCCCTCCAAAATATGAGATTCAATTGAAACCATTTTTATGAGTATGTAGTATCAAATTTATGACACAAGTGTGTATCATATGACATGGTAGGATACAGTAAGCAGGAAAGACGTGTAGATAAGAATTTCATGAACACACTACATGTTTAAGCACTAGAAAATGCAGCATTCCACAGAGGACAAAGAGCATGTGACTAATCTCCGGGCCAAATAAGAGCAGGACACAGAAGAAAAAATTATATTAAGAAAAACATGAAAAGGGGGATGAGCAGCAGAAAAAAAACAATCCCCAACTTAAGTCCACACTTAAATTTAAACATAGAAAGTTTAAACAAAAAGAAAGAAATTAAAACATAATAATATACTATAACAGATCAAGTTTTGTTGTTAATTGTTAGACTCCCATACTCCCATCCCAAAAGTCCAATTTCCAGTCCAATTAAAATTTAGTACCCTCAGTCCAATTTTCCAGTCCCATATCCCATTAACTGTGTATCAATTACTTAACTCCCTGCAGACCCTAAGAAAATCACAATCTAAGCAACTCACTCATATCAATGTGGTACTGGTACACATGAGTATTTCTTGTCAATTTTGTGATGAAATACATGTATAAGTTTGGGGAAGATGAAATATGTTCCTGTTAACTCAATTCTACCTTTGACAAGGATATGGAGCAATACACTATGTACTTAATCAAGCATGTCTTTAAATTATCAGATCTTCAGAAACAGTTTTGAAAATACCAGTCAAATATATTTTGTAAAAATAATTCCATAATACATTCATCATTAGCATTGCGCCACCACAAAAAAAGTATCAGGATTTACCTACGCAATTGATTAATTTCGTTAAATTTACATTTTAATGAATAGCATGATTTAAATCAGAATGCCTTCTGTAAGTTCTGAATAGGAAAAAAAAGTAATCTGCTCACTGACAGAACCATTACCAATCAGGATAGATATGATAATTGTTTGATTTCTGTCAGATTTTGACCTCATTTATCATTTTTATCATTCCTTACTCCTTTCTTGAAAGGGGAGATGGGGTGGGGCGGGTGCTAAACTTGTTGCAATGTGAATTCCTAAAAAGGACTGTTTGGTTATGATTTTGTGAATAGATCTGAAGGTGGAGTGCAAAGTGAAAAGGCATAGTTTATATTTCTTGAAGCTTACAATTACATGTATTATCAATGATACAATACCAAAAATCTAATTGAAGTTCCTCCATAAACTCTTCTCAGAGATGCACCATACACTGTACATAATTATATCAGGCACAGACAATGAATGGTTTGAATAGCAGGTCTGGTTGCCAAGTGCGATATTTCTTTTGTGAGGCATTTGTTTCAGCAGTCTTAAAATTATTTCAAAGATAGAATTTTGTGATCTATTCTGTGTTCATCTTCAGATCCAGTTCCTTATCATAATTAGATAATTATCCTTATCATCTTTCCTTTTCCTTATGAAGGAAGAGATCCGAAAAATGGACGATCCCAAATTAGGAAAAGAGTAGAACTTCAAATGCAAATGATGTTACAAAATATCACGATTAATAATTTTCTGACATCATCAAAACAACAAGAGAAGACCAGCCAGTGAAGGGGTGTGACCCTTGACCCTTGCCTGTGACATCATTATAGTTCTCCCACACATACCCCGACTTATTATATTGCTTAATGATATTACTAATCAGGTTTTCCCTCAATTCTGTGTACATCTCCCTTGCTGTATTGGCGTAAGGACCAGGTACATTAGCGTAGTGGTGCAACGCTCGAACTGAGAGATAGTTGATGTTGATCCAGACTGCCCCACGCCAGTAAGGCGCATCATGTTCTGTGTTGTATTTCTTGTAGAGGGGGTCGGTCTCTGACAGAGACCGCAGACCGTACTTGGTCCATAGCATCTTGGGGTCCTTCATGTCCACGAGGGTCTTTCCCAGTTTGTCTGAATCTGGGTCAATGATCTGCAGGAGAAAGGGAAAGAGGCTGACGTAGCCAAAGGAGTTGACAAACTTATTGGATGGCCCCGTCTTTGACTTGACGACACGCACCATCTCCAGGTGTGGCATTCGCACGGGAGGCTGACCGGGTCTAGGGGGCGGAGGTCTCTGTCTTTCCAAGACAACGCGAGTTGTGTGGTTGCCATAGTCACTGAACATCTTCGCCTTGGGAGACCAGTGGAGTTTCTCCAGGAGGGCGTTATCCGTTAAAACTCGAAGAGTCTTTTCATATTCTGCGTATGGTGCGCCAATGGTTTTTCCTATCTCTACCATGACATTGGAGGCCAGTGCCATCCAGCATCGCAAATCAATGTGCCTCTCCTCGCTGGAAGGGTGAGAAGACCGTGGGTAGTCGTCAAACCCAGAGGTCAGCGTCTTAGGATTGAGTTCGCGATTCGTGGTCTCATTCCGCCCCTTCCACTGGTACGATGTTGGTAGAGGCCCTTGCTGGGTGGTGTTGAACCATTGGTACCATGTCTGCAGTCGAGGGTAGACATGCTTTAGGAAGGAGACAAACTCTTCTTTAGGGGCGGCCGACGATGCGTCCCTCAAAATAGTCTGCAGGGACAGGAAGAAGGTTGGTGGATTGGCGTTGGAGTCGTGCTGAACCACAAACTCGGCAGGCACTTTGCTCCTGGCCTCAGCGTCCAGGATCTGCTCTCGAGGGATCCACCCATCCGCATTCATCAGGTCTAGCCAGTGACCGATGATGTCAGTGCTGATGTACGGGTCCCACTTACTGATCAGGAGATTATGGAACCCCTCGTCCCAAAGAAAGCCCCTTGGAAAGAAAGATCTGGAAGGCACAGCAGTATAAAGAGGGGCTTCCCAGTACAGCACTGGCTCAGCAGTGTACTTGGACTTCACTATCGACCTTCCGTAGAAGTAGCCAATCCCCCCAATCACATTACTCATAGTCGCCTTTGCAAACTTCACCTCGGAAGGTGAGTACCCTTTCTCTGTTAGCCCAAACTTCTCCTCAAACTTTCTGCCAAACTCATCACTGCGCCTCTGTATCAGGCTCGTCAACTCTGCCCCAGCTAATTCCGTCCCCCTGTCTGTGATGCTCCCCGACTCAAATACAACGTCCATGATATATGGGGGAGTCACGGTAACCTGGTACACAACAAGATTTGGTTTCTTTTCTTTGGATGTGGCGACCGTCTGATGGTCATCTCCGATCAGACCAATCAGACGGGTTTGTTTCTTGTAGGTGAAGTACTTCAAACGTTGCAGGACCAGGTCCTTGATGGCATGAAGACCAGGGGTGTAGGACACAAGGTAGTTGTTCATCCTGACTTTACTGGTCTGAGGGAACTTGACAAAGAAGTGGCCCAGCTGATCAGTGGTCCCCCTGATGCCCGTTAGCTGACCTCCCTGGATGATTGGCTCCACCTCTCCCTGACCATCCAGTGCAAAGTAGAACAGAAGGCTGATCACCTTCTTCTCCTTCGTCTGCGGAACATAGAGAAGTACGGAGAACACACATAATTAGACGGGCAGGCTAAGACGGTAGTTGACTAGTAAATACAATTATTTCTTTGACTATTATTGAGCTGTTTTTCCCACAGTTCATTAAATGCTGATGCCTCTGTTTTATGGGCTGACTGTAGACAGGCTTATGGTTAGTGAAGTCTTGAAATTTTTCCACATTACATTTTGTTACTTTTTTATTTAGAAATGTGTGTACAGTATTATCTAAAGACAACATAAACCTATTTGTTATAGTCCATGTCCCATACTTATGTATACATACATGAACCAGCGATGAGGTCTAACTTGTTAGATCATGCAGGTTTTGGAGGAGCAGAGCCAGGACCAGGAGCTTACATTCAAAACTATTATACAAATGCTGAATCAATTTCCAATTACATTACTGGTAACATTATTTTTTGTCATTGTGGTATTGCACTTCAACTTACAGCATTGATTCCTTCCTTATAGCGCACAGATACAGATGCAGACCAGTCTCCTCCATGTAAGCCACCTTCTCGTTTCGCAAAAGCTGTTTTGAGCTGCAGAGGCCCATCAATAATGTCTTGCACTCCAAAGTTCGCTCCATCATGCTCCATCCATCCGTATCGTTCCAGCCCATCTCCTTGCTCGCAAGAATGCCGTATCTTCAGATCTGGATTCTGTGTTTGCGATTGGCCTTGCGGTTGCTGAAACCACATCAACCCTGCAACGGGTGACTCTTTCGATCGTGTCTTCATTCCAAAGTACACGCCGGGCCGGTAGGTACCCCAAAATCGGCCGGGACTCCGGGCAGCGGAACTGGCGTCAACCGCTATGGTTCGTGGAGCACTCAGAGGAGTTGTGACGGCAGAACGTAGAACATGTTGATACCACATGTACATTAGCGGCACAATGACGAGGAGTGATGTCAAGAGAAACATTGTGAAGTTTTTAGATGCTGTTGGAGCATCTCTTTTACGAGGTTTTTGCCCATTTCCAGTGGAATTTTCGCGGGACCCACCGGAATTATCTGAAAACCGCGCTCGTACCGCTGCCGACATACCTCCCTGTTTACGCTGCTGTCTGCTGTGTCGCTGGGTGGCCGTGTTTGCCATGATTTGTCTCTGATTTTGAAACGATCAGATAACAAGAATCGCTTATCTTACTATGCCCCTTAATTGGCGCAAGTATTTAACTGTGTTGAACTATGTTAAACATGCAATGCATTCGGCTCCTTCACTGCCTGCACTTGAAATCTTTGCCGGGTCATAGTTTGCTCTACGTGACACCGGCCACGTACACATGCACATGATACTTTGTATGCGTGTATGGTACATGTAGTGCGGACCTTGGCGCTAGTCTTTACTCGAGGCATCGACACTATTCATTTTTACGTTTTTTCATCTTTATTTTTAAGGAATTTTCTCAGCTTCAACTCTCGCGTCATTTTCACTTCGTAATCCCGTCTCAGGATTTTTCATTAGGTAGTTGCGAACAAATAAGGGGCCTCCCCTAAATATATAAGATAACTCTGTTGAAACTCACGTGGAACTCAAATAAATTTAGACCCTATCGTGATTTAATATGGATGGCCACATTGTGGTAGTAAAGATGTAAACCCCTGGGAATCGTATTTATTAACCATTTCTGTGACAAATAAACTGTTACCCCGTGGGATTTGTGTGTAATACCACACAAAGAGTCATGTTCATAGAGGCTGCTCCGTAGGCTAACTACGATGTATTCTCCTGTAAATTCCTCGCATCTGAACGTGCTGTTAAAAGAAATTATTTCAGGATTATCATGATTTTTGCAAGCTTTATGCCTAAGTCTGATTTTAACAAGTAAAATGGGCCCGGAAGGAAAATGTAATAACTTCGCAATATAAGCCTCTCCTTCTCAGTCCACCACTTTCAGTTTCATAAGCATGCATGCAGATATGATAGCTATAGAGAATGACACAAATTCATGGCAAGGCGATATATCCTATTGTGGTTTGTCTTAAAGACGGAAAAGAGGGGAAGAAAAGGGAGGTGTATAACCCTTTGTAAGCCACATGTGACTTCGGTAAAACACAAAATCCCTAGTTTAGAGCAGCAGTATATAGCACGCATAAGTTTAATTAAACCTATAGGGTTTTCCCAAGAGCAGCCATGTTGGAGGACAAATCAATAAAAACCTGTGCATCAAACCATGAAAACAATTATTTCTGTCTGATGCACATGATTTTATTGTTTGTCCTCCAATATGGCTGCTTGTGGGAACCCTCTGTATAGGCTCTGACTTGGTAAGTATAAGCAAGGGGCTGTTCAGGCTATCTGGAGCTGGTACAAAGAGCTCAGGATGGAGAGTTGTGGCACTCCATGATCGCCCATATCACAGAATATGGCATAGCAAACGGCCGAAGTGATCGAGGGAAAAGGTAAATGGCGGACGAATTTGGAAGTGCCAAATAGGTTATGATGCCTAGGAGTTTTTGGATGAATGATGAAAACATGATAGCAAAAGTTATATTTACCAACATTAATCGACCAGGGCTATACCTAATTTGTGCAAAAAAAAAAAAAAAATCAACGGCCGGCTGCTTTAAAAAGTAAAACCTAGCTGATTATCATCATTTTTCTTTTGTTTTGTATGTGTGTGGGGTGTGGTTAGAGTAAATTATTGTTCAGGTTTCAGCTTGGGCTTATATAGTGATGCCTCAAAAATCTTGTATATTCAGGATTGTGTAGAAATGATAATTTTTACAATTGTGTCTCATTGTTGTACATATAGGCTTATATGATGCATTTCTTCGATGCTCGTTGACTACAGTAGTGGAGTCGTGGAAATAGTGGAGAGACCACTGAACTGAAAAGAACTACATGTAGTTTAGTGGGAGAGACACATTGTGCCTACTTCGACAATAGATGGCGCTGTTAAACTTCACATCTGTTTCAATACATGTACTCCTGAAGGTTTCCTAAGAGGATTGAATAAGTGCATGATCTCTTGCTCAACATTTCTCATTCTATCAAGACCCCGGAAACTATGGAAAAGGTGGTTGTGCCATTGGTCAATTATTTAAAGATAATGTTCCACATCAGCGATCCCACGCGCATAAAAACATACTTTACTAAAGTACTTTACTCTAATAGTTAACCCTGAAATTAAGTTGGTTTCAGCAGACACATGAAAGGTATGTGAAGGTTTGGTAGCTCAATGAAGAAGAAAGTTATATATTTGATTTTGCGACGTCTTGCACAAGGTGCTCTCCCTTATGTTGTGTAACTTTTTTTTTTTTTTTTTGGGGGGGGGGGGTAAAAAAAGAGGTGGCCAAAACCGTTCATCATTTTCAGGTTCATGGTCTTGGTTGATTTCAAAGTGACTCATAGTATCTTTTTGAGACGATTTCAGGGATTTGCTGTGCCCAGTATACCCATACCGGTCGTCCTTCGTACTATAGGTGGGCTGCGGTGTGTGGGTCGCAGGTCGATATAATTAATTCCATCAGAAGTGAGCCATCTAGCTACATAGTAAATAATCAAAATCATAAGACTGATATGAGCATGAGCCTATACACAATTAGGATGTTAATATGTAGTATTCATTTTGATTGCCTGCAAATTCGAATATAATATTCAACCACTTGATCTGTTTTTTTACTTGAAAGTTAAAAAAGATCTTATTCCCCTTTCTTTTCATGATTAAGTGCCAATATTTTTGTTCTGATATGAAATGTTGTAGTAGTCTGTAATAAAAAAAAAGACTATAATCACAACATAATGTAACTAGGGTACAGTAGCTAATTCATGATTACTATCAGCTGTTTGCACAACTTGACCGGCGAAATTATAAGACGATCCCTGAATTCCGCGAAGCTTGATTCACACAGATGTTCAACCTGCCGCGGTGTAAATACCACACTACCTAATGCAACCCAAATGTAAACTTAAATTTCATATTCTCCCACATGCTTTTAATCAGTGTTAAAGCGATTAAGTTCAGCTTGAATGACAAAACTACTGAATATCCACGTTGTTATCTATGGATTATATGTTTTCTTTTATTAAGAATGCAATGAAGTTGGACTAGTTTGACAGCTTTCTACGTCGATTGAACTGTGTATGCTAGCTTTCTGTGTACCATGGCATTTACGCATGCGCTTTGAATACTAGCGCGGGATCGCATCGACACTGCTTCACTTTGTTGTCGATGCGTTGTGGTCTCCATTGCATTGTCAATGCATGCAATCTCGAACGCAACACACACACAATACAGGTTCTGCTGCGTGAAAGCCGAAGCTGACGATGTCAGCTGTATTACTGGAGCCCAAAATGGCTTCGCGAATAAGCAACGATCGACCAAAAGTTGGTTCTATTTTGCCCGTAGAAGTCGAACAAGCGCTTCCCAATCTTCTCATGGTGTCCCTCAAGGCTGGCTGCAAAGTTTTCCGGGGTGTATTATTTGATACACAGTCTGGGTAAGTGGAAAATAAGTACTAAAAATGTTGATGAAAATCGGATTGCACTCAAGAAAGTGTGTTGTGGCTGTCAAACCAAGGGTGGGCCACTTGAAACTGGAAGGAGGTGCTGTCAAAATTTACTTGAAGTAAAATCACTTTCTTTGATTCAAATTGTGTCCGTAGCCAAGAAAGATGAAATCTATGAAGAATTTTAAAATGAGATGTTACTTCTGCTTGTTCCCTCTGAAGTTTGAAATAAATTATTATGTGAAGACTGTCATGACTGTTGATGATTTCATTTCTGCACAGAATACAAAGTATGATAAATGAAAATAAAAATCCTAATGAATGATTTGATACAGACAGTGATCTGGGCATAGAATCTCGACCGATGTTACTCATTGCCTAAACTCGAAAATGCTGTATATCAGTGATGTTATTTGACACCAAAGACTTCTTAGTTTTCATCCAGGTTCTTCCTGTTGCAGTCATGGCGGTGCTGGGCAAGACAGCGGTTAACTCTACAGCCTTTGATGTCCCTGATTTCCCCCCTAGTTTTATATCCAGCTTTGATGCCGCCATCTGTTCAAACTGTGTGTGACGTGAAACAGCATGGTCTGGTGTGATGGATAGGCAAACGGACAGACCACAGATGGAAGTGGTGATTCAGCCCAGATTCAGCCGCATAAGAAATTGTATTTTGTGAAATCTAAATGTTTGTTTCGGCACAGGTCAAGACATTCACTTGGGGCTTGCCTTTTTAACTCTCAAGAAGATCGTAGCCCTTTCGTCTTTCATGGCACAGTGATTCGGGTGTCTTCTGCTAATAATATTTGGTGCAAAGCTACAAAAATCATCGTGGGCAGTTGAGTAGCCCAATGGCATCTTACCTTTAGTAATTTACAGCCCCGTTCGCAATACTAGGTATGCACATCACCAGTATCCAGCAAGCTTCTTGAAACACTGTTTATGTAAACCCAAAAAATATAATACTTCGGTATTGTGGATATGGTGGACCCCCCCCCCCCCCCCCCCCCCACAGAACCCTAGCTAGAGCAATTCAAGTGTTGTGATGAGCGACTCATATGCCAGAGTGCAATGCACAAGCCACAACACTTACATCTTTTTGTGGCTGCAGTTTATAAGATTCACTTACCTGTACCGCAATATTGCTGTATTTTACCTAGGTCTCGATCTGCAAAATAGCCAGTAAAAAGGAAGAAGCAAATACAGCAGCATTTGAGTAACTGCCGTTAATATATGCAATACCGGTAAAGCATCGGCAACATTTCTGCAAATATTGAGTTTAATGAGTGGGTTTATCTTTCGGAGGTTGTCTCTTTGTGGTAAGTGTAGATGCAATCACCAGCAATGTTGTAGAGGAGGAAATCACCATTGAAATGCTAGAGATCTAGCTATTCCCCCCCCCCCCCCCCCACAAAAAAAGAAGTGTTTAACTGTGTGACATAAAAAGTATTGGGCCTGTATCTGTCTCTATTAGTATGGTGTGTGTTAGCCAATCATTATAGAGGCAAGATGCCATTGGTCTACTGACACTGCGCTACAGGCACTACTGTGACATTCCTTAATCGGTTTTAAACTGAGCGCGCGTATTTGCAGGCGCTGAGAAACTGAGCAGCGTCACTGCAGCTTCATTTGCTTCTACTAGGCCACGGGCTTCAAATTCCTTATAGGCCGCAATTAAGCCACATCCAACTGCTGTTTCATGGCAAATGTTGACATCATTACTGAACCAGGGCTCACGGAGCCAGAAAATATCAGCATGAGGACGGGCTGAAATTATTGTCAGATTCTCATTCAGATTGAGAAGGACGATTGAAAGCTCTTTTCCTGGGATGAGCTGTGCACGTTTTTTGCGCTGTATGTTAGATTCAGTTGAATGGCCTTGCTTATGCAACAGTTTTGTCAGTTAATTTTCCATTTTCAGCTCCAGAAAAAAATTGTTTTTGAATAATGAAGAGTAGGATTTCAATGAAAATATCCTTATTTAGTGACTTGAGTTGTCAGTGGGTATCAAGATTATCAGCTTCAAGAGATTGGCACTACCGGTAATATGTTGTGAATACAGGTTTGATGCAGGCCCCAAAATGGCTACCTACAAACAATTCTTGATAATGGTTCAATCAAACACCCTATGATGATATTCAAATGAATACCTCGCCCCTCAAAACATTAATCAAAAACAAGTTTATGGTATTTCAAAGGGAAAGGAAGGAGTGAATTTTAGTTCTATTGCTGGATCTAGGATAGAAATTCCATACAGGTAATATGAAATGTTACTACTGGTAGCATGTCCTTATGTAATGTATGCAGAAATAAATGTGATATTTAAGATCAATTTCTGATGGCATGATTTTTGTCTCCTTTCACCTTTAGATCCTGTCCAATGACCGGACCTGACACATCAAATCTTGGTTCCCGGTTGAACAAGGAGTTTGGGGTGCCAGTTTATGACACAGCAATTATTCTGCCTAAGGTAGACCCTGGAACAGGTGATACTGCCACCAAAGTCGAACATTCAGCGCTGCACTTCAGACAGTCGTACTTCCAGAACATGCCCTTGCCACCTGCGCGGCCCTTACTCTTTGGTAAGAAAGACAAGACCCCAGAAATCAAACCAAAGCCAATGAATCATGCAAGATCGCGTCAGTTCAGGTTACGGCCTCGGCAGTTGCTGTGCACCAAGTGCAAAGGCCCTTGTCCAACAGCAAAAGCAAAGACTGCACAACAAAACACTAGGACTAATACAAATGTAAAGAAACGGAAAGTGGAATCCGCCAATGTTGGAGTGGTTCGGAAGAAGCAGAAGCCAGAATTCAGGACAATGACAAATGGCGGGAGTACAAATGGTGCTCGTCCGCGTCCAAATCCTGCGAGCACTCCTGCCAAATCAGAAAACAATGTTCCAAAGAAGACTAGCCCTGCGATAAAGATCTCATATGCAACTCCTGGTAAAGGGCAGCGGTTGATTGTTAGAATACCGCCGCGCACAAACTCATTCAAGCAAAGTTCTGTCCCTCCAAACTTGGGTTCCAAGAACAAGAAACGAGTACTAACTATTCCGCTATCACCTCTGACCTCTCGCAAGAATAACATTGCTGCTCAGAAAAGGCCCTTGCTGAACGGACTGCACAAGTCTCCGCAAAAGGTTCAGCATGACAAGATCAGGATAGTTAAAACGAAAGGAACGTATTCAATACCCGTGGACAATTTACCAGTCAGAACGTACAGCCCTATTCCTGGCTCCCCGAACAAGCTAATGAATGGAGCCAGCAAGCTGGTAGCAAACGTTACTGTCAAGCCTATCACGCTGGTCAATGGCTACCGCTCGCTCCCTCCGCCCCAGAAGAAAGACGGACTTCTGCATGTATCATCGCTGGGTATGTTGCCAAAGTTTGACAACAGCGACGCAGCGAGCGACTGCTCCTCTCATACAAGTAGAGGTTCGGGGAAAGGCGGCAGGAGGAGGCGGCAACAAAACGGATCCATCAACAACAACAATTCAGAGTGCGAGTTTGACTCAGACGCGTCATCGTCAAAGGACCTGGTGAAGAAGGAAGCAGAGCCGTCGAAGCCCAGCGTGCATCGGAAGAACGTGACGAAGAGCCTGATCCCCGGCGGCCGCACGGTCTGCGTCGGCGACATCATCTGGGGGAAGATCGTGGGGTTCCCCTGGTGGCCCGGCCGCATTGTCCAGATCATCGTGACAAGGAGTCCTGAGGGCAGTGTGGTCTCGCAGGAGGCCCAGATCACCTGGTTCGCCTCCCGCTCCATCTCCTTCATGCCGCTGACCAAGCTGCCACCGTTCCTGCCCGAGTTCAAGAAGTACTTCAACAAGAAGCGGAAGGGGCTTTACAAAGAGGCCATCTCCCAGGCCTCCAAGGCAGCAGAGGCGCTGTCCAGTGAAGTACGGGAACTCCATACTATGTTTGAAACACCACTTAACAAAGACTAACACCCCAAGGTGAGTCCACGTAGATTCATCTACTAATGCTTGCTTCTCTCTGCTGCGATATCCCTCAAGGAACCCTCAAAATCATGGCTGCGTCAATGTGCTTACTGTATGTTTCAGTTTGGTTGTAATAAACCCCCCTTTCAAATCTACACTCTGGAGGAACCTTATTCCTTCTTATTCTGATAGCGAGGATGTTTTAATATATGCCATGTTTCTCTCCACATCCAAGTTTTCTATTGCAGGGCCAAGAGCAGTAACAGCACTGTTCTGTAGGACCTCTCCTGTCTTGGCTAGATCTCACCGTTTTGCCCTGCTCCTGCCATCCGGCCTGTTTCAACGTGTGAATGAGTGTGTGAGCGGGATCTCGTACATATAGGTCTTGTCAATCTCCTAACTTAAAACAAAAAGGGAGCTGCTTATTGCAGGTAAGAAAATGTACACACAATAAATGGATGCAAATTTATTTTATTGTTCCATTGTTGCAATATGATCATTTGGCTTGAGAGGATACATGAAGATCCAGTATTTACGTAGTACATGTACATTAAACATTGAATATCAAAGTACTTTTCAGCGCAGTATCCAAACGCTATACTGCTATCATTGTAATATTTTAGGAACAGTTTTACTGATTTTGGTCAAATTCTTTAAGTAGCTTCTTCTGCTTTTGTGAGCTAAATATATTGAGGTCAAATATCACTTTCATGTTTTTACTTCCTCTTTTCAATTTTGTGTGTAGCAATCCCAAGTGCAAAGATACGTTGCTGTCATTTTTCAAGGAATATCTAGGTAGCAAGTTGAACTATATCACATTTGTTGGCAAGTGGGTTGAAGCTAAGTTAATGACTAAACATTATGTACAGGATCGAAGCACTTCAAAACTGGCAAAGTGCAGGCTTATGACCAAATACAAATAAAAAATATTACAAATGAGAAAAAAAAATACTTATGTCATATTTAGGACAAACATGTTAGAACATAGAAGACCAAACTTGGCACAGCTATTTGCAATGCTAATCCCATCCTTGTCATTGTTAGTGTAGAGCACAAAGACTGTATTCTTCCTTGTAACAAACTGAAATAGATGTTCGGTTGAGTAGTTCTGAAGCACATTCATTAGGATAGGTATGGAACTGCAAAGGAAGCGAAGAGTGAATTGATTCGGTCTTGGAGACCTGTGTCTGAGTCACATCCTGTTCCAGACAAGGGTTTGGCTTCAGCTTATCCAGGATACAAGGATGTCTTTGAGGCTGCTGTAGCATTGTAGCACTGTTATTACATGTGAATCCTATTGAGTAGCGTAATGTCTAGCAGAGAAAGGGTTAATGGTGTGTTTTTCACCCCATAGCTTGTTCTATCTCAAATGCAAATTAATCATGAACGAGTACAGTATACATGTATAATGTAGGTCACTAGGGGTGGGTATGACGTTGCAAAATTGGAGGGTGACAAAACTGTTGACTTTCAATGTTGAGGCCAGTTGGGAATTACGTGAATAAGCATCCCAACATTTGGAATGTCTTGTGCTCTTGTAAGATGATAGTGTCTGCAGTACACACATGCACACTACAGCTCAAAGGAATTGGCAAAGGGAAGGAGCCGTTTTGAACTGTGGTATATTTTGTCCAGTTCAACATGAAACATGATGCTTTTTAGGCCAAAGCATCGTGTTTCATGCTGAACTGGACAAAATATACTGTGGTTTAAAACTGAGGCTCCTTCCCTTTCTTCCCTTTCCCTATGCCAATTCCTTTGAGCTGCAGTGTATGTGTTTCCTTGATCATGTCAATATTTATGTCCTCCGATGACTATTACTGTACCAAGCGTGTACCTGGTACTCACAGATTATCTTACTTGGATTTATTGTGGGCATGTTAAAACAAATAGTTGGTGTCACATGCTATCTGGGTGACAGGGCTGAATTTTGATTCAGTGTTGTAAAGCTGCACATCTACTATCATGTATCAAGAAGTAAAGTCAACTGCTTACATACATACATGTTGTACCCCATGCAGTTAGCCTGCAGTAGCTGTAGTTCTACACATGTTTTGATTTGCATAGTTTGAACCAGTTTCCTTGAACTATGACTCTCAAGCTCTCTGTTTGACTCTTAGTCTTACTAGTGATTGAAAATACATTCAAAAAGAGATGAGACAGAAATGTGGTTTGAACCAGTAGTAGTTTGAACCACTTTCCTTGAACTATGAGTCTTAAACTCTTTGTTTGACTCTTAGTCTTAATAGTGATTGAAAGTATATTAAAAAAGAGACGAGACAGAAATGTGGTTAACCATTGTGCCATCAATCCCATCATCATTAGTATCGGGTAGTATAGCTCACACCATGTTAGCATATGGCGCTCTCTATCAAGTCACCTCAATTCAGCCCCAGTTTATCACTCTAGGTGATGAGCAGTCAAGCTGTTTGAGATGGCGAGCAACAACTCTTTTCAGACCTACCCCCCACACGAGAAAACTCTTTACTCTATATATACTTCTTAATACCCAGTACTTAACTGTTTCGCTCTCAGAGCAACTCAGTTCAGATCTATTCTGCAAGAAGAAACCCAGCAGTGCAGATATGTCATAATGAATTCAGAGGATTTATTGAAAATGGAAAAGGCTAATATTAATTATATACCTCATCCTATTAATCCTGTTACCTGAATGATTAACAGATATGATACAGATTTAACCATCCTACTTTTTAGTGGGTAATAGTGCCTTATTAGCATAAATACCTTGCATGAAATGTTTAATCTGACAATTCTCTTTCTTTGCGTACCTTGTACAACACAACTACAATGACAAACATGTGCACGGTACAAATATGTGAGGCATGCAATCTAGCATGAACACTGATGCATTGATTGATGAAAATAGAGAACAGTTCTTTCATAGAAAAGTTACATTTTAACGATTGTGGGCTTACAGATTAACCTAAATTTGTCATTATTACATTCTGTAACAAAGACTTGCGAAGTTGCGCTGTACTGCCCTGATATTCGAGATGGGCTTGCAGTGATTAAAAAACATTGCTAGAATCCCTCAGATAGCATCTAGTGATAATAGCATGTTTGGAGATCATATTGTGCTTGTGTGTTTATATTTTTTATGTGCCCCTCGCAGCAGTCTATATTTGTAATATATATTTTTGACATGCATTTAAATAACCTCATCCTCAAAAGGAGAGGAAGAGGAGAGTGAGGGGGAGGGTAGCGGTTTGGGAGTATGCATGAGAAGAGGAGGGACAGGATGGGATAGAGCGTGTGTTTGTGTGTGTGTGTGAGTATGAGTGTGTGCATGTCATAACTTCACAGGGGTGTGACAGGAAGACTTTAGAGAGGAGAGGAAATGGTATGGGTGCTCTTTCAGGCATACAGGCTACTGTGGACATATGCTACACACTCCCTACATGTATACTATTACACACAATGTGCATCCGAGCATATACAAATCTAGGTGTGGTCATATTACACTAGTAGGTACAGTACAGAGACATAGGTTGGCTGTGCATTTGCTGCACAGGGGTAGTTATTATTCAATATGATACAGCAGTATGTAAGATATGCCCCGGCATTGTCACATATTTAAATGAATTCAATACTGCATACTTTCTGTTCGCTTCCTTGCATGACAGCTCACTGCCTTGTATGTGTTTTGCTTTAATTTTCGAGTTACATTTGTTCTGTCATCTTTTTAGGTACCGACACATGTGAGCTGTTCAACGACATCACATTGCCCTTTGTGGAGACTTACATGTTCCTCAAATACGTACTTTCTGTTGTGATTTTGAGAGGAACATAAAGTGATTGAGATTCAACATTCTTTGCGCAATTCCATGATTTTGAGGGTTCCTTGATATGTGAGCATACATGTAGTCATGTACTATTGTAACTAGCATAGCAGCTTTTGCTTTGCTCCTTTTCCCTTTACAGGTTACGATATATGTATCTTTTTGCTAAATACATGTAGATGCATTCATGTATCAATTATATAACTTGTGTTACATCAACCCCCTCTCATGCATAATTTTCTAATATAGTAGCAAGATTTACTCATCTGATTATATTTTTCAAAATTCAAAATATAACACAACTGACCGGAACTTTGGCTTTTTAACTCATATTTAACATACAAGCCTTACAATTAACATTCGTTCCAATGAACTTTTTGACAATTGGTAATTGGAAAGAAAGGAGGCCAATATTCCAGTAAATTATACTGGGAATCTCTTGCCCTGCATGAAAGCAAAAATGATTAATCCATGGCCATATTGTTTCAAATTAATTATTTCAGGCATTCATGATTTTGTGATTTATAGTCAAAATATGTAAATCACAAGAAGAGCTTCTGATACTGTGTCCTTGTTAGAGCAACCAATCGTCTCAACCAACCCTAAATGTTGAGAAAGTAAGGAAACCAAAGCCTAACTTATATTTTGGAAATTATTCAGGCATAAGAGCATCAGATAATGTATTTTAAAAAGCTTCAAACTGTGCAATTGACATTTCACATTTTCATAAAAATGTATACTGGTTTTGTTGTTAATAGAGCTATATAAGTACAACAATGCTTCATGATAATCTTTTCATAGATTTTATCATCATGCTCACTTAATAAAGTTCATGGGTATCCAAAACTGTTATTATTCATGTGCCATAAATTTACAAGCATTGATTGGAAAGTAGATGTAGTGATGCATGATACACATTGTTTAGGGTAAGGGGTAGAAGTGTTGATGATTACGGGCCGTGATCAAGGCCAGAACATTTCTGTCACCTTCACCAGGCCTAGATTTTGTTTGATTTTAATGATTTAATCATGTTGAGATGATTCCGTCCTGGTATCCCTAAATCCCACAAGAATGTGACACATGGCCATTGCAAAACAGTACTGCACAGTATCCAGTCTTTACTACTTCTACCCATGACCTTCAATTTGACCGTTGATTGATTGAATTGTGTAACTGCATAAAAGCTTTTAATTGTTCATTATTGCCATCCCAGATGTTTTGAAAAGTGGCACATCTCAAAGCTCAATGAGTTTACAAATACAACTACAAATTATTGATTGGCAAAAGAAATCACAATTCTTGTGTAAAATAATAATGCACCCAAAGCTCATAACTCTCTAGCAAACATGTCTTCTTTTATCTAATTTCTGTTAAGAATGCATTCCTGTAGTGCACCATATCATGTCGTATGACGATTTGTATTAAGAAGTTGAGAACTGTACTCCAACTAACTCTTAATCTCGGCTTCTGTTTTAAGTATCCTAATATAGCAGTTGTGTGATAGAGAAAATCCTTGAGTGTTTTAATGGCCGATTGCTGGATTCTGAGGGGTGACAAGACAGCCGTCTGCGAACCGTGCACCTGCTAGCAATGATCCGATCTGTATGTGTGTTCTGACCTTCTTCTCTCATCTCCTTCCTCCCCGACACTTCAAGATGGCGGTCGATAACAAGACTCCAAGTTAAACTTGCAGGTGAGTTGATTATAGATTTTCTAGAAGCCTACACTACAGCTCAAAGGATTTGCCATAGGGAAAGGGAAAGGGAAGAAAGGGAAGGGCCCTCAGTTTTAAACCGCGGTATATTTTGTCCAGTTCAACATGAAACAAGATGCTTTAGCCTAAACAGCATCATGTTTCATGCTGAACTAGACAAAATATACCGTGGTTTAAAACTGTGGCTTCTTCTTTTTCTTCCCTTTCCCTTTCCCTATGCCAATTCCTTTGAGCTGCAGTGTAGGTTTAACCCTCTCAGTACCATCTGTTCATACTTGGTAATCCCATATTGATTCCAACACATTGTATTGCATATGGGACTGAAAGAGAGATACGGCTATGCAGTGTGCTTTTCTTATTTACCAGTACATGATTTTCCGGTCATGGACCAAAGAGAGAACTGCTACTGGCATTATCATCTTTTAGAACAATAAAGAAGAGAGAAAAAAAATCTTTGAGCTATGAAATGAAGAGATCTTTAATTGGTTTGGCCTGTCGTAATTATTGCCAGCAGACACTTTTTAACAAAGCAAGAAGTGAAGACTACCTGACAGTCAGAGAAAAAAAAAACATGGAAAAGGTCTGGTGTAGAAGAGCAATGGGGCAGTAAACTGAATCAAATACTGATGCAGAACATTATTAATGTGAAAGAGAGGATGTTAAAATGCACTCATTGCCGCCACTTCTCGTTACATGTTGTGATTATGATTAAGTTTTTTTCTCTAGTCAATCAATCAGCATAATTGCTGTAATTGTCAGCATTTTGCCACTTCTTCATCAGCCTAGACGTTACATATTGCAGTTGAAATTCTGAGCAACACAGACTCGGGGGTTCCAGTAATAAACATCCTGACACAGGTGTCAATTACAACACAGTTTATCACTTGTGGGACTGAGAGGGGTATTAACCACTGTAAGTGCAATTGTGATTTGTGTATGCACCAGGCAGCTGGTGCATGTAATCCATATTTGCAGATTTGACCTCTTCTTTGCAAGGTCAAACTTAGTCTTCAGGCTGAGACTTTGTGCCACTGTCTCAGATTGTGTGTCTGTATTGTGTATTATTGTATTACGGGGATGGTGCGTCATGGTTGTGTCATGTACCCCAGAATTGTGACGCACAGGTCTGTTATGGATGCAAAATGTCTGTCACAAGACTGACCCATATGCGCGTCATTGTAAGTCACTTTACAACGTTGCATCATTTGGTGTGTAAATGGGACCGTCACTCTTAACCAAGCTCTTCTTATGGTGCATCATTGGCTCATCATTTTCATGAAATGGTGTGTCATATGTTTGACTCAGATGTGTGTTGATGTAAGTAATGATGTGTCACTTTCTGTGATGGAGGGTGCGCAGTGGTATCAAAATGTATGACTCATATCGGTACAATGGCGCACCATCTCGGGCGTCAAGAGGTGCATCTTGCCAATGACAAGTGCATTATTAAAATCGGACTCAAATCTGATATGCCAGCTTCATCCCTTGTCAAGAAGCCAGTACAACTTACTGAAAAAATCATCCATATTCCAGACTATCTGTTCTTCTGCCACAGAGTGGCCAGTGGCGTTGTTTTGGGGTTGTCTGTCTGTCAGTCCCAATTCCGTTTATGCAATATCTTGAGAACCGTTCAATGGGTTTGCTTCAAACGTGTTACCTGTGTGAAATGTCTGTCCCCAAACCATTCACGCAATATCTTGAGAACAGTTCAATGGATTTGGTCCCGTCGTGGTGCCAATGCAATTTATAAAACTGATGTACTGCACAAAATTAGGATCAAAGTTCAATGAACCTTTGCAAAAAATTGCAAAAAATGATATTTTTATATTTAATACAAATTAAATTCTCCTCTTTTCCAAACAAACATGGTACAAAGGCGGACCACGACACGCTGGTTAACATGTGACAGTTTAAAGTACTTGTACATGTAATATACAGTTCGACCTCGATTATATGGCCATCGATTTTCCAGCCGTCTCTGTTAAACGGACGCCGACTCACTGATTTTTTTAAATAAAAAAAAAAAAATGTTTCTATGAGTTTTCAGTGCCAAAATCACTTCAGACAAACACACATGCTACCACAATCATGCGAATACACTGTGGGACATTTTGTCAATCACTGCTATCAAGATTTTAGAGATTAGTTACCACCAGATTTATGACACGTTTCCCAGCAGCATTATTCTAGATATGGACAGCTGTTGAGTCAAAACTCAAAACGCATTGAGTAGCGATGTCACAACACGGTAACACTGGTCAAAATTTGTATCTGCCACTGTACCAACAACGCATTAGAATCCGTTCTTATCGGATCCTTCAGGGCACCAAAAATATTTTGAAAAGCACATTTAACATGAATACATCCTCACCTTTCACATCATCAGCATTATTTTATGGTTGAATGAAATTTTATCGATAATTTGGGGTCTTATTTGGACATCGTTTTGATCAGTGAACGACTTTGCCTATCCTCCATGTTGGATTTCGCGATATCGCGATATTTTTCTGTTACATCTTCAAACATAGAGGGCAGCAACACACGGTCGTGTTAAAATGAAACGGTGAATGCATGTGAATGTTTTCGATACGATCTTCCCCCCGGGGGTCCAATCGAGTGTGATGGAGTCGAGTGCAGTCTGATTGTCATGATTGTAGCAAAGGTCGTATTTTGTTGAGGTTTTGGAGTAATTTCTGTTGCTGTTCTGTGTATTTTGAGGATGATAATCATAATGCTGGTTAATTGGTAATATGTAACACATATATACCCCTACAATAACATACTAGAAAGCGCCTATTTTAAGATATCTCTCTTATCCGGCCATATCAATTTTCCGGATGGCCGCTGGTCCCGATATGGCCAGATAATCGAGGTCGAACTGTACATGTTTATAGTTAAAATATTACATCAAAAGCAATCAAGTTAAGTGATTAACTTAGGGTTTGTGTGTGTGTGTGTGCATGTGTTTGTGTGCGTGTGTCTGTGTGTGTCTGTGAATATTAAACTAAGTATCCATACTTACTTGTGTTTGCCTGAGTGCATACAAAAAAAAACAGTCATCAGACTAGAAGCTAGGCTATGTGAATGAGCCCCTTGCTTTGGTAATTTGCTGACTAAAGGGGAATATGTGTTCCCCCTGGCTTGTAGTGTGTTAGGCTGTGGTCAGTCTTACTACCTTTTAACAGGAATTGGAAGAAGGGGTCTGAAAACTCTTGGCATGGTGCCAACAGGACAGGAATGCCAACTCTTGACCTCTGGGGTGAATGACCTTCTTCTTGATTGGTGGACATTCGTAGTGTAGTCTACAATACTATACATTTATTGGACCATGCACCTATTCATGAAAAGGAGAATATCACATATCGTGTAAAAGAGAGAGAGACAGCCTATTGTCCAATCAGGCTTGATAAGTGGTTTACAAAATATGTGAAGTAATCATGCGACATGCATCGTTTAAAATGACAAATCTTCAGGGTGTGTTCAAATGCCTTCAAGAATAAGCAAACAATGTGGTTAAACTGCAAGTAGTGGGTGTTGTAATGTGAGGGAGTATGTAGGTATTATTATCATAGTGGCAGTTTGTAGCACCCCTCTTTTAGATCTAGAGGGAGTCTTCTTCTTCTGTAAGTGCCATTATCTAGTGACACAGAAAACCATTTTTTGCCAATTATTTCTGCTGTTGTGTCTGTGATTGATTAGTTCTGAAGTTGGCTTCCCACTCCATTTTGCAATTCTTGTTGAGACACGTGTTCCGTTGTCTTCCTCTTGCTCTCTTTCCCTATATTTTCCTTGTCAGAGTCAGTTTTTTAAATGAAAGATAGTTACATGTACATAGATGTATGCCCCCATTCCATCAGTGTTGAGTCAACTGCTTTACTTTAACGGTAGTAGGGTTACATCTTTAGATTGCATTGTACACACAAATCCTGACGTTACATTTGTGTGTACATTGTCAGGAGGCATCCCTGTTTGTCCCAATTCCTTTGTTCTTGGAAAGAGAGAGGGTCTACACTCAGTCAGACCTATACTCACTACAGCCAGCTTGGCCTGTATTCATTGAGAGGTCAAAGGGTAAACCTGTGGGTGTGTTTACAATGTGGGCCTTTCTCTGTCTCTGTGGCTGCCTAGAAAATTTCTTGGTACGCTATACATTCATTAGCCATTAGTCACTATTCTGTCAGTCACTGGTACACCTCTGTGTGAGGAGCAACATAGATTGAGCAGACATATGTCATGACTGCAAAACATGGGTAGAATCATTGGCTAAGAAACAGAGATCTGTAGGTAGATTGTAAGAGATAGACAGAGAGAGAGAGAGAGAGAGAGAGAGAGAGAGATAAAGAGGAATGGAGAGAGAGAGGCAGAGAGAGAGCAAGAAAGATAGAAACAGAGGGAGAAAGACAGAAACAGATACCCCGGCATCAGGTCCGGACCTGATGTGGGGTAACTCTCACTATAAAAGGTCGAAAAATATTTAGCCTGAGCTAAAGTTAGTGCTGGCTGAGAGGGGAGTTAGGTCCGCATCAGGTCCGCATCAGACCCGAGCTAGCGTCACTATAAAACGTTTCTCGATTTAGTGCGGACTAAATTAGTAACCCATGCATGGCGAGCGTTGCGTTCAATTTTCGAGCTCGTGGGAAATACAGCTGATTGGACAATAGGTTACAACAGCGACTAATCCGGTCTTGCTTTCGTCATAAGTGGTCGAAAAGGACTCATCGCGTGCTAAAGTTACCCCACTTCTGAAACGGGATAAAGTCAGCACGCACTATAATGATGCACTATAAGATGCATCAGTCTGATATATTTTTCACTGGACAGGTGCATTCAGTATCACGTGGGTTCTGACCATGAGGTTTCACTGCAGCAGGGCAACATCCTGGACTCATCGGAGAGCGCAGAAAGTACAAGTGCCTTCAGACTTCCTGACACGATTTCCTACCGCTGAGCTCAAGAGTAGATCAGTCGGGCAGGAGTATACCAGCCAAGCCACCATATAGTCACTGTAGTAGCCAGCCCCCACGAAACCCAAGCTGCTAGATAATCTTTAATCAAACCTCTGCGGGTAAACTAACCCACAGTTGCAAATGCCTTTTGCCGTTTGAGACCTGATGCTTAACTATATCTATCATAATGTATGGCTCATGAAATTTATCATCATCTTGTGTATCTTGACAAAGATGTGCACAGGGGTATCATGTATGTCTGCAAAATAATCGCTATGTGCAGTTTAGTTGCAAGTTCAAGCTCTCATGACAGTTTTTTTCCATTTGCTTGGTACACTCTGTACACAATAGGCATTATGGGAGTTGAGTGTATTTCTTTAGGAGGCACACACAACACATTTATGTGGACCTTATCATTTTCATTACCCGAAAGGTTTGATCCAAATCCTTGCTTTAAAATGATCCATGGACATGTGCGGACAACCTGTTTAGCTGGTATTCACTTAAGCCCGGCTCACACCTTTGCGTTTTTAGCTGCGTATTGCTGCGATAGCCGAACGCAGCCTAAACGCAGCACGACGCAGCAAAACATTCGGCAGCCCTCACACTGTTGCGGATGAAGCTCGTGATAGCTCGTACATTTTTTCGAAAAATGACGCTGTAGGTTGCATTTTACCTCGCTCTAGCTCGCTTTTGCTCGTAGCAGTACGATGCAATACGAAGTTTGCTCGCCACGTTGCGTGTTTATCTCGTTAGCCACTCGTTTGTTGCTCGCTAGCCGCTCGCCCTACCTCGTCTCGCCTCGACTCACTGCTCATTCACTCGCTTTATCTCGACTGCTGCTCGTTCCGCGGCGTAACAGTTCGCTCTACTGCGTACACGTGTGGTCGTATATTGCAGCGGTGATGATCATTTTGTGGTACTCGTTATCCGTGTTGCCTGGCAACATTCCTGTTGCTAGGCGAGAAGAAAAATACAAGATACTTTACGTCTGGTTATTTTAAATGATTATCTGAACAACACCTAGTAATAATGATATTGCCTGACTTGGGGCTTTTTTTCTAGATTTTAAACAAAAAATTAAATAACTTTGTCGAACGCAATGTCCTGTCGTCATTAAATTGTCAACATTTGATCCTTTCAAAATCAAATTACCTAAATTCTGAATTTATATCTAACTGTGTATTAAAGCTCTTGTTCTCTCAATTAATTTTTTTTATTGAAAATGCTTCATAAATATGTGAGAATACATAATGTTAAAGGTGTACCTGCTAGGCCTGATTCTTTCTCTCTCTCTTTTTTTTTGTCCACATGTACTCCGATTGTGCCAATTGTCATGTCTTGTGGAAAGGATCACGTGGTTGTGTACTTGTTAAAATAAACGAGTTCCTCAATTAATGTTTAGGCAGATATCCGCAGTGCTGGTTAGCCAAAGCGAGCAGGAACGAGCTAAAATGAGCAGGAACGAGGTAAAACGAGCAAAAGACGAGCTAGACTCGCAGTTAAGATCCAAGACGAACGCAGTGGATCGAGCTACATCCGCAACGGTCCTTGTTGTTGCGAACAGCGTGTGAGGTATAACGCAACGAGATACGCGTTGATGCGAGCTAAAGCGAGGTAAGTCGAGGTAAGTCGAGCCGGTAACGCAGATTTAGGCAGTGAAACGCAGCTCAAAGTAGCGCTGCGTTGGCCTGCGTTAAGCTGCTCGCTGTTGCTCGTCCTTGCTCGCATCAGCTGGTTGCCACTCGTCTTTGCTCGTATGGATTTTTCTCTTGCGTTCAGTTGCGGAAGTTTGAAAATAATTCAAACTAGCGAGCTAGAACGCAATGCTTCTACGTTGGTCTGCGTATTGACCTCGTATTAGCTCGTTTAATCGCGTTGTGTTGCGTTTGTCTGCGTTCGGGCAATACGCAGCTGAACGCAAGCTAAAAACGCAAAGGTGTGAGCCGGGCTTTAGGTAGGTTTAAGGAAAAAACAAACAATTTAATGCCTTGTACTCCCAACAGGGTAAAGCTTACTTTGATATGTGCATGACGTTTGCACAGATATGAATAGATAATGTGTGCAAACACGTCAAACATAGTGATAAAGAACTGACAGAGTTGTCATAATGGGATTCCATATTTGGCAAAAGAATGAACCCATATGTGTGTGCAGTTGTATTGAAATGCAGCCATTCATGTGTTAAATACGCAATACAGTGAGGACAATTGTCAGTGACATGAGAAGAACATCTGACTAGATGCACTGTCCAAAAGAGAAACACCTCATGTTTTGCATGTTAAACCTGTTGCTCACCGTAGGATTTTCCTACTTTGTGAACCCTGGTCCAGTTAGGTTGTCAAACTTTGATATGGAACCGCAGTAACCAAAACGGTGTGATTTAATTGCGCCCAGTAAGGCTTATGAAGTTTATTCATAACGTATCGCCTGTCGTCTACACAGCAGTGGGGGTCGCGCTGCACAATATCTGAGTAAAGAACGGAATAAAAGAAAAGCAGGAAGGAGGACTTCTTATTATTTTTTTTTTCTGTTCATGTTTGTAAACGCCTCTTCAGTGTGCAGAGACGACATTGTACATGTACATGGTTCTAGTCCATTGGCATGAAGTTCTGCATGATGTGCAGGTTTTTCCTCATGCCCCTGCAACAAAGTGGTGTTTGCATAAAAACCTGCAATATCTTTTTACAAGTAGACCTCATATTGCTAGATTTGATATAGCAATGCAAACTGTTTTCACTACAGTATATTGGAACATTTATGTACCGTACATACAACACCCACTTATTTTAGTTTGATGTCTTTGACTACTTGATAATTTCCACGTATACATGTAAGATGTCCTTCTTTTGTTGTACAAATTAGCCACATGTACTACTTTAGGTAGTTTCAAAAGAAGGTAAAGAAAACTTCTGCATTTCGGGGACAATGCAAGTCAATCTCTGAATGTAATACAGCCAAAAAGGGCATCTATTGTGTCCACTCACTCCCCAACCCACAGATCCAATGGGCGAACTCACAGCCTACTTCCCCACATCACTCCAGAGGGGGAGGGGAACAAAGGCCCTCTCTAGCCTGTCTTTGTGTCCGCAGGCCTACATGTATGTATGTCCATCTGACCAGTTCGCTCAGGCTTTTGTCCCACTTGATCCTTGGAGTGAAAGACTTGAACTGCTCTACTACACCTGCCTTAGTCTGCCTAGCAGGCTGTTGGGGACATTTCTCGTCCAAACTCTACAGGTCTGGCTGGGGAATTCTAATTCCATGCTAGTTCGTCAGAGAGAGTGTGTGTGAGAGAGAGAGAGAGAGAGAGAGAGAGAGAGAGAGAGAGAGAGAGAGAGAGAGAGAGAGAGAGAGAGAGAAGAGAGAGAGAGAGAAGGGAGAAAGAGGGAGGGGGAAGAGGGGAGAAAGAAATTGTTAGTCTTGTCATTACTAGACCCAAATTAATACTTGTAATGGTTTGTATTAGCAATGTTCATCAGACTGGAAGAAGGCTACATTGTCCCCCATTTCAGTTGGGAGGATTTTATTTGACACACCCTCTTTGGAAGACTGATGCTATTCAGTAGGATGCGACAATGTGTATATATGGTTCTAACGCTACATAGGAGAGATTCTCTGTAGCAAAATGCTAACCTGCAATGAATAAGTTAAACAAAATCAAAACATAAGCCTCTCATACATGTACAGTAATTCTGTTAAATCAGTATTTCACAACCAATCAGTGTTTCTTAAACTTTTTGTTATTCTGATCAGAAGGGAAGACAGTTCAAATGTAATCACCTTCACTTCCCATATTTCCTAAGTTTTGTTATATTCAGTATTTGATTTGTGCAATCAGAAATACGTTTATAAGAGATAATATGTTTATGAAAACTGAATACTGGATGAAACGATGACAAAATGGGTCTTCTTATTTTTTAAAACCGACATCCACCTGAAAAACTACAAATGTGGAATTTCAGTACAAGTAACTTAAATGTCCCTCATGTGATATAATACCAGTAATGGAAACGTAACACTCATTAATATAAGCAGGCCTATAAATTATAGACGCTATGCCCTTCGGTGCTAATTACAAGTTTCCTGTGAGTCGCATGTGTGAAAGAACAGGCTCCTGTAGTGTACTTCACAAAATACCCTCTGATATTTAGGCAGCTCCTGTTTGACAATTATTTTTTCAGAAATTATTTTCTCCCCTTCACTGTTTCGGCAAAGGCATCCATCTTCCAAAGTCGTCGAAACCAACCCTTTTTTGTGACAAAGTTGCATAATGTGAGCACAACCACATTTTCAAGCACATTTGAAAAACATGTACCTAACTTGGACATAGATATAATGTGCTACATGTATTTGCAGCTGCTACTTGGTGACTCGCCTTTCTTCAACGCAGTGCTAGAGTTTATGAACACTGAATCTCAGAATCAACGTTTTAAAATGTGTCACTTGCCGTGAAAGGGAAGGTTTCACACATCTCATTACCCTTTCATGAGAGTGATCCTGCATCTTGACCTCATGGGCTACATGTATGTTTCATTCAAGTATGAACTTTATTTTGTCTTACCACCTAAGGAAAAATAAATTGTTACATGGGCACTGCTTATTTTGCATTGTGGGGGCTTAATCACCCAGATCAGCAAACTAGCTCGCTATTTCGTCTGATTGGGCTAATGAAGACGCATCTTATAAGAAGAGGAAGAGTGAGAGTGTTTGGAGGGGGCAGGTAGACTTGACAAGGCAGGCAGGAAAGGATACTTGACCTTGTAAAGGTGAAGGCAAAAAGCTGCATGTACAGCTGCAAGCAGGATTGGGTCAGCACTGTCCAGAAGAAATCAAGGGGGTAACGAGCGTTTGCATTATCATGGTTGAAGTACATGGTGAATCAGATATGTGAAGGTGGAGAAACAGAAGAAAGAAAGTCAAAAGATGATGATTGAAACAAGTTTCAGTAGGGATGGAATGAATGTGAAGACCGGTAGAGAGGGAGAATGCGGTGAAGAGGGGGGGGGGGGGGGAGTGAGAATTTACTCAAGAGAAAGAAATAGGAAGGATATGAAGAGGAACAGATGGAAAGCTCGAAGAAAATAGACAAAGAAAAAGAAATGATTGAAAGTCAAAAGGAAAGGGGGAAGAAGTTGAATGAGAAGAAAGGGAAAAGATGGATTGAAAGCTAGGAGTGAGTGTGTGTGTGTGTGGGAGAGAGAGAGAGAGAGAGAGAGAGAGAGAGAGAGAGAGAGAGGAGACATACAGCGTACAAAGAGGAACAAGACAATTTGATAGAAAGGTATAAGATAAGATTGAAAGCCAGAAGAAAAGATGGATAGATAGAAAGAGGCAGCATAGAAAGATAGCAAGACAAACGAGAAGAGAGAGGATAAGGGAGAGAATGGGCAATGGGAGAGAGAAAAAGGAGGGGGAGGGAGGGGGGTGGCAAGGATGTTGGATAGTTGAAGTGCAGTCACGGGGAAGATGTGAATCCCTATGCGCCACAACTCCATGTGTGCTCTCCCACCAGCCTGCCTGTTTGCCTTCCCCCTTTCATGGCTGTACGGTCGGTCTGGCAGTGCAGTGAGTCTGTTCTGGGAAGCATGAGTCACTGCTTATGAATGTAATGAATAAGGCACTTATGGATGTCATCTCCTGTTCAATGGCAATATCCACTCACTGGTAGGTTCTGTGTAGACGACAAGATGAATGCTTGCCTGGCAAGTCGTAAAGGCCCTTTGGTACTTTTTGATTTTTCATCATCGGCATTTGTAGTATATGTATCACGCAGGTAGTAACTGGAGTAGTGATCATTATGAGTGTAATTTTAACCTTTTCATTTTCATTTCTGGTAGTGTATTCTGCCTTGTCTGATTTTGTTCCAATTTCCATTGATTTTCACTGATAAGGTTGAAAGCAACTTTAAATTTGGCCTGAACTTACCTTCATAATATATTGCTCCATCTCTGCAACAAAGATTTACAGGTATGAAACATAATATATTATCAATATTGTTAACCTTTTTTAAACTAATTTTCATAAACATGTAATTGCAAAGAGTCCTCTTTATTTGAATAATAACCCTCTAAATGTACAAACAAACGCTGTAGGTGTAGATATGAACACTGGACAAGAAAAAAAGATGCAACAGTTGTGACAATTGAGATGAAGTAATGTGTTATACTGCATATTACATGCATGATTATAACAATGAAAGTTGTGTGTAAAACAGCTTATGTACTCATTGTACTGTCAAAACAGCCAATAAACAATAAATGAGATTGGTAGAGTGCAGATGAGATTAGAATTTCCCATTTGTTATCACCCTGCAGCAAACAGTCTGACTCAGAATTTGTCATTTTCGAATGGACACCTGACTCAGTTGATGACCACTGCCCAATTAGCAAGGTCACGCATGAGCAAATAGAGTTTATCAATATTTCCAATTGATTTCCAGTAATCTATCTCCAGTCAACGATGTAAACAACACACATTACGTTGACAGGCTTTTCCAGAAATCTTAAATTTGGGGAAGATTTCCCACCTCAAAAGCAAGCTATTTTGTGAGATGCTGGTGAAGATGCAAATACATGTAGCTGGCTGTTATAGGATCTGGCTTGCTAACCTAATCACCAAATAGATTTCGTTTATTTTGTTTAAAATACAGCCTAACTGAGACCAAGGATTTTCTTGAAATATCGCTTTGAGGCATTACAGGGATGTGGGCTTCATGACTGTAGGTTTGAAAAATGGCCCTTGCAAGTATATTTTGAATTTTATTCCCCCCCTTCCATAGCTTAGGCTCTTCTGGAAAATGGAGATATTTAGAAAACAGGTTTAGTGAAACAACTTTTATGCCTAGCTCAAAAGAATTGATAGTCATCCTCGTATGATTTTTGCTTGCATTCTACTCACGAAATTAGAGTGGATGCATGTGCTTTTATGTGGATTTACCTCCGATTGAAATGCCCTATAGCTACATTTATTTGAAGGGTGAGCGGATGATGAAAAATTGAGTGTGTCGGAATGGGTGAGTCAGTCTCTGTACATTAGTAATGAAGGATTACAGACTGATATAACATATAGGTCTGTGAAGGTTGCTGTGCAGTGCAAGCCATTTGATTTACAAGTGTATGTACTCGACCATAAAAAGCCACATTTGAACAGAATGAATCAAGTTCATAAGTCACAAATATATTTGTGCTTCAGCATCTGGAGTATATTACACAAAGCATTATTGTATGTATGCCACAATAACCTAATTTTTGTAATGTGTTCACAACCCTCTCTCATACTGAGTAGTAAGCTAATGCATTATGACATTCACTTGAATCTAGTGATTCAATGTCAATTAGTGGAATGCACACTGAATATTTCAGTTGTTGCTGCTGGACAAACCTCGGACAAACTTCAGGGTTACCATTAGTGAAGTATTGTTTGAAAGACGTGCATAGAATGTGCATATATACGTAACGAAAATGGTCTATTAACCCTCGTTTGTAAAACTTGCACAGTGACACATGTTGCATCATGTACACCCTTTACTTAAGTAATTGTAATGCTGATCTGTCCTATCTTGTCAGTCATAGGCAACTTGCCAGTTTAGTATCTTTGTACGACAGAAATGGCATTGAATCCTAGTATTGATGATTGTACATGTAAGTATTTTGTACATATAGAAAAGCAGATATTTTTATTCTGTCCATTCAATCAGATTCTTAAGGATAGATACATGTAACATGTGTTTGATTTAACTCCACATGTGTGCAATATTTGAAGATATTTTGAATGTAAGTTTGCAGCATCTGTTTCATAGCCTACAGTGCTATAAACAAAACCCAAAAAAAAAAAAGGAATTCTGCAGATGCTGCCTTCCCACACTATCTGGAGGTGAGGAGGTCAAAGGTCAAGTGCCTGCTGGCTTAGCCTGACTGCTTGGTTGTGGCAGGTTGTCCACTGAGCTTCCAAGGACATTCTGTCTGCCAATACAGCAGTTGTGTGCTTCACATTTTAACATCATGGTCTCTTGCATAGCTTGGCTTTCAGGATGTCGGATATCTGACCGAGTCTCATATTCCAGAGCTAGTCGCTATGCCATTGCATTGCAACAGCTGAAATGCAGAATGATTTAATGCTTACATGGTAGTTACAATTGATGGTACATTGTTCAATATTTCTTTCAAGAAAACCCACCCACAATGCATTGCACAGCACATGTTGCACTCATATGCACTTCCTGTCTCGTACGCAAATATAGAATACATGTACCTGAATTGGGTGTGGCAGCAAACATGTGCTGCACAGCTTCTCCTTACATGCAGCATTGAGAATTAATTGTGAAATCATTCTCTGGTTTTCTTCGTCTCCTCCCATATATGGAAGAGGTTAAAGGGAATATACTGGACTGGGAAGACAAAAAGGTCTTCAAAATGTGATCATGAGCGATCTTCTTGCCAATTGTCTTAAATTCATGTATTGTCCATTTTAGAAACTTGCTGAAAGCTATTTGCCCTAAAATTATCCCCATTTGGAGTAATTAGTGATTAAATCACAAATCCTCAAATTGTTCGGCCGAACATTTTGAGGATTTCGGATTTAATCACTAATTACTCCAAATGTGCATCATATGAGGGCAAATAACTTTCAGCAAGTTTCTAAAATAGACAATACATGAATTTAAGACAATTGGCAAGAAGATCGCTCACGATCACATTTTGAAGGCCTTTTTGTCTTCCCAGTCCAGTATATTCCTGCAGTAATTCTCTGGCTTTCTTTGCGTCTCTCCAATATGAAAGGGATGAATTGTGCAATTATTCTCTGGTCTCCTTTGCCGCCCCCCTCTAGCTCCCATATGAGAGGGGTGAAGGGGAAGCAGAGAGGGTCGTTTCATGTACTGCATCCTCACTCCTCATCCCCTGCGTCAGCTGACCTCTCCTTGACCCACAATGCAGTGGGAGTATCTGATGGATATCTTGTGTGTGCATATACATGTACATGTATGTGTGTGTCTGTGTCTGTGTGTGTCTTGCTGTAAGCCTGTTACCACATTGGGGGCATATAAGCTTATCAGTTTCAATAATGTCCAGGGATGGTTTGTGGTTATATGGCCCATCATACACTCAGCACTTGTGTGTAATTTGAGCCACGAGCAGGGCCCTATGTCATAAAGAGTTGCGATAAATATCAATCGTAACTCATTGGAGATCTAGGGGATTTGATTTGCGATCGATTCAGATTCAGATCAATCGCAACTCTTTTTGAGACAGGGCCTTTGTCTGAATTTGTTACTTTCATATGAGAATTGTTATAACACTGTACAATCAGATTTCTTGTGAGTTTATGGAGCATTTATCATGTAATTTGTTCATGCAGTGATGTCACCATTAACAATATTTCAATTCTCTCTCTTATTAGGTCTACTCTATTCACTGCTGATACCTGTTTATACAACCGTTGCAACATCACCACCACTGCCATGGGAGGAGAGACAAACGCCCAGACGGATGGATAGGTACACACACACACACACAGACAGAAGGACGGACAGATGGACAGAGGGATGAGCAGGAAGCACATATCAACAGCTCAGCACCCAGCCAGAGGGAAGAGACATGGACGGGAGTGGAGTGGACCAGGCAGCATAGGACCTTCATCATTTTAACCTCAGGAATGCCTGGAATGTGGTCATCGCAACAATGGCCATAATGAAGGTTCTAGGGGGATTTTCATCGGTTTCTACCATATCCCTTGTGCATTGATTTACACTCCAATGTGTCCTTTCATAGCTCTTTCTTTGGTTCAAGTACAGCTTACTCTCGATACAACGAGCACGGATATAACGAGGTTTCGTTATAACGAGAGAAATCTCTCGGTCCCAAAAGTTTCTACATGCAAACCTATGGTGCAACACGTCGCTTACAACGAGCACGGTTACAACGAGATTTCGTTATAACGAGCTTATTCTGTTGACCCCAAGACAAAGAAAAACATAACAATTGCGTCCCGTTACAACGAGGAAGGAAAAATCGAGACATGAAAACACCGGCGCCGCAAAGAGCCACACACACATCTCGTAATACACGTCCACACAACGCGAGCATGTGCACAGTTTCTAATACATCACTCCTTCGCGATCGCACAGCGTACGTACATTGAAAGCACATGGTTTCCAAGTCCGATCCCATCACGGCAATCAATGATATACGGCGCGCGCTGAATTGGGGGTGCACAGTTTCTGATACATCACTCCTTCGCACAGCGTACGTACATTGAAAGCACATGGTGGGGCACATGGTTTGCAAGTCCGATCTCATCGCGGCAATGAATGACACGATGCGTGCTGAATTGGGGGTGTGTCTGATGAGCAGCGATTGATTGGGTTTCTTGACAAAAACAAATGTGATCTCGGACGGGTGAAGTATATTTCACACACTAAAATATGACAATGAAAGATTTGAAGAGATAATAAAATATTCTTCCTGAAATTAGAATACCGCTGGAAGTCATCATGATACGAAATGAAATACATGTATAAGCATGCAGGGCAGCGTTAATCTTACATGGAACCCCCTCGTAATAATTTTGGAATGACCCACAAAGAAAGTGCCGATCATGACGGTGTTGCTACGTCGTTGTGCAAAACCTATCAGACGAGCGAGACGCTCTTATCTAACTCCACCTTCCCCTCATATCCCGGCCGTTCAACCCGTTGCGCCGCCTATTCTCTTGTTTGTCCAAACAACGAAACCGCATGTTTTCTTGTCCAGAAGATTACGATAACAATTGACCTGTTAATTTACTGCAAAATAACACCCATCGTATCGGGAATGGTCTATAATTCATTGAATGCAATTAGTTATTAAAACATCAAAATATATCAAGGGAGGATGATGTGTTGAGCAAAAATGCATCCCCTTTTCAGTTTGAAAACGCATGTTTCCAATTCCTTTTTTCAGTTTGATAACGCATGTTTCCAAGACGGCTATGCATATGAAAACATGGTAAAACACAATGAACACACAAGCACACGTTTTAATGTATTTTATTGTTTTTTATCCTGTTTGGATACAACGAGGTTTCGTTATAACGAGGAAAAAGCCCTGGTCCCGACGACCTCGTTATATCGAGAGTAAGCTGTACTGGTTTACAATGGTTCTCAGAAGCATCCTACATGTACAGTATGTGTCATGAGCATACTCCGAAAGCAGCATGTGTCAATGTTCATGTGGAAAACATTTATGTCCAGATATTGTTCAAAAAATCAACTGTGGAACAAGGAAAGAGGATTCTCTATACCGCATATGAGGAAAAGTTATTGCACGATGCACCACGCAGCCTCATTAGGATTGTGTTTGCAGTTCCGTCTGCTTCTGGGCCCTGTTGCATAAAACTTACCATTGATGGTAACTTTGCTATCAATGGCAACTTCTTCGGAAACCTTGAAGTTGATTGGCTGTCCAGCGGTGTTACCATGGTAGTTACCATCGATGGCAGAGTTACCATTAATGGTAAGTTTTATGCAACGGGACCCTGGTCTAGTGTAATCGTGTTAGAGAACGGAAACTGACATGACTGCAATAAACGGTCTGAAGGTCGTGGCTCTACGCATTATCAGACGACTTCCCCTTATATGCAATATGGAGAAATGGCGAAAGAAATCAACATACTGCCACATAAGCTGATGAATATCATGTCCGTCTTGGCTGGTTGTTAGTTTCTGAGAGTATTTGATTTGAGTATCAGGAAGAATTGAACATTACCAAAGGAAGCAACAAGGGCCTGGGTTTCCCCTACATCAGAAGAGTTGTGAGAGTACTTCTGATGTACTAGATGCTTCCATCAAACTAGTCTGACAGGCTGAATGCAACCTTTGCTACCTATGCATTGGACTGGCTATGACAGAAATGGGAATGTGTTTGAAATGTTAGGTAAACATGATGCCAGTAGTACATGGTTGCTTCTATTGAAAGAAATTTTGATACCAGTTTAATAATAATAGCAATAATCAGAAAATCATACACAGCTACAGGAATACCAAACACAGTTTTTAATGTTATTGCTTTCTGTATATAAACAGCACTTGGCATTAAGATTTTCTTCATTTCTAAAAAATATGATAGTGATTTCTTATTTAGTTACACCAATCATCATTATTAATATTGTATCTATTGTGTGTCATTCTGCAAATGGAGATCTGTTCTTGGTGAGATATATGCTTTGTTTTCCTCAAGAGCAGGTTTTGTCTGCTCCTCATTCGTGTTTACAAATTTTATTGTATTGTACGCAACAATACGACAGAGGAGTACATGTAGATTCAACAAAAATGCAAACATAGGAAAGAAATACTTACCAGGAAAGAAACAATTTGAGGAAGAAATTTTTACCTTCTTGGTAGCAAAAGCCCATTCATTTACTATACAAAATTGAAACCATGGCAATCAGAGGGTTGGTAGGGATTCATCCGACAGATTCACATAAGGAATATGTACACTACAGCTCAAAGGAATTGGCAAAGGGAAAGGGAAGGAGCCGCAGTTTTAAACCGCGGTATATTTTGTCCAATGCAGCATGAAGCACGATGCATTTTAGGCTAAAGCATCGTGTTTCATGCTGAACTGGACATAATGTACCGCAGTTCAAAACTGCAGCACATTCCCTTTCTTCCCTCTCCCTTTCCCTATGCCAATTTCTTTGAGCTGTTGTGTACATACACTGTACATTGTAAAAAATATCCCTTAATATACTCATTAACAGAAACAGAGCATACAAACTAACAAACAAAATATACTAGTTCCTAATTGCAACATGCATATGAACAGATTTATGCTGGTATTACTCAAGAGTAAATTTCAAAATTCATGAGATAGTCGACCTGTGTAAGTACATGTATTTATTATCATGCAGATATGACAATGTCTATTCAGAACATTCCATCTATTCATCAGCTTCTATTGATCCAAACACAGTGTGGAGTGTCTTTACATCGATCATTCAACGCACTCTCAGTACATTGTCCGACCATGCACCTCATAGAGAAGGACAATCGTAGTCATGGCCAGTTGAAAATAAGATAGATACGGTAGATACGATAAGGAAATGGAAATGATGTGTGTTCAACGATCAGTTTGCATATATCATTATGTAATGCCCATCAAATAGTACCAAAAGGGAAAAGTTGTCACTTTGGGGTCATGCTGCATATAGGTTTTCAGTTATTGTAACTTACCATCAATATTAACTACTTTGGTAGCAGCCAATGAGCTCTTATTATTGCACCTGTTGCCATGATAGTTGCCATTGCTGGTAAGTTACAATAATTGAAAACCTACATGTACATGCAATATGGCCCAGTTTGGCTGCTTCTTACCTTTCGCTGGTACACTCTTATATGTACTGTCACAGGAGTCATCACAAATATATATCGAATTCAGCAATTTGTGAGCCACGTCTTCTGCAAACTTTCAAACTAGTATGTTTTTCTTGACACGTTGATCATTTTTTATGTAATATCACAGGATTGGACCCTGTGAAATATTTTTTTTTTTATTGGACATGGTTTATACAGGCAAACCCCGTTATAACGAGCATGGGTATAGCGAGAACTCGCTTATTACGAGGACATAGGTTGCCTATCGCAAAAAAAATAATTTGCTGAAAAGTCTATCATAAAAAAGTCATTCGGGAAAATATTGAAACAACGGAGGATTTGTTGAGCCACCATCCAGTCCTTAGTCTGACCTTAATAGAACTACAAACTAGGGGTATACCAAAAATATTATTGTATCTCAGGGAGTTAGGAATAAATGTATCTTTTTGGTATTTTGAAAAGCCAACTTTGGTTATTTTTGTAATGTGAAACAAGTTCAGGAACGGTGATGATGCCATGGTTCAGCAGGTTTGCCACGATGACAGGTCCAATCATCTTGACCACTTTTCTCATGCTGTCCTTTACAGAACATACCTTCTTGAAATAGGATTGTTCATGTTCATTGAACTTTTGAGATTTTTTCAATTTTTAGTGCTCTAATGTACAATGAAACCTTCTTAAGATCCCACCTTTATAGAAAGACTACCTCTCTTTGAAGTTTAAGACCACAGTTTGTTGTTTCTTGTGGGTAATACAGGTATTTCTCATGGAAACCAATGTTAAAGTATAAACCCGTATGTTAACCCATATACTAAAAGTTTTTCAGACCAGCGTGCGTTGCCTAAAAGAAGAAGTTTTTACTGAGCCAGCCACAGTACAGAGCATGTACAGGCTTTTGATAAACAACGGGTAAATATCAATCGTAAATATATTTGTTAGCGGCTAATAAATGGCATATTTTGTCATTTTATAGTGGTTGTTATGGTATAATTATACAGATTTCACTCTACTAGTGTTAAAAGCTGACATTGGCAGAACCGTGTTTGTCAACCACCTTAAACATGGAGATAAGGAAAGGCTTCCTCTCGTACATCAAACAGACGGACGGACGGACAGACTCACAGAAATGTGACACTTCCTGGGTGTGCTAGGTTTCTACATGCTCCGTTGCGTTTAAAGGGAACTGGTCATCATTGTTCCTGGGTCATCCGCTGTCTTTGACCAACCGTGCAGAGCAAACAGCACCCGTGAACAAGGATTTGCGCTACTCATGAAGTGAAAGATGGACAGATGTGTGTTAGTATCACTCGGGGGGCATTTTCATGAAACTGTACTAAGGGCTAGTTAGTTGCTAAAGTGCATTGAGCTGCATGCATTTTGAGCAGCAAACTAGGCTTGAATGGTCTCATGAAAATGGCTCCAGCTTGGGCTCTTGCGCGGATTAATTTCAGATGGTATTAACATGTCACATGTGCAAACTTCAATGGTCAAGGAAAAACACATCAAAACTTTCTTACCAACATATTTTTGTGTGCAAATTTCACACAATAACGCATGCCAATCAACTAGAAAGTCTTTCTTACCATGCGCAAAGCTAAACCTGCAAAGAAGAGGAGATTAAAGTGAAGAAAAGGCTGGCCGTATGGAATGAAACATACTCAATATTAGTTTAGGAGAACACAATCTTGAAATGACAACGGAAGAATCAGAAAAGCAGAATTATGTGACAGTAAGAAATTTGTGTGAAAGTGTGCTACAAAAACAAGCATGGGTAATGGAATAGGAAGGTAAGTGATTGTGTTCAGATTCCAGGAATCTCAAACATTAAAAATATTTTGATAACTGCCATGTTTTTCGTGTAGACACTATCATGTCATTGTGTCAGAAATTGGATGCAAAATATAACTAAAAAGGAATTACGAAAGAAAGATGGAAAATAATTAGAAATAGAGCTTTTATATTATTCTATATCCTTTTCATCATGAATAAAAGCAATATTGTTTATGTTTAGGGGATTTTGTGCTTTCTTCAAGAGATAGTCAAATTACTATGCCATGACCTCCTCTTTGACAGTCTTCAATTATTGTGCCAAATTATTATTTGTAAAGGTGTTGTTCACTGTACTGACTTGTGTATTCCTGCAGACTACTCTATCTTCATGATAAAACTGCCACCCGCACTGTACATGGTAGCACGGTCATGAGATAATTCAATTTTATTTAGTTCAGGGTAATTTCATGAAAAAAATGGCATGCCATATAATCAGGATCTATATAAATGAAATAAAATTAGGGTACTGCATAAAAGGCACAAAATTCTGTCTGGGCAGGAGCGGTATCAAACTTAAACAAAACGGGCAATTTCATTGTTAAATCGGCACTACCTAAATGAGGTCTGTACAGAATGCAAAAAACTTCCTCACATTCTGTCCCTTATTCCTTTGTTTTCAAACAAGGCACATTGCTGTTTATCTTGCTTTTGCCACAAGGATGACGTCCTAGTGATTTTATGGTGTAGCATTGCTGTGGAATGTTTCTCTTTTTTCGTAATTTATTAGGGACATAAAGAAAATCCTATGAGCGTAAAGGACATTTGGGGTAGGGATGTGGAGAGCTTGCATCACATTTGTAGAGCTCTTCAGGTACTGTGCATACATGTACATCTATCAAGTGAGCAACTCTTTTTTTCCTCTGAAGGTATGAGTTTCAAAGACACTTTTCCCATGGACAAACGTAATGAAAAAGTGCAGACAGCCCTTTTGAATGCAATAAGATATGTTTAAAGCAGTTGGCCTACAAATACAATTTTTTTTTTTTATTGTACTGTTGCGCTTATATTTCAGAATAATACAGTTGATCGTGTTTTTGTTCCAAATTCATTTACGCAAGATGAATTATAGCAGGAGGCATCATTATTTATTGAAATGGAAATGATAATGATTACGATGATTACGATTTGGTGGCGCATTGTGAGAGTGTGCTACGAGCTAGTATTAAAAAACGAAGCAATCGCAGCACTAGTTCAAATCATGTGATATTAGCACAACTTGTTGATGTCAAAGTCATCAGTGTGATGATGAACCTTCATGCAAGAGTGTACTGTGGGATCTGAACTCACAAATCAATGTGATTTTTTCAAAATAGCGGATTATTGATCGTTCTAGCAAGTAGCTGGCATTGCCTTTTGGTATTGTATTGAGATGACTTTTGCTCACTATTGAAAAGCAGGGTAGCCCTGAGTCATGTGACTTCGCCTGGATTAGAACTATACCCAACTGATAATGTGTATGAAATGGCAGTCGTAGCTTCACAAACCTTTGCATGGGAAATGAAAAAAAACTATCCCTGTTTATGTTTGTAAGGGAAGTTCTTTTTTGCCCATTTTCTGTGGTAATTACACAATTTGATGTGTTTGTCATGCAAAAGGCTACCCTGTTCTTTAATAGCTCTTATTTGGAAGAAAAATTATAAAAAAAGGAATCAAATGATTAGATGATCTGTCTTTGAGTTGGTAGAACTGCAAAGTTACTTTTAGAAAGATGTTTCAATTCCTCTGTTTGTGGTGTATATATCTGCATCAGCCAGAGGACATTGAAATTTCTGTGACAGCTCCATTAGCAGGTTTAGCTGGAAATGGGAGAGATATTGTGCTATTGTCGACAGCAAAAATGATGCAAAAATTGTATAGCTTACTTGTACAAATCAGTGTAGTTTTATTTATTATCATTGTTACTTGAAGATTGACATTATTGTGTACAAACCCACACATAACTTACGGTTCTGAACGTATCATTATATTGTATGATTAATGCTTCGTTTTAGGAGCAAATAATTCAGTACAGATTGCCCAGAGCAGAGAGGTGTAAGGAATGGAGTCAGCACACGAAGTGTAATTTATTCCGACAGCAGTCGCGTGCATTGATATCACAATGGAATATTTGACGCGTTTGGCTTTTTGATCGAGGGAGATCCGCCGCCAAACAAGCATGAAAACTGTAGGATGCATTTTGAGGAATATATATTCTGTATGCGCAGAAGATTTTAGAACCACTTCATGAACTGAAGTGCATGTGCAGTAGTATTACATGTTATTAAGATACGATTGTGTGAATTTCAGATTGTATTGTTTCTTCGTTTTTGTGATAAAAGGAGAATACTGTAGAAAACATACCAGAGAAATGCCTCCATATCGCACATTTCCGAATCATATTTCCTTAAAAATATCTTGTAAATCGTTTATTGAATGTTTCATCTTTCATGGAAACAACCTCAATTTCGTGTGCGGATGTGTCCGAAAAAGTAACAGATCAAATTCTTTCTACAATTTTTTCAAAATTTCCCTTCGCTCACCCCAAAACTAATTCACAGTGCGTGATGTAAAAAGCCAGCTACGAGCTCCCAGCGAAGGCTGAACGGTTGACGTACTTCTCAAAACAGATTTTCTTTTGTTATTCAGAGAAGGCACTACCTAATTAGAAATACAGCTAATTGTTTAAAACACCTGAATGTCTTGAATTTTTATGAGGCGGCGGACCTCATAGATCAAAGCAAGTCTATCCGAGCGCAGTCCATCCATGATAGGTCCATGCCCAGAGCATGTATAGCAAGCACTGGAAATCAGAATGGGGCTTTGTATAGTGCTTCACACTTGTATTCAGTAAAGTCTCGTAAAGTTCTTTTGGAAAAAATCTCCATCTCCTGATCTCTTTTTACCTGAATGAAAATGAGACGTATTAAAGCACATTTGCAATATAAAAAAAGACAACTTTTCTTGTGATATGCCTGTGAAGGGGAACATTTCTTCACAAAGAATAATTGAATATGTTGTATTTCCATGGAGCATTGCTTGACTTTGTCCGATGATAGCTTTTGTGCTGTTAGATTATAACTGAAAATGAGCGCTTTTGATTCAAAAGTTATGTTAACCAATGTATTCTACTTTGATGATGATAACCTCTGTCTTATTTTTGCAGGAGTTCACTAAATGTTTGTAATAACAGCTGACTAGTGAAGCATGCACCTTATGAGCACATCATTATATGAGCCGAGATGTCGAGATGATCCCTTACACTGCACAGCCCTCATTTACATATTGCCAGCTAGTGCAGCCTGGTCATTCCTACCCTAGCTGAGTAGAATGGCTGTGAATGCAATACAAATGGGCAAGCTTGTGTGCAGTGTGCCTGCTGCCTGTACAGTGTAGATAGGTTATGTGTGGGTTTCCAATGAGTATAGCCAGTTCCAGTATGTATGTGTAGTTGTATTCTTCCTCATCCTTTTGTACAAAGATTCTAGCAGTACTCTGTAAAAGAAAAACCATGTACATAATGTAAACAACATAGCAGTCTCCTTGTCTGTAGCTCTGTGAATATTGTACAGTAGTTTGACAACCTGAAAAAAAATGAAGGTCAAAGTATTATTTCTAGAACTGTTTTGTACAAAAACAAAAACAAGAATACAAAAATGAAAAAAGTGTACATTCATTCCATGTGTGTATTGAAAGCAAAACTAAAAATGTGATCATTTTTACGTTGTTTGTTGATACTAGTTCTATTTCAGTTTGTAGTCTACGTGGCAGTAACAATAAATGATGTGCAGTATCATCTGCATTTGATAGAGAAATTGTACTTTGAATGGGTGCTGTATTTTTTACTTTATATGCATTGGTGTGGTCATAGTAGTCTCCAGTCACAGACTAGGATGAGCCACTTTCTTGAATTCTGTGTCCGTACAGCCCTGTTCAGATACCATAATCATGATAATACCGCTATTACTGTAGACCGATGCACATCAGTAAGAATGTTTTTCTGCGAGCCTCTAGAAGCACCGTTCATATACACCAAAAAGCTGTAACTTTGCGGTGTTTTGGACAGCTGGACTTTCTCCACATCCGTAGCTAGAGCAGACACGTGCTGGTGACATGTTCCGCTAAACCATACGCGCGGTGCGATAAGTGAACCACGCTTAAGAGCGCAATGCACAAGGCTCAACATTTACAGCTATTTTGCGAACTCAAGTTTATAAGATTTGCTTACATGTATTGCAGTATTATTACTAGGTCTCGAACCTCAAAGTAAGCGAGAAAAAAAGGAGGAAGCAAATATCGCATTATTTGAGTGATTCCCGTTCATATACCGGTACATAGCTATTGGTAATGCATCGGCATAATAGCCGCAATTGTTGCGCTTATTTTGCGGATAGGTGGTGTATATGAAGAGGGTTTCTGATAGCGCAGATGCATCCTGTAAGGAGGTATGTACAAACCTGATAACTAGTCGTGGTTGGTTCAGACTTTACTTATTGACTGATGAGGGTTGGTGCCTGCACAGTTCTGCCATACTACAGAACAAGGAATGTAGTAGGATATTATTGAGATTGTAACCTGAAAGGGCGTGTGCTCCATTTTCCAAACGTCCCAACACTCGGCGTGAATCAACAGTATACCCCAATGACAACGTGTATAAAATCAAGCAGTCAGAACTCTCCTAAATCTTTTCATGAAAAGTGAATATCTAACTTTGTTTTTGTTTGAAAAGTTCCATTTTGTAGCAATCTGAGTCTATATTCCTAAACCGATCGTGTTTGGGTATTGAGTCTCTATAAAATCATTCATGTAACATCAATGCAATAAAGAGACTTAATTTCTTGGTGTCCACGAATGTAATGTAAATGTACAGTTGAGGCCACAAGTTTACATAAACCCAGGAAATTCAAAGAAAAGTTAACACTTGTCAAACATCATAAAAATCGTATCTTATATTTGTGCTATCATGACGAATCATGACGAATTTGATATCAAACAAATGAGTATGTCATGCCCCTTAATCACATTGCTTTGTCATTTCTTTTGTCATTTTTCCCCCAAAATCCTCATATTTTAGAGAAATTAAAAATAAAAACTCAACAAAAACATTTCATATTTGTGCTAGTTTCTTCTCAACACAAACATTTCAGATTACACTTTTTTTGTTCGGTGGTGACATATCATGATAGAAAATGTAATATAAATCATAGATTTGACATTTATAAATTTCTATGAAACGATGTCTGAAAATATAACAATAGAATACATTTGGAATGCATATTACTTTTTTTCTTCAAAGAAAATTCCACCTGAAATGTGAGTGAACGAATCTGGTATCAAATGAAAGAGCTTAATACGCTCTTTCATTTGACACCAAATTTGTCAAGGTAGTATTTATATTTCTGAAGATATAGTAAATTATACGATGTTTGGCAAGCAAACAAATTTCACTGAATTCCATGGGTGTATGTAAACTTCTGGCCTCAACTGTATATGATGGTGATTGTAATGATTAGAGTGGTAGCAGAGTTGGGAGATCTACATTGTCCTGATGATGAAAGTATTGGTGGTGGCTGTAGATGTTTTCAATGGTGAATTTACCATTTTCGGTATTTATTCAAATTTCATCTGGGGTTTGTCCGACATTTCACCCTTTGAAATTGAATCACTAGATGAATGTCATAACATGTTTATTTGCAGTTAAAGGGGAAAGTTGTGAATACATTACAAAAACGAGTTGTTGGCCATGAAAACCGATTGTGATGATCGTAGCAATTATGGTGGAAAGACAAAGACACATTCACTTCACACCCACGCACATGGATAGCTGCTGTGGAAAAGGTCTCTCGGCACTGTAGCGGGGGATTTTCCCCTCGATTGGAGGGGAAGAAATATTTAAAAAAAACATGCTTATGAGGACTGTACACTCCTTTTCAAACATGCTGTGAAGAAATATAACACCCTGAGCCATGTTGTGTAGTATTTTTCACTACAGCTCTTGTTTGTATGAGAGGGGGGGGGGGGGGGGGGGAGGGGCAATGTGTGCCCCAATGTATTTTTATCCTTCATTAGAATCCTAAACTGCTGCCCCTCCTCCCCCCCCCCCCCCCACCCCTCAAACTAACTGCAGTACTTCTCATAACAAACACACATATCAGACTGAGTGGCACATTATTACTTTTGAAGAAAAAAAGGCTTTATTTTCATCACAATATACAGATATATTGATGGTATCCACAAAGAAACAACATTTCCCCCTGGAAAATCATGTTTTAACAACAGATGCACATAATGTGGATAAGGCAATATGATGAAAAATTTACACGACTGTAAACCAAAATACAATGCAATACAGACCGTACAAATGAAGAATACATAGAAAAGTGCTTTGATTTGTCTTAACTCTTAAAATCAAATACTCGTGTGTAATAATACAGTGCAAATAATCAAACTTTGATAACATTAAATTTGTTTTTCCATTTACCTGTATTCATTCCTCAACATCAGGGCATGGTACACTGAACGTACATGTACCTGTACGATACACCAATTGAGATCTCTCTGAGGAGTTCACTGTTTCATGTGTACTACAGGCATCACAAGTCTATTCACAGTGTATAGGGACATGTTTAATCACTACATGTGTTATGCTTCAATACGAATTGCTAATCATTATTTTTTTCTGATGGTTGTTTTTGGCTCAATTTGGTGATGGCACTTTACTAATAAATATATCAAATATCCAAGGCAACTGACAATCACTTTTCCCAATCAACTTCCCCTGGCTAAGTGGGAACAAAGAAAGGGAAGAAAGAATGAGAAAAGCTACTTGCTCGAAATCCATTGGGGGATGGATAAGCTTCCTCTTTGACAATTCAGATTCAGAGTTTAAATAAAGTAATGCTATATTTCAGACTTTGGGCGATATTTTATACTGGGAAGATGCATATTATCCATACAAAGGTGTGAATCGCAGACTTGTACAGTACTAACTCAAACTTAACTTGTTCCCTTCTTAAATAAAGACAATTGCACCAATTACCTGTCAAACAAAATGATGAAATTGTTAACTATGAAAGGCACATGGTGCTCACTGTCTAGAGCTCAGAACTTGACAGCTTCAATAGACCATTTTCATTATGTATACAAATTATATTCATGTAGTTCAAACAATACGTTACTAATGGGAACTCTAAAGCTTGCCCGAGGTTTGTATTAACAACTAATAGATTCAAAGTGCATTCCATCCATTGAATCTGAATGACTAGATACAGGTGAATGCAATAACGTATTACTTCGCAGTCGGGGGGAAAGTTGTGAATACATTACGAAAACAGTCTATTGGGGAGACTTTGCATTTACAACACCAAAATATGGAAAAATACCCAAATAAAAAAATCATCAACATTCATAAACATGTACCGATAAACAATACTAGAAAATACTCAAGCATGTGTTATCCAAAAACAAAAAGGTGCAAAAAATATTATACTTGGACAACATATGACATCATTTGTAACAATGTCAGACAAAATGGAGTGGCAAATCTATTAATAGAATTCACAAACATGAAGTCTGACAAACAATGAATGATTTCAATACATATGATATGCAGGTAAGTGGAGTGTAGACTGTTTTGAAATTGATATTCAACTCCATTAACAAACACAAATACCAGACAGATACTATCTACACTACAGCTCAAAGGAATTAGCACAGGTAAAGGGAAAGGGAAGGAGCCGCAGTTTTAAACCGCAGTGTGTTTTGTCCAGTTCAGCATGAAACCTAATGCTTTAGCCTAAAAAGCATCGTGTTTCATGCTGAACTGCACAAAATATACCGCGGTTTAAAACTTTCTTCCCTTTCCCTTTACCCGTGCTAATTCCTTTGAGCTGTAGTGTAGGTGTATTCAAAGGTATTCATGCAGAATTAATTAGAGCCTAGCGTTTTAAAGATAGCCACAAAGGATGTTCTGACACCACAAGCTGATATGAATGGTGCACCATACTACACAGAAGGCTAGGAATCTACCTCCTTATAACTCTCGGTACCAAGCCATAAAAAGACTATTCACAGAGCTACCAACATTGAAATTCAATAATCAGGAAGATTTTGAGAAATTTAATTTAGAAATCAGGGAGACAGAGACAGACAGAGAGAAAGAGAGAGAGAGAGAGAGAGAGAGAGAGAGAGAGAGGTGGACAGAGGGAAAGTGGGGACCGAGAGGGATACAATATATCAATAGAGAGAGGGAGTTGGGGAGAGAGAGAGAGAGAGAGAGACAGGAAGAGACAAAGAAACAGAGAGTGACTTGCAGACCAACAGGCAAAGGAAACTACTAGTACCGATAGAGAAAGCAAACTGGATTTCTAACTGACACATGTACATATTAAAATCCTTAAAGGATCATTACACTGTAATGTTTTTCTTTATTATGTTCTAGTTCAACACATGCAAAACCAATACATTTTCTGGGCATACAGGTAACAACAGGAGTTCATAAACACTTCCCATATCTCTACGCAATGTAGACTTATCACTGAGTTGAGTGAGTCCCTCATCTCCCTCTCTGCATGACGTCATTACACACACCCTGTAATGGAGGGGAGCCCTATGCCTTTGCACACACATTCTCCTTGCTTGCAGGGTGAACTTCAGGAGTGTACATGTGGGGAGACGTATATGGTACATGTACATTCAGATCCCTATACTACCACACTGTAGTACTGCCATCACACAAAGGCATACTATTCAGTATGCACTGTATGTTAATGCTAAGGGTATGAGGGGTCAATACTAAATGTACACAGACTTAAACACTTCCACTGGCATTAAGGTATACAACATACACACACACATACCCTTTGTTGGAGACAAACTACAATGTCCGTGCAATAGGGCACAGATTGTTACTGTATATTTAAGGAGCATTCTACCTATGCATGTAAACTGCATTTGTAAAGAATTGTGCTATACATAGATTCTATTTTCAGATAACATGTGTCCATAACATGAAACGGTATACCTTCATTTTGCAACATCCCAGTGCTTATTAGTTTGCAACATATTATCACAAGCCATCATTACAAACTACACAGGTATGACAGATTTTTACAAGGCTGCCTCATAAAATTGTTGTTGACTGTGTGTGGTACATGTATGTAGTAGCATGCAGTCACTTTTAATAATTACAGCGGTTATTAGTTCGCCAGCTGCAGTGATTTTAGAATTCATTCAACTGTGATTGTTGTTTCTTTGTGCTGTTATCTATAAATACATGTTTATCACACATTGCTTTGGTCTAAAGTCAATACAATTTTTTAATCCTTCAATCATCGAGTTTATAGATACACTGAATAGCCGTATTTTCATTTTTTCCAGGTGATTTACTTTTACAATAATAAGCAAGCTATTTGCTTTATTTCAAACTCATTTAACACTGTTGAATGTACTGTGAAAACAGGTATGACAAATCAATTTTCTCCGAGATCAGACATCAAAAGTTGCCTTTCGAAGCCTGTACTAATATGTCTTAATTCTTGATTTTTACAAGAGTTCTATTTTTTTTTTAATGTTACTTGTCACCCTTTGTGTGAAAGATAAGCTGGTTCTATATGGGAATTGTGTGTATTTCATGTACTTGTAAATAAAGTAGCATGTGGCACACAAAAAATTAATATGAAATAAGCCAGTTCATAGTTACATCATGGTCGGACACTCCACTGAATCAAGAATGACTAGGGATTTGATCATGAAGCTGTGTAGGTGTGTTATTTTGAAAGCGTGCCCATACCAACAATAGAAGCAGGTGCACATGGTGGAATGTTCTTTCACTACCTTCTCAGAGCTGATTTGCTGTTGTCATATCTGCGTTATAATGGGTATAAACGTGGTCCACTATCTACGGAATTTCCATTTTACTCTGTGAGTGGTACAATTGGCCCTAGGTCATTCGTACCAGTAATAATCTGCTCATGCACACATTGCAACTATGAAATCCCTAATTCTTTCTACAAATTCCCAATAGAGGGTTCCCACGAGCAGCCATATTGGAGGACAAACAATAAAAACCTGTGCATCAGACCATGAAAAGCCATTGTTTTCGTAGTCTGATGCACAGCTTTTAATCATTTTGTCCTCCAATATGGCTGCTCATGGGAACCCTCTATAGTGCCTGTCATGCAATTCAATATGTGCAATCTTTCATTGTATGTACCAGATTCTTGACTTTATCAGCATAGATCTGAATATCTTCAAAACGTATGCACCATGTTTAAATAGGAACATATTTCCTTTTTATTTTACTGTTGCTATTCATTGTTTTGAGATTTTCATGGAGCCATTTATGTCGAAATATCCTACAAATCTATCGGCGCTGTGCTGTAAAGGACGTGAACAAAGGAGGTCAACAAGATTTTAAATTTTTGCTGATCCTGCAATGTCATAAAAATAGCCCGTTTTGAACATACAGTATATAGACATGTTTCAGTACAATATAATTATGTTTCATAGCAGTACAGTTCTATGGATGATAGAAATGAAAAAGAAATTATCACAAAAATGAAAGGAGCCAAAACATTTCATTGCTATGGAAACAACCATATAGCTATACATAAAAATAGTTGATCTGCTATTTACATGTTTACTGTTGTTGTTCTTTAGAAACCTCCACAGCGAAATGCAGATTCCAGCATGATGGACATTCTCAATAAATAGCATCCAATATGCATACATACAAGCTGAATATCTCTGAGCTTAATACATAATACTTCACAAATGTGCTTTACAAATGAGCTCATACATTGAACATGTAAGCTTTACATGTGAGTTTTACGCATTAACTTTACATGTAAGATTTATATTTGAGCTTTATTGTTAGAACTGTATCAACAATAAAGGAATGACAACAACCCCCTCCCCCCGCCCCCCCCCCCCAAAAAAAAAAAAATACTTTATAACATATCAGAAGAATTGTGAATGAGTAAATTCTCCTGGAATGAAGCTGCTGAATGTACACTACAGCTCAAAGAAATTGGCATAGGGAAAGGGAAAGGGAAGGACCCGCAGTTTTAAACCGCAATATATTTAGTCCAGTTCAGCATGAAACATGATGCTTTTTAGGCTAGAGTGTTTCATGCTGAACTGGACAAAATATACCGCGGTTTATAACTGCGGCTCCTTCCCCTTCTTCCCTTTCCCTTTCCCTATGCCAATTCCTTTGAACTGTTGTGTACATATTGTATATCTCTCTTTTTAAATAACACCTTACATGCCAAAAAAGTGCAGCTCTATAGACATTCAGTGCATTGCAGGTGCTGGAATAACTCACTGGGTTTTAAAAGGGTTCGTACACATACATCCCATGCCATTGCACATATGACATACTAATATCACACCATAAGGTGGTAGCCATTTATGAGGACGCATAATAGGTGTTAAGCGTGTGTTTTCTTAGGTCACATGGTAGGACTCTCACAGACGTGTCGGTCATCTCATGAAATTTGTTGTGGGCAAGAATAAGCAGCGATGATGTTCAGTGGCAGTCTTTTGCAGTCTTGTGTTCTTTCTCCAACACAAAAAAACGACACACACTTACTTGTGAACAGCCCTAACAGGAAAAAGAAAAAATCAACAGACTTGATGACCTTTAGAGTCCCATTCTGTTATAAATAAGAATATAAAACCTTCTTATACCAGCAAATAATACACACACATTGAGTCAGTCCCTATAAAACATTGCCATGAAATGTGTAATGCCAACAGCAAAATCCTCTTCGTTTCCACATGACAATGAGGCATTTGTTTCTAGTTTTACAACCGAGATGTCCTACATAGATAAACCTATGAAACAATCTCAAATGCCAGTTTAGATTTTAAACTACTGAGCCAGACACCTCTAACTTTTTAACAAATAGACACGACTTAATGACGAAATAAATAAATCTTTTTTATACAGTATGTTTACATCCTTTGACTGTACACAACAACAACAACAACAAAAAACACATGTGAAAGTGAGATATAATTGCACTTGGATCAAAGATAATTATATCTACTGGTACATCATCTGGTATTTGATAAAGATCTATTAAACAAGAAACCCATTCCTCCAATAAGAATGGTATATCCTTTATATGTGGTATGTACATTAGTTATAAGACAGTCTTTGGCACAAAATCACAATAATGATGCAATACTGACATCAAACTACTACAGGGTAAATTTTCCAATAGGTCTCAACCACCTCAATACAGAAATGTGTACTAAGGTGCCTTATGGGAGCTAAGAGCACTTCTTGGATTAAAGCACACAAAAATTGGTGAACTGACAGGCATACCTCCATATGATGTGTCAAAGGTATTGAACCGATGGTGGTATCACAGCTGGTTTTCACCCAAGATTCAATGAGCTTTGGTGGTTGCCGTGTGAGTTCAGGAGCATTTTTTCTTGATTTTGTAACGAGAGGGTTCAAGAATGCAGCCATAGCTGCAACACTGAACATCGCCTCACCGATGGACACGATACACCTCACTCATCATCGCTGTCCTCATCATTCACCTCATCATTCTCCTTGTCATTTTCCTTATCGGCATCCACATTGTGCCAATCATCACCCTCCCATTCATATCACTTGCCGTCATGCTCCTAATCGCTCTCAGCATCATTCTCCACATCGTTCTCCATACCGTTCTCCTCATCATTCTCCTCATTGTCCTCCACAACGTCCTTACCATCAACCCCACCCCCATCCGTCAGCTGGGCGTGATTTACCTCACTCCTCGTCGTTCTCCTCCTCATCGTCCTCCTCCCCGTCGTCCCCTGAGCTGATGGAGACGGCGTCTTCCTGCGACTCGGTGATGTGTTCCTTGACGAGCTCCTGGATGCCGCTCTGAGGCAGCATGCGGTTGAACAGGTTCACCTGGTCAGTAAGAATCATAACCAGCATCATCAGAATAGTCACTGCAATATGCAACATATACATGGGCCCTTCAGAGAGAGGTTAGACTTAAACAATTTGCACAGATGCATCCCCCGCTTTGTGTGAATAACAACGCAGGAATATACACTCATTTTCATGGATTCTAGAATTCACCCAAAATTTTGTGAAAATATCAATACAGCAATATCGCATATTTAGTGTATGCTAATTCCACTTGATTTGGTTGCTCAAGGCACAGAAAAATGGCAAATAGAGAAGGCAGGAAGATTACAGGAGGAATAAAGAAAAAATGGTTAATGAGGGGGAGAAAGAGAGGGGCAAAGGACTAAGAGGAGGGGGAGGAGGAAGGAGGAAGAGGAAGAGTGGGAGAAAAAAGGGGGCAAAAAAATAAGAGGAGTGGGAGAGGGAGAATGGGGAGTGGCAAAAAGATAAAGGAGGAAGAAGGGGGAGGGGGAAAGGCAAAAGCCATCACTCAGCTCACCTCATTAGTCACAATGGCCTGGTCCATGAAGGTCATTCTGACCGCTGTCCGGACAGCCAGGTCCTTGACCTGAGAGGGCGCCGGGCACCTGGCCCGATCCCTGATGGCTGCGGCCAGCTCCCTCAGCTGCAGGATCAGGGTCTGGAGGGCCCGCTTCTCGGCCACGCCCAACGTCTCGTTGCCCACGGCGACATCCAGGAGGCGCACCAAGCTGTGGAGACGGTAGAAGTTCGTCGGGGCTTTCTTCATTGTCGTCGTCGTCACCGCCTCATTCTCATTACGACTCTGATCTTGTTGTCTGGGCTTGCAGAACGGTAAGACGCCCAACAGGTGCTCCACCTAAGAAACATTAACAGAAACACACTGATTGACAGATGAGCCATCGACTTTCAAAGGACTTTCAAAGATTTAGTGAAACATTGCCTGCTTATACTAGGTGTTAAAATTTTTTGACCTTTTAAAACATAATTCAAATTGATCAAGCTGAAATTGACACATCATAAAGTCAAAGGATGTAAAAAAAATGTTGAGGCAGGTTTTGTGATATTTCATCATTATTCTTGAAATAATCTTTGGAATATTTAATGAGGTTTTCACTTTTGGACAAATTTGGACCTAAAATGTGTATGTATCAGATAATTGATTCAGAACACAACACTGACCACTGTGTACCACACCTTTAAATCCGCTCGCAAGTACCATCACAGTGTCATTAAGAATGCATGATGTTTCTGGCAGCAAAGAACTTCTATGATGACATGTGTGATGCACAATGGACATTGTTGTGTTCTGAATTAATTATCTGATACACAAACATTTTTAGATCCAAAATTGTCCAAAAGTGAAAATCGCATTAAATATTCAGAAGATTATTATAAGAAAAGTGATTGATGAAATGTCAAAAAACCTGCTTCTAAAAACTTGACAATCCTTGACTTTCAGTTGTGTAAATTTCACCTTGATTCAGGTTATTTTTTATAAGTGTCAAGAGTTTTTTTCAACACCTAGTACATCATTACAGACACATGTTGATCTGGATCAACTTCATATTGGTGCTGTGGTTATCATTTTACGATTAAATGGTGTTGATGAAGAAAATGGGATGAGGCACAGTACCTGTGGTTCTGGATAGAAGTCTCTCAATTCCTTCATACCATCTGGACTGAGCTTCCTGAGGCATGCATACCTTCAGGTAAAGAGAAAACAAATAGACATAAGTTCATAGCATTATAAATAAATGTTATACCCTCTGTATTTGAATTATATAATTTCCTATTTGTTTTTTGTTGCGTTGTATCATTTTGTTAGCCTGTGTGTTGGGCCCAGTCAGCGTTGTCACAATTTGCAAAAACATCTGGCTGCGAAATAAACCACATTCAGAGTAGTCCCTTATCTATGCACGATGAAGACCTCACTTCACTTCTCAATTAAATACTGTACTGGGAAGGCAAAAAAGCCTTCAAAAGGTAACTGTTAGCAATCTTCTTGCCAATGGTCTTAAATTCATGTATTGACCATTTTAGAAGCTTGCTGAAAGTTGTTTGCCCCCAAATGATCCACATATGGAGTAATTAATGATTAATGATTAAATCCTCAAAATGTTTGGGCCGAACATTTTGAGGATTTGTGATTTAATCACTCATTACTCTAATAATAACTTTCAGCAAGCTTCTAAATAGACAATACATGAATTTAAGACCATTGGCAAGAAGATTGCTAACAATTACATTTTGAAGGCTTTGTTGCCTTCCCAGTACAGTATATGCCCTTTAAGAGCAGGGTGAAAATCCAGTGGAGTGGACAGAAAGCCGACACTGGAAAACAAATGAGAGATGCCGACCCCTCGTGGTTCATTCCAGAAGACTTATTTAGTCTACAAACCATATTAGACAAGCTTTAGGAATGCCATACATGATGATAATAATAAAGTAGTCCTTTATGACACATGAATGCTGATTGGTTGGCTGTGACTTACGCCAGCTGCCGTGACATGTATCTGCCTCGCTGGGTGTGGACAGGCATGAGCTGGACCAGGCTGACCAGGTTGTGGTGATGGGGTGTGGTCTGAGGTAGTACGCAGCACAACTCCTCCGCCTGAAACACAAAGATCGATGTACATGTAAGCAAACATCTGGGCCATGTTACATATAGGTTTTCAATTATTGTAACTTACTACCGTTAATGGTAACTACAAAGGCATCAGGTGCTATAATGACAGCTCATTGGTGGTTGCCATGGTAGTTACCATTGATGGTAAGTTACAATAACTGAAAACCTATATGCCACATGGTCCAGGCAAACGTTTGGCAAATTTACATCAAACTGAAATTCACAGTTATGCGTTATTTATCTAGTATTTTACAGTATGAATCTTTATGATGTAAAGTCACATGCCATTTGGCTGCGAGCAGCGAAGTGTCACTATTTTGTACTGTTGTTTTCATCCAAATAAGCTATGATCAATTCAATTCAATCCAAATCTTGACCCATTGAAAGATTCCAACAGGGTGTGGTTATCATTATCACCAGATATCATATGTCAACACAGTCACAATTAGCAGTTTGGCCCTCTTACCTGTCTGTGCCACTGATTCTCTGGGACACTATCAAATAAAGCAGCTAGACACAGGATGAAATCGCTTGCCACAGCTTTCCTGCAATAACAAAGAGAAAGAAGAGCACGATCTAAATGTTATCTAACCCATAGAAACTGCTTCTGATTCAACACAAAGGATTGTCACAAGCAATGTTAAATGGAGGTCTCGTGTAAAGAAGGGGAACACTTCACTTCCCAATTGTAGCAGGGCAAAAACCTGGTGGATGGGACGGAGAGCTTATACTGGAAAATGGGTGAAAGATGCCGACCCCTCGTGGTTCAGTCCAGAAGGCTATTCAGCCTACAAACAGTATCAAACAGATATTCAGAGTGTCATAGACAATGATAATAAGACAAATGAACAAATGAATAAGAGAACACATTAATTTGCTTTTACGCAGCCAAAAACTATGTGTAAAGCGGAATAGACCTACAGATTATATTGTGATTTCTGGCATGTATGAATCAAAAGGTGTTTTAATGTGATATTCTATCTGTATGGAGAAGATGATATGAGAAGAGGAGATAATGAACTTACGTGGTGAAATACTGCTCTAACGAAGCCTTGCAGACCATCACAGCCAGACAACTGACTTCTTCTTCGGAGTAGGGAAACCCGGAAGGCAATCTAAACAGAAAGATTCAATTAGATTTAATTAGATTAGATTAAATCAAATTAAATCAAATACATTAAGGTGAATTGCATTGAATTGAATTCAATCCAATTGAATCCAATGAAATGAAATTCAATTATATCAAATTATTTTTTTAAAATCAATTACATTAAATCAAATTGAATTTAAATCAATTAAATCAAATTCAATAAAATCAAATTAAATTAAATTAAACTGATATATCTAAAGAGATGATGTGATCTAGATTTATATTCAGATCATCATTATTTGTCCATAATTAACCCTTTATGGGCCATTAAATATGGAGGTAGTTAATTTTCACACAAAGAGTTAAAAAAAAAAGACTTAAAAAAAAAAAAAAAAATTTGGCCTCCACTGGCGCAACAAAGGTACATAATAAATAACATGATAGGTAGCAAACAAGGGTGCATGCAATAGGCTGAAAAATCTGTCAAAGGATAAGAAAGTTATGATCTTTCTAAGCTTTGATATCGTGACGACTTGTACGAGGTGCTCTCCCATATGTTGAGTACAATATTTTTTTGAAAGTGTGCATTTTCTCAAAAAGATATGCATACTTTTACCTGTACATTTGATACATCATTACAAATACGTATTTACACACATACTTATATGAAAACAAATCATTCTGTTGTCCAAAACAGAAAAGAAGCAATTCATGGAATTATACTGCACACAACATATGGGAGAGCTCCTCGCACATGACGTCACAAAATCAAAATTTCAAAAGATCATAACTTTCTTATCCTTTGACGGATTTTCGTCAAACCTGAACTAATATTAAATGTTCTTTGAATGTTTCCATGGTGAGAGTGTACTAATAAATACTTTATCACTACTTTGTGATTAGTTCACAACTCTCATCAACACCCACCCTCTTCTTCTACCTCCATTCCATCCCATTTATTTTCGGTTTAAAACACCGAAAACTAAAGCTAAAAATAGTCTTGTGTAAGTGTTATATAATATAAAAATTCACCTCCTTTTCACTTTTCACTTTCCTTTCTTTACCCCATAAGTGGGCCAATTATCCGAAAGAATACAACCACATGGTGTTACTGAAAGTTTTACTATTTTCTAAATAGTATTCATCAGTACTGAACTAATATGTTTCTTTCACTGTCTGCTTTCATTGAAACCAACTCATCTTCACGGTGAACTATCCTTTTAAGGCAGGTTTTACTTCAGTAGCAACAACTTCTACTTCGCCTCTCACTTTTGAACATTCTGCGCAATCTTCATGGTGATGAGACTCTGAGTGAAGATTTGGACGACTTTGATGAGATTGTAGCCATAGTAACGAGCCTTCTCGCCGTCCGTCAGCTGTGGCAACGAATCCTTCTCCTCCTCCTCTTTCTGCTCCTCCTTCTTGACTGCAACCTCCAGATTTGGCATATGTCCATTTTGCAGACGTCTTTCAAAGGATGAGAGGGATTAGTATCAGTATTAGGGCCTCTTCAAAAATATTTAATTTCCAACATTATAATCTATTGCATTTCATTGCATCACAAGACCATGACTGCTATATTGGTTTTCGCAACGAGACAAAATATCCAGTGGGCACAGTGGCAACGCTCGTGAGCAACCAGTTACGATCGATATTCACCCTTTGTTTCTCTGTGGCATGCACAGCAATGTACACAGGTACAGTGGCTTGGTAGCCAAATAAATCTCATTTCTGGCTGTGAGCGCTGGTCTAAAATTTTCAGAGTATATGGATTAAGATCAATATCGATCACAGATTCTATGTGATATGGATTTACAATCGATATCACTCATACGATTGACAAATCGATCGTCACTCAAGCATAGCCCTTTAATATACGTGCCATGGTGCTAGAAATGATATTATAAATCACAATGTGTAAGGCCTTTTTTTTCTTTTTTTTTCAACGTTAATCCCTTACTTGCCTGTGTTACAGTTTGTGTAGGAATGAGTTTTTTATAAAGTTCACACATTATGTTACGGATCTCCCTTCCTGGCTGCTGGCCACTCACTAATAACAGTTGCTCTCTCTCTCTCTGCACATATTTTGTCCGTATATCTTCAGTGCATGCACTTGAGCAAGTAGAATATATGAACTTCAATTACTGAGGAAGTCAATGCATAGTGAACATTAAATATTCTCCATCTATTTTCTTTTATTTGTTCATTCAACATGTTTATTCAGGATAACAAGATCAGTTAGAACTGTTTAACATCATGTTCCTGATAAGGGTCCTCATATGTTAATGAGTTTATGTTGTTAACTTTTTAGGAGATGAGTGAAAACTTACAAGATGTCACTTTCTTGAAATCCTGGCTGAACGACATCTGCTGGTAGAAGGTCACCAAATGATGCACCTGTTTGATACAAGCAGCAAGAAAACAATCAATGGCCGTACACTTCTAGGAACATGCAAGACTTATACACACATCTTAAGAAATTAAAAACACATTTAACATCAAAACATGTCACTTTAAGGGGTTTCCAATGTTCCTTCTGTAATCAGAGGAATCGACTGTAATACAAGAAAATCTGAGAAACAAATTGGCAATGGGTGATGGAAAATAAGACATATAAGTAAGTTCTTTGTGTTTCAGCATCTTAAATCACTAGGCCTGTTATATATGGGAGAGCACTTTGCATGTAACGTCACAAAGTTAAACATTTTAAAAGATCATAACTTTCTTATCCTTTGACCGATTTTCATCAAACCTTCACTGATACTTTTCTTTCATGCTTCAGCTTTTATTGAAACCAACTTTATAGGTTCAGGGACGACTATCCCTTTAACATACAATTTTCTGCTGCCTCGTCTCACCGTAGTTGATGAGGACCTGTGCGAGATCCGACACAGAGGGCACCCACGGCTGGACGTCTGGATGGTGAATGGGCCACTTGTTGAGCAGGGACCACATAGTGTCAAAGACTTTCTTCACCACTTGGCAGTCTGTGTGTACAGACACTGTAGGAGGGAGACAAACACAGGAATCAGCAGATTAACTATTAGTGTGCCAGAGAGATTGATTCTCAATGAAACTCCAAACACATGCAATCCGTGTGATTACCGCTTCACCATATTTAGCCCATTGTTAACCTTTGTATTTTAACCCTCAACATGCCAATGGTAGATTATTTTACCATCAATACCCACACATTACATAATGCAGCATTTTATCTGGCACACAAAGGGTTAAAGCCAATATTTGACCTATTCAAGATAGTATATCTTTAAAGACTGGTATTCTTATGTTCAAATTGTGCAATGAATATTTGCCTGATACATGTACATTCTATAATCATTTTACTAAGAATCGTGCAATACACAATTTTAAAACTAGAAGTTCTGAAAATATTTGTATACCTTTACATCGCACTGCATTAACACAGTCTTCAATTTTTATTTATTCTGTACACAATCTGTACACATATAATCGCATTTTATTATCTTTAAGGTCTTGGACATATTATTGAAATTTGCAAAAATGAAATCAGTGTTGAAGATACAATGTGGAGAGTACTTACTGAGTCTGAACATCCAGAGCATGAAGGCAGGCGGGCAGGGTGTGGAGTGGTACGCCATCTCTACCGAGAAGGTCCTCACCATAAAGACTAGCTCCTCTAGAAGAGGGAGAGAGAGAGAGAGAGAGAGAGGTCAAAGGTTATAGAGAAACATTTATTGCATTGATGGGGTTCCCAGCATTTCAAGAAAACAAAATTCACTGAGGTCACAAAATTCCATAATACAAACTCTTTTCCAGTTTCTCATATTTTCTATGTTGTGGCAGCTAACTATTTGCAGTAAAAAATGCAACAAAATATAACAGAGTCTGACTGACTACTTTCGAGTTTGGGGCCTATCAAAATTCCCTGATTCTTCCCTGATTCAAGACATTTTTATCAAATTTATCAAACACTGGCTATGGCTTGCAATAGAAAACAATGATGGTTACTAACATTAAGGGATTGTAAAGATGCAATCTATGGCAAATGACACTCTGGTTCAGACACCCCCCCCCCCCCCCCCTGCTTTGAGTAACAGGTGTTTTTTCTGATTTTATTCACAACTTTCATAGCAGATCGGTTGTTGGGTTGATTGCCGAAACCTAGCAACAACACAAGTATGCAACTTACAGAGGACAAAGGAAACACAGGCCAAACAACAGCCTAGCTAAAACAGTCCTCTCTCGGTTACCAAAGATACCGTATAGCCATATTCATCTACTGCATCTTACAAATACATGTATCAAGAAGTCATATCCATTTTGAAACAATACCTTATTTTGTTTCTAATTACATCCTGTGTATCTTATGAGTATCATTATAAATGTACAGTCATAGATTTAAACTAGCAAATAAACAATCCTAAAAACAACATAAAAGCAGCAGATTATAATGGTCTGAGGAAAATCAAGCATATGCTAGGAAAGTAAAGACAATCTAAACATCCCAATTCTCCACACCACATATAGAGGCCCATATCGCAAAGAGATCCGATTGATAGCGATCGTAACTTGCAATTGATGTTGGTCGTAGCTTGTGGTGAATCTATCGTAACAATACAATTGATTGCAAAATTATTGCAAGGCTTGGACTTGCAATAGACAGCAGTGATGGTTTATGATACGGAGCCTGCATGTTGCTGTGCAATGCATCATGGGATGACTGCAAGGACTACGCTGCCCTACTCTGACAAAAGAAAGCAACTAACAAAAGAGACGTTTCTTGTAAATGAGCAAAATGTGTCTGTCACTTGCATTGGTATCAGTGCAACACCACATCATGTTAGATGGAATATCTCGCAGCAAGATGAATATTTCCTGTCCGGATTTTGGCCGTATGTAGGGAATGCTAAGTACAATCTAAGAATACCAATAACCCAGATTTGAGTGATATGTCACTTGCTTCCTTTTATCAGAGTAGGGCAGAACGCATCTCACCTGGCGTGGCTTTCAACATGAGGCTCTCCAAGGCAGTCGGCCTCTCAGGTTTGAACCCACAACCTGTCAAGGAGGCCATGTGGTCCTCATAGCTGAACACCTGAGAATGAGAAATGGTTTATATGAATCAAGGCATTACCTACTATATCTCTCATCATTTTTTTTTCCATGGTAACATTATAACCCTCCAACTAAACAGGCTTTTCATGGCTTGGTACCTTTATTATTTTGTATAATATTTTGTATGGTAATTTTAATGCCTGTTTGATGCCGTTTGTAGGCTGAATATCCTTCTGGGATGAACCACGAGGGGTCGGCGTCATTCACCCGTTTTCCTGTATAGGCTTTCTGTCCACTCCACCGGGTTTTCACCCTGCTCTTAATCAAGAAGTGAAATGGGGTCTTAAAAGTGCATAGAGTGTTACCCTTCTATAAACGGGACCTCTATTTAACGTCCTATCCGAGGGACAGAGTGTTTTCCCAAAGAGGGGGAGGCGCGAAAATACACAACGCTGGCTCTTTTCCAAGCACTTGCTTGGTACTGAGAGGGTTTAACAAAACATTGAATATGAACTATACATTTACATCGCAAGATGAGCGAGTGTGTAAAGTTTCATTGCAACCTCCTGCAAACTATGGAAAAACTGATCTTCATAAATATTCTGCTACGGATGGAACACCGTACCACATGACAAACGGTATTAGATAACTCATAAAACCCAAAATGATTTTGAGGATATATCCATGATTAGTCAGTTTTAACCCTATCTAGCCCGGGGGGGGGGGGGGGGGGGGGGGGGGGGGGGGGGGGTGGGCAAAAACAGCCCCCCCCCCCTCGACATTTTTCGCAATAAATTTGTAACGCAAAAAGATCGCGCCGCGACGTTTCATGACTATTTTCCTTCAAGTCTCACACAACTTTTAAGACCAAATTTGCGACGCGGGGGTACACGGTTCTGAAGTTACGTAACATTTTGTATGTGCATGTCAGACCAAAAATTGCTCAAAAACGTGATTTCATGTACAAATCCAATGCAAATTCTGTATCTAGCCAAAATTCATAAATGTATCATTATTTTTATTATTACTGATGAAAAACAATAGATTTCATGTTATTTATGACTGAAATAGTGTTGCCAACGATTTCCATTGAAAAAACAATGAAAAACATAAAGTTGAAAAAACAAAGAAATACATAAGAAATTAAAAAAAACAATAAAATACATAAGAAAAACTCTGATATTGCCATTTTTTGAAATGCTAATTTGATAATAATCTTAAGAAGAGTGTCTGGACTGACATCTAATAGTTTGGGGGCTATATTTAAAGATTTACAACCAAATTATGATTTTTATGCATTTAATAAGCATAATTAATTAATTAAAAATAAATGTGAATAATTTTGGTGCAATTGACAATTGAATTGTGGAGATTACGGCATCGGTGACGTACGTGCCAATTTTCGTCGCGATCGCGCGATCAACGGTCGAGATCTTAGGGGGGGGGGCTGTTTTTGCCCTCCCGCCCAACCCCCCCCCCGGGCTATGCGATTTCAAAATAGCCCGGGCTATATAGGGTTAATAGACCATTTCGTAGTTACATCATGGTCATGATGGTCGGATTATCCACTTAATAAATACTACTAGACTGCAGACTGTGATTTGTTCATAAATCTGTGTTGGATGACGGATGTAAAGACATTTCACAGCACGCCCGGAACAACACTAAAAGCAAGAGCATATGGTGGAAGGTTCTTTCACTACCTTCTGAGAGCTGAATAGCTGTTGCCATATCTGCATGATAATATGTTGTTAATATGTGGTTGACTATCTAATTAATCCCCATTTTACTCTGTGAGTAGTGCCAGTGACTACCAGCAATAATCTGCTCATGCACAGATTGCAATTATGAACTGGCTTATTGACTCACATCCATTTTTTACTTTCCATTTCCATATTTACATCATGGCAGTTAAACATGGGTGAAAGCTCCCACAATGCACTCTATCTCTCGTACTATTTCATATATTTATTTCATGCATGTTTATCATGTGATATTTATATTATTATATCTCCTATGAGTTGTGGAAAATCACAAATTTCAAATAAACTTTAAAATTATGAATTACCTGTCTGAGCTTGGTCCGATCAAACACAGCGTCACCCGGGTGCATCTCGGGAATCTTCTGCTCCACCTCGAACTGAGAGAAGGAAGATAATATGGTCATGTGATTGGGTATGGTACAGGGAGGGCGAGAGGGCGACAGAGAGCAAGAGCAATGTAATGAGCTGACTGAACCATGCTAAGCATCACTCTCTTTGTTTTAGTGTTTTTTTCTTTATATATTTTTATTTGGTTGTTTTATTACATTGTTTATTATCATCACAACAATTACAAAAATTGACTTTTGAAAATTCATTTTACATGTTTTTAATAGCTGTAAGTTGTATGGGTAGAAAACATTTTTTTTTCCCATGGTATTCAAGTTCCACAAGCACATTTCAGTTGTGTTAAACTCAGTTGTGTCGAACTCCATAAAGCTGACCGAAGCTACACTGCAATGCTCATACACATGAGCGCATGTCACTCATGGGGGTGGGGCTGATACGACCGCTGCTGAACACAGCGCTCTCTCTAAACTATATCGCGACATAAGAGCTTAGTTTTACGGGCCTTTAAAGGCCATCGCAGACTATCAGTCATATGACTCTGTGACTGCCTGAATCGTGGGACCTGGGCCCTGTTGCACAAAACTTACCATTAATGGTAACTTTGCTATCAATGGCACCTTCAATGGAAACGTCAAGTTTGATTGGCTGTTGAGTGATGTTACCATGGTAGTTACCATTGATGACAGAGTTACCATTAATGGTAAGTTTTATGCAACAGGGCTCAGTTCATAGGATTTGTACCAGTACAGTGGATCCTGACATCAACCTGAGATCACCCAACTGCAATTCATTACAACACAGTGGAGTCAACCACTGTACAAACATAATGAAGCCTAATGCATTTGACTGCTATCGATTGCAATCGTCCAGGGAAGTTTGTCACAGGTTCCTCTGTGCAGTCGTAGGCCTATACACCAACAAAATCGTGGCAAAATTGCATCGTCTGTGGTAGCCTTTTACACAGGGTATCCCATTTTCAAAAGTCATAAAACGACGTGAATCAGCAGTATACCTTAACAATAACATGTATGAAATCTCACAGTTATAGCTTCACAAATATTTTCAGAAGGGAAAAACTATCCTTATTTACGTTTGAACCACAGCGAGCATAGTCTACATTCATAATCGTATTATCCAATTCACCGCATGATGCTAGCATTACTCCCATTAAACGCACGCACCGGGAAGAGGACAAAAAGTGGTCACCGGTCTTTAGGCTAAAACCTCCTCATAATCTACTGAATGCTATCCATTTGCCTCAGGCCAATTCCCAGTTCTATTGTTGGTAGTGAAGTTCTAATACAATGTCTTCTTCCATGTTCCATGGTTTTGACCAAATTTCATTTCTTTAACCTGCACAAGGCACACCCTGGCTTTAACTGCCATCCGCTTCCCTACCTTTCTCAGGATGTTGACAGAGCAGACAGCGCCCTCTTGAGATGGTGTGTCGTCATCCCCCGAGCCTGCTCCCACATCAGCCGGGGGCTGGTCTAGCTGGCGTCGAAAGCCCCCATTGCTGACGTCTTGCCTGAGGGGGTCGTAGATCTCCACCATGCTGTCCTGCGGTCAAGCAACAAGGCAGAGAAGATCATATACAAGTAGACGGCAGTTCACTGAAGATAGAATTGAAGTCTTTATGAGCAGGGGGGTGTTTCACTAAGCTGTTCATACAACTTTACGCATGACTGGTGACCTGTTCTTGTGCTAAATGGGATACCCCAATTTGTTACTGTTTTAGCATAGTGGGAATTAATTTCTGACAATCCTAATAAAATTTAGAAAAATCATGGACTTTGTATTTAGAGGCTTGTAAACAACAAGAATTTTAACTTGATGGGAATCACAAAATTATTGAGAATCTGATTTAGCACAAGAACAGGTCACCAGTCACGGTGTAAAGTCATTCTTAGCTTATGAACAACTTGATGAAACACCCCCAAGTGGGTTTCACATGCAGGTTACTGTAAGAAAGGTTTCAATGAGACTTTTTTTCCTAAATGAAACACAAAATGTGGTCTTATAGGAAGGTGGTCTCTCTGTAAAGATGTTCGCTGAAGCAGATTTCACTCTCCTGTATAGTATCATCACAACAACGAGGATTTGCATTTTATAGAGTGGGACACACAGTATGGATCCAGTCAACTATTTTAGCACTTCAAGGTAGCCCGTCCCTTTTGCAGACCTAATTCTGAAAGTTCCCTGACTTTGTCATCATTTGAGAGAGAGAGTGGCTATATAACCTTTCCCTGGAATCGACACAGCGTAATAACTAATCTTCTACAATTGATCAAGCTTTCTTTTTCGGACCTAAAAAAAAACACGTAATTTTAAAACGTCAACGGTCGGCAATCAATTTGAACCAAATCTCAGTGTTCGATTTTAATTTATTCTACCGGAATTATAGTACTTCTGACCTTAAAATTTCACAGCTGGTATCCCAAAGATATGTGCTAAATATGTGCAAACTTTCATGAAGTTTGCAGATGTCTGTAAAAGGGACGATCCATCTTTAATGAATGAGACTTACATACATTTGAGAGAGCAAGATACACATGTACATGTCTGTCTCTTTTGCAGATAGTGTGCATCTCTCATACATGTGTCTCTTTGCAGTCAACAAACAGACAATAAACAGTCAACAAACAAGACAGAATAGATTTTACATGTATGTCACATATAACATTATACACCACTGATTGATAGTGTTAAAAGAGCTCAAATGAAACATCATTTATTTGAAGTCCAGACAGTATTACAGGCTTCAGCCCTGTCTTACAAAGATTTGTGATTGATCATAACTTTACAATTGATATCTCTCATAACTCTGTATATTAGAGATAGGGGATTGGACTTGCAGTCGATTCAGATCAATCGCAACATTTTATAAGACAGGGTCTTGGACTTGGACTGTGTAGGAGTGAGAAATAACTTGCCTTCATCACGATTGTGACAAACACTCAAATAAATGAGTATTCAAAATAAAGTTTACCTCAAAAAACATGTACCTTGCGACATACATGTAGCAGAGACCGGATATTTCCCAATGAAAAACAATCAAAGACGTTGTAAGGTGGACAGGAGACAACCGGTATAAGCGAGTATGACAAGATCACAACTGCACGCTGGCGGTTTCTTTCATAGTTCAGCCCAGTTTTAGAGAGCTCTACAAAAACTAGCAATGACCAGATATTTCACAATGAAAAATAATCCAATCCATGACAGTGTCAAGTAGACAAAAGACAACAGTTACATGTACAAGCGAGAGTATCACAAAATCACATTTGCACACTGACGGTTTCCTTTTTCAAGTTCAGTGCAGTTTTTACAGCTTCACTAACATGACATGGCTTTTGTAGACACTGACATGTGTAACCTTGAGTTGGTTGTTTGATAATATAAGAGTAAACACAATATTCAAACATGATGTATAATGTCCTAACAGACTTTGATCATATCATCCAGCCTTTTATATCTCACATTCTGGGAATTAGATAAACTACTCACCTTGCAAACATATCGCTCAAATAAAACATAAAAAATGTGTTGAGTTCTACAGTGTATAACTGCATGAAAACAGTCTGGGACTGTACATTATACAGAATCATCTCTTCATGGGCTAGATGAGTACTGCTCTATAGCATTTGTGTGTATTATTTAAGTTGATGAGTTCTGATTTTTGTCATCAGCTTCATGTTGGTATTCACACTGATCAGAACATTTTCATTTGATGCATGACTTGTCCAACTTATTTTCATCATTCTTCTTTGGCATACACAGAGTTAAATAAAATATATTACTTTTGATTAATAACATTAATAAAACATGTACTTTTTCAACACCTTATACAAACAAAAACAAACATAAAAATTGGAGGGATACAAAAGCACCTTCGCGAAAGCCGAAAGTTAATGCATTATCTTATTGCTTCGCACAAATGTCAGTGGTGGCACCCACAAGCAAGGAATCTTTCCTTTTCATGCCCTTGAGGGCACTACAGCGGTGATTCTGCTGTATCAACATTGACAAGATTTTCCTGCATCTATTCAAAGAGCTATCATTTGGGAAACAAGAAGTATTTGTAACAAATACCGAGTCAGATTCAAAAATCCTTCCCCATCTTGATCATCAATTTCAATAAACTTAGGAGAGGATTTACGAGGAAAGTTAAGAGAGATCCCGGAATACCATTGAGGAGAAAACCTAGACTTTTTACAAAGTCTCTCCCCCATATACTCCCCCATAATTTGAAAAGCAAAAAATATTTGCAACAAACACAACGTCAGACTTAAGGAATCCTTCCTCATATTAATCATCGATTTCAATAAAGTTAGGAGAGGATTTAAGAGGAAAGTTAAGAGCGTTTCCGGAATAACATTTAGGAGAAAGCATCATAGATATTTGACAAAGTTTCTCCTCAGCCAGCATTCAGGAATACCACCCCATGATAAGTAAAACAATAAAATCTTTTCAACAACAAAAAAAGAGTCCGACTTGCAGAATCCTTCCTCACGTTGATCATCAATATCAATAAAGTTAAGAGAGGATTTAAGAGGAAAGTTATGACATATTCCAAAATTTAGGAGAAAACCTAGACTTTTGACAAAGTTTCTCCTCTGTCAGCATTCAGAAATACCGATCCAAGATTTTATTAAATATCAAATACAAGTCTGACTTACAGAATCCTTCCTCATGTTGATCATCTTGTCCAAGGTGAATTTGATACCCGTCTTGCCCTTCTTGGTGGTCGTCTCTGGTAGTGGTTCCTCTAGGAGTTCTTGGGACATCTTTCCTGGGCTCATAGAGTCCTGACAGATATATATATATATATGGACAGGATGGAATATGCAAATGCCCTGCCAGAAGTAAGCTTACCTTAAAAAAACAATGGATCGATATTGGTATTTATCCATGATGAAATATGTTAAATGGAGTCACAAATGATAGTGAAAGAAGTAAACATAAACAATGAAAAATCATGACAGATGTAGAGACATGATGAATTAAGAAAATCCCCTGGAAAAGGAAGCTTACCTAAAACAGAAACAAAATGGATATTGGCATTCATCCATAGTGAAATATGTAAAATGGTTGAATGATGGTGAAAGAAGTACACATAAATGATGAAAAATCATGACAAATATACAGACATGACGAATTAAGAAAATCCCCTGGAAAGGTAAGCTTACCTAAAAGAGAAAAAAAAATGGATGTTGGCATTCATCCACCGTGAAATGTGTTAAATGGTGTAACAAGTGATGGTGAAAGAAGTAGAGAAAACTGCTCAAAAGCCCTGACCCATATACAGACATGATGAAATAAGCAAATGCACTGGCACTGGAAGAATGAACAATCATCATGGCAACGCATGTTAAATGATGTCACAATTGATGATGAAATAAGTAAAAAATGACTGATGAAAAGTCCCAGCAGATGCACAGGTATGATGAAATAAGCAAATGCCCTGTGAGAGAAAGCTCATCATGGTGAAACATGTTAAACAGTGCAACACATGATGGTGACAGAAGTAGAAATAACTGAAAAAGTCCTGACAGATATGGATGAGATAATGAAAAACATGTCCTGGAAACGTAAACATACTTAGCAAGCAAATTATGACCATGCACTGACCAAAGGTGGTATTGACATTGGTTAATTTTTTTTCTTTCCAGATATGAACCATACATGTACAGTAGATACAGAAGTTCATTCTGTACAGATTCATTTCATGTATTTATTAGTGTAATGACCATTTTTTTAAATTGATTTTTACCCTTAAACCCTTTTTTATCATATCTATAATTTTTCATCATTTTATTTTATACCTCGTTCACCATTTCATATGTTTTACTTTGGATGAAAGGTCATGTCTATTTGACTGCCTCCAAGGGATATGTAAATAGCCTATAGCTCTAGATACACACTATAATGTATAATTGACCCTTTTCTACACCACGGCTTGGCACTATAAGGTTGCGTTCATGCATCACTTTTTTGCCGTAGGATCATGATTAGAATCATGATTCAAAACATGTTTCTGCAGAATCATGATTGCGTTTAGTCGAAATGGAACATAAACGCGATTCAAATCACAAACATGACACGTGGAAAAAGGGGCGTTTGGAGAGACATTTCTGCAGAATCATGTTTGAAAAAGGGCAATTGAACGCAACCATGATTTGAATCACGATTCTATGATGTCATTGTGTCGGCCTACTCCCGGTGCTAATCAAGCAGCTGACGTAGAAGTCAGAAAACACGCGCATAAATGTTGACCTATACTTCCTGGGTCAAACTGTGCATTGCGAGACGCACTGGATCAGCCCGAATCCAAGGAGAAACGTCATTGGAGAAAAGGTCGACTGAACGCTGATTCTGCTGTTATTGTGATTCATGTTTGCGTTTTGAATCGTGATTCAAATCATGATTCTGGCGATGGTTGCATGAACGCAACCTAATTCACACAAACTTAATTCAGCAGTGTTTAATCCCGTACCTGCGTATGTAGCATATATTTAAGCCTTATTTGCCAGCACAAATTACTTGTCTGTCAGTCAGTCAGCTAAAATATGTTTGTTCAGCCTTCCCATCAAGGTACTGAGACAGTGTTTCTGGTACTGGGGAGTGTTTTGTAAGCTACAAAAGACTTTATGCACGACTGGTGACCTGTTCTTGGGCTAAATGAGATTAATTTATGAGTTAATTTCCAATAATCCTGATCAAATTTGACTAATCATGAACTTGGAATTCAGATACTTATTATGCTTATTAACGACAAGAATTTAATTTACAAAGATCACATTTCAACTTAAGCTGTTGGGAATCATAATCATTGATAAAGTGATTTAGCACAAGAACAGGTGACCAGTCGTGCGTTTAGTCATTCGTAGCTTACGAACAGCTTGGTGAATAAAGTTAAGGTGCTAGTTGTATCATACAGACAGGTGTTTTGAGAAAGTGTCTGAATTGAGTCTAAGCTTGCAGATCAATCATATGCAATTAGATACTAAAGAAGTTTAACTACAGTGCCTAAAGGGTAAAAAGAGTAACTTACGTTGAATTGATGTGAATATGGCTTGGATGGTGTCCCAGGAACTGGCCGTTTCCTGTTGAAATCAAAATATGACAGCTTATAAGTCCAGAAAGTACAGTACTTCACCCTTAAAAAAAATATTTTAAAACAGCAGTTTCGAGCACCAGATATCCAATCTAAATTTCAGTTTCACTCAATTTGGACCAAGGCCATTTTAGAGCAAATTTGATAATTGTATGGCCTTTATTGTCACACACAATGTACCTGCCATTGAGAATTAACATAACATAGAATTAAGAGTAAAAGTTCTGCAAATTTAAAGCTCACAGCATGGGTTCAACCTACACAGCGTGTTACCAATTTGAACATTAAGCAATTATCACCTTTAGTTATGCTTTGGATACACATCACTAAGCAACAACAAGCTGACAGAAATCTATAAATGCTCGATCATGTGAAGTATACAGTATCTTATCAATTATAATATTTGGTAGCAGAACGTACAGCACTTAACACCATATTTGGGTTTAATTGGTTACCATAATATGCTGTTCTTTGTTTAAACACTTCTAAGTGCATAGGATATCTTTTCTAAGAGCGAAAGTATAATACAAGGAACCCATATGCTGTGAAGAGAGTGAAACCAAACCCAAGGGACACGCATTGTACAAGTGCATGAAAGTGATCATCAATCGTAAACAGAAAGCGAGACAAGTTTCAGGTGGAGAATAGTAGCTGGTATTGGAAGACCACTCAACTGAAACATCACGAAACACCCTATACATCAATGATTAGCACTCTTTAAAAACATGTACCGTATTTTTCGGTGTATAAGACGCATGTTTTTCCCCTTGAAAATCACGCCAAAGTCCGGGTGCGTCTTATACACGGCGTTAGAAAAAGTCGGGTCTTTCAAACTTACACGTATACACATGTATGGGACTATGCATTGTGTGACAACAATCAACATTTAACAACAAAATAAATGGCTTTGATAGCCCGACATAATACCGGTAATACGATCTCAATCACATCATCAGCATAATTACAGGTATGAAGAAAGCACCAGGACTAGTATTTGTCTGAGACACCTCAAAGAAACCGCTAGCTAGAAAGCTAAGCCCTAAGGATAACCTCCGTTAGATTAGAGCCGCTATTGTTGCTTTGATCCAGCCTCGAGGTGGCGCTGTACACATTATCGTCCGCGGAGATTTTTTTTTTTTTATCTCCGAGGCCAAAAGGTGTACAGCGCCACCTGGAGGTCGGATCAAAGCAACAATAGCGGCTCTGATCTAACGGAGGTTATCCTTAGGGCTTAGCTTTCTAGCTAGCGGTTTCTTTGTGGTATCTCTGACAAATACTAGTTCTGGTGCTTTCTTTGAACTGGTAATTATGCTGATGATGTGATTGAGATCGTATTACCGTTATTGTGTCAGGCTATCAAAGCCATCTATTTTGTTGTTGGATGTTGATTGTTGTCACACAATGCATAGTCCCATACATGTGTATACATGTACGTGAGACCCGATTTTTTTTTTTTTTTCAAATTGCGTACTCAAAGTCGAGGTGCGTCTTATGTGCGAGGGCGTCTTATCTGCCGGTCGATACGGTACTCGCCACTTCACGATTTAGATTGGTATCGTACAATGTCTCCCTGGGGCCTTGAATATGGAGATTAAGGAAAAAGGTTGCTGTTCAAGGGGGGAGGGGTGAGTGTGGGGTAATTATTTCTGATTGCAATGTCTCTAACTACTGAGAGAAAAGAACATTTGTATTTCTAAAATCACTCTCATGACTGGGTTGCTGCCAATTGGCCTGCATTAAAGACTGGGTAGCACAATTTGCAAAAGTCATGAAACTTGGTAGAAAGCAGCAATACCTCAACAATAATGTGTAATAAATCTCATACCTTCAAAAACCTTTTCAGGAAAAATGAAAAACTATCCTTTTTTATATCTGAAACGCCCCGTTTGGTAGTGACCATAGTCTACCTTCATAATCTTATTGCCCCTGTCAGTGCGAGATGCGTCGGGGAGCAGGCATTGCTTGTATGGAACGCATGTACTGTGGCGTGGAAAGCGATCTCCAGTCTCTAGGCTAAAAGGACATCCTCGAACTCTGGCAGTTGCTATAATTCCGCTTTACCGGTAATTCAGTTTCCAGTTCTATTACTGGGAGGGAAGTTCTTATGTAATGTTTTCTTCCAATTTCCATGGTTTTTACCCCCAAAAATGATGTGCAAGGGACTATCATGTCTTTAATAAGACATTAATAAAAGTTCTCACATATTCCTAAAACTTTTTTTATCTCTTTCTCTGATTTCTACTTTTAAAGAGGGCAAACTATTATTGGATCTGAGTTGCCATTCCAATGGGGACTTACCCAAGGTCAGTGACCTCCTTCATGATGGTCGTAGGAGTAGCATGCGGCTGACTGTCCTCGGTCTCGTCCATGCTTGAATTAAGGTCCACCTCCATTGTCTCATCCAGGGCAGAACTATCCGAACCATTGTCCTTCACACTATTATCCCCGCCAATCATTGCAATATCTGGAAGGCTGTCGTTGTCGTCATCATCGTCCACGTCCTCGTCATCGCTCACCGACTTCGATTTGGACCGGGATCTGGACTCGTTGGTGCTGATGCTGTCTTCCTTCTCAAGGACGGGCATTTCTAGGTCTGCAAACTGGTCGACGTCTCTCTCTGGGGAGTCATTCCCAGATGTTGAGCCTTGCCGACGATCCATAGCGCTTTCTTCCCTCTTGCCCAGAAGGATGATCTTCCCCTGGCTGAAACCCTCGTCGATGTCAGTTCTCTCGTCCAGGAGTGGAGTTCCAGGGTCACTGAACTCGACTGCAGACATGTACTCCTCTGTGGCTGGGCTGCAAACTACACTCAGTGACAAATCTGTGGGAGGACTTTTGACAACTTCAGCTTCATCAGGCTGAGCCTTGTCCTTTGCAGTGACGTTTGTTTCACCTTCACGATCAGAACAACTTCCATTAGTCTTGACACACTGTGAAGATTCACATCCTTCTTCAAGATTCTCTACAGCTTGTTCATAGATGGAACTATCCCTACGGTTGACAACATCATTGGTTTCATGTGGCACGGATTCCCTAATTGGTTCGACTGGGGTATCCCCTTCAACCTCCTCGGTCATGACCGTCTCTTCAAAGAGCACACCCTGATTGACAGCCACCAGGGGAATCACGTCGCAATCCCCAAACCGGTAACCCCTTCCCAACTGACCCGAGTCACTCTCACTCCCACTTGGCGCGCTCCCTCTGTCCGTCGCATCCGCCTGCACCGCTGCTTTCAGCTTCTCCCCAAACTTATGCTTCAATTTGGAAAGACGAATTTGAAACTTGGATGGATTCTTCTGTCCTTGCGCCTTGGAGGCCTCTTGTCTCGAAGTACTGTTTACTTCCGCTGCTGATTGGCCGCGATGGACGTGGAGTGGGGCATGGGGAGACCGCTGCGCTTCCTCACTGACCTTGCTGGGGTCTGAGCTCAGCTCCTGGAAGAGATTGGCTACTCCGGAGGACTGGCTGGAGTCGCTGACTGCTGCCGAGTCGGACATCGCACAGCAGCCCCTACCCGCGGCCGACAGAGACACGCCACGGTCAAGCAGTGACCTCGAGGGCAGGTCAGTGTCAGATGCTGGTGTGAAATCCCTCTGTAGATAACGCTTCTTCAAGCCTGGATGATATCCAAAGAGTGGAACAAAAACATGTATGCTCCGTAATAATGTTAGATGGATTCTAATTTCATGAGGGCACGATTATTTGTGATCAATTTTCATATCATGATAGAAAAAAAAGGGCACAGATCAACTTAAGTTGTTAATGTTAGAATAAATTTCTGTTCTTTAACCCTAACCAGACCGGGCTTTTCTTACTGTTCTTTGACCAGGGATTAATTTGTTATATTTTCAAAAATTGTAAATTTCTAATTTTAATTACTTAATTATGCAAATTTAGCCCACAATTATATAAAACACTAATTAAAAACATTTAGAGTCAAATAGTTGGTTTATATATCTGTTATGATATGTTTAACAGTTGGTCAACAAAAAAAATATTTGAAAATTCATTTTATTTCTTATGTATTTTATTGTTTTTGGAATTTCTAATGTTTTCTTTACTTTTTTTTTCTTTGTTTTTTTATTGAAAATTGTCACTGACCACTTTTCAACCATGATTAGCATAAAATTAATCAATCACCATGATTAAATGGAAAAATAATAAGGCTTTTATGAGTTTTATGAAACAGCACTGTTTTCCATAGGAAATGCACACAAAATTGCAAAATTGTGCACGTTTTGGGATGACATGCGTTTATAAAAACAGACGTGGCTCTGTAATGGTATGCGTGGGTGTCGCAAATTTGGTCTCAAAAGATGCGCAAGACTTGAAAGAAAAAAGTCAAGAAGTGTCGCGACAAGGTGTTATTGCGTTGCGGCATTATTGCGCAAAACGTCTCCCCCCCCCCCCCCCGACGGTTTTAGGGTTAAGGGTCAACTGATGTGTACACTACAGCTCAAAGGAATTGGCATCGGGTAAAGGGAAAGGGAAGGAGCCGCAGTTTTAAACCGTGGTATATTTTGTCCAGGACAGCACGAAACGTGATGCTTTAGCCTAAAACACATCGTGATTCATGCTGAACTGGACAAAATATACCACGGTTCAAAACTGCGGCTCCTTCCCTTTCCCTATGCCAATTCCTTTGAGCTGTATTGTATGGGTCTACAGTGAATACATCTACAATCAACTATTTTGTCTAAACATATGATTCTGAGTTCCAGTGTAATTTACAAAATGTTTCCGAACTCTGCAAAGCCTAACCACTAGAATTCTCCATGTCATATTTGTTTCTGTATGTGACATCACCAGGTAGCTAAAATGAGCAGTACAATTCAGAAAATTATGACAGTACCATAATAAAACTTACATGTACTAACAATAGCGCCACAGATTTTCCTACAATACCACCCTACAGGCTTTCAAAAGAACAGTCGCTGGTATTTGGAACACTGAAAAGTTCCACATTGTGAGGTAGTATTGTGTGGGCATTTGTGATGCTATTGTGAGCAAGAGCACCTTATTTACAGTATGCCGCATAACCCAGCACATTAATTTGTGTGTCGTTATGATTATTTTGTTGTTAGTTGGCGATGCCACAATCCGCAAGCAGAATAAAATGATACATATGATATCTAGGAGCAGGGCTTATCAATGCTCAGACAAATAATTTTAAAATAATGAAATTTACATGATACATACATGTGTATAAACAGTTACGATTTAAAGACATAAAAACCCATACACATCCAGAGACCATTTTCCATGTGTATACAAGGTATTGTGGATCTTTCGGTATTGCATTTAAGTCTTTTGAAAATTATATTGCCCTCACTCGCACTTGTAACTACAATGTACCTACTCCTTTGCAAACAACAAATAGATACAACTTGCACAATGCTACATGCACACCTACCTGTACATATTTTGTGCTAGCAAAACTTAATACCAGTGCATTTTACTACTACTACTACTAAGCGGACGCATCCGAGATTGAATTCATAATGCAACGCCATGAGTCTTTCATTTTAATTTTAATCAAATACACCAGAATACTAATTTTTGTTTACATAATGTGTGTTCATGCAAATTGAAATAACTTGGTGCTTTTCACACATCATTAAGCACAACAAAAACAGCTGTCCATGCAGAAAATGCTGTGTACCTCAACTGTATGTATAAAAAGCTTACACACAGTACGACAGTCAACATGTCAAGTCCCAGGAACAGTACTTGTATAGAGTTCCATTTTTTATTACAATGAAAGAAATTGTCCAAAAATGCTTTTGATCATGGGAAAAAAGCCATGTCCATAATGTATTGGCAGCTCTACCCCTATAGTGTGTCTAGTAACAAGTGGTTGTATATTCACCTGTATCAAGTGATTCACTTTGAATGGATGGAGTGTACTTTGATTATAGTAGTTGTTGCCACTCAGACAAGCCTCAGACAAGCTTTGAGGTTACCATTAGTGTTGTTTGACAGATGTGAATGAAATTCGCATATACTGTACATGTACATGTACACTTAACAAAAAATGGTGTCTTAGTCTGAGAATGGTGTATACACAAAATTTGGGGTACAAGTTTGTCCTAAAATGAAAAATCTCATTAAATATTCAAAGGGCTCTTACAAGAATAATAATTGATGAAATGTCACAAAAATTGGTCCTCACAAAAATGACATCCTTTAACTTTATGATGTGTACATTTCAGCTTCATTCGAGTTGTAACTTATTTCTAATTATTTTTCAAATGTGTCAAAAGTTTTTTTTTTTAACACCTACATGTAGTATGTGTGGATATGACAGTGGGAGTCTACTGTAAACAAATATCAGCAGCTGCGCATGGAAGAACACCGTACACTATGGTTGTTTTTTCACATCATGCTCAGAATTGAAAATCTATACGTATTTGCATGTTAATAACAGCTGTGGCTATATTCATGAAACCTTATGAAGCCTACTTGAAGTGCATTCAGCTGCATGTACATGTATGGCTTTTTATCAACGAGCTGCATCTGGAGTTTACAATACATGTAAGCTTTCATGAATATGGCCACATGTCTTCTCATATTGTGGGGTGAAAGTCATAACTTTACCTTATTGAGCCTAGTTTGTTACTTACACACATCTCGAGTACAGCTACATTTTTGTATTCCTGTTTTATGAATAACTATTTTTTCATGGATGGCCCCTGGCAAGTTGTATCTATTTGTTGTTTGCAAAGGAGTAGGGACATGTACACTGTAGTTACAAGTGCGAGTGAGGGCAATACCATTTTCAATATTGTTGATTTGATGGCAGTTTTTTTCAAGAAAAGCTGGCAGCCTGGCGTATTAATGGTATGATAATGATCACCCTTGTATCGACCTTCATGTAAGTGCAAATCTGTAACTTACGACACTTAAGCACCTTCCTGACATGCAAAAATATCCATTATTCTGCCTGTGTGAAACAAACGTACAACTAATATCCCTGGATAAAATCACATTAAACAATAGCGCTTGCAACTTCAAGAATGTTCTCGTACAGAACCACTTCAGATAGGCGTGAGGACACAAAATGATTATCAGGAATTTGGGGCCTGGATTTGATCTCACCAATTATGGGTATTTTTCCTGATTGGGGAGTTGTGAAAGAGCCTTTAGAGTACAAACTGTTAACATGTTGTGTATCCTGTTTATAAGGTAATCAAGATTGTATGAGATGTTTATTTTCTACAACAGTATGATTTAAAGAGTTAAAGTAGTCAAAGTATAGTTATTAAAAAATATGGTTAGTAAGACATTACTCTTATAAGGAGATGATATCCAAACATTGTGTGTGGACAAGTGCTAGGCATGAAAAGACTTTTGACACTTTCGAAAAATAATAAAAATAAAAACGTGACGCTTTAAATCAAGCTGATATTTACATGAACATACTGTACATGTACCATGTCAAACAAAGTTAAACATTTTAGAAGTACACTGTAGGTTTCATGACTAGCATCTACCATTAGTTTTGTTAATAATGCATGATGCTTCTGGTAAAAAACAACTTGTGAGTCGAAATGTGTGAAGAACAATGGGCATTGTTAATTAATCATCAATGAAAATCTCATTAAATATTACAACAAAAATAATTGATGAAACGTTGTCACAAAACCTGGTTTTTTTTTACAAATTTGACATCCCTTGATTTCCTGTGTAAATGTCAGTTTGATGCGAGTTTTTTTTGGACACCTATTATCTCTAGATCTATATAAAAACTTACCCTTACGATGTTTCTTGGAAGAAAACCAGAGACGTCTCTTCAAAGAGTGTTCCCTCGCTACCGGTCTGTCTAGTCTTTGTAGCATCTCTTTGGTGAGAAAAACACTTTCTGTTGTAATGTTAAGCTTTTTGACAGGTATTGAAATTGGACTTGATCTTGCCTCATGGACAAGCCTCTTCACAGACTTCTTGTGGCTGTGCTGCTGACGGGCACCAGCTGACGGTGAAGGTTGGAGATCCACCTTACGGAGCGTGAGGGTGATGCGATGGTCACTCTGCTTGGAGCTGCTTTCACCTTCAGACATCTGACACGTATACCTTGCCACTTCCTTGGAGTCCTTGGGAGAGCTCTTCGTGTCCTTCGGGGGACTCGTTCTTGCTACCTCACTAGCCTTGGCTGGACTGCTCAAGGAAGCATTGAAGAACTTGGCCACTTTCTTGACAGAGATGTCTTCCTGACTGCTGTGAGCAGAATCCGGGAGGGAATCCAATGTCTTTGTCGATTCAACAGAATTTTGTTTGGACAGTCTATTTTTGTCAGGGGTTATACGTCGAGGACATTCCACTTGCTTTGGGCTTTTGGCCAGAGATGCCTTGAACAAGCGCTCCACTTCTCCTTCATCAATATCAGTGGAGTCCCTGCGTATATGGTGACCTAAACTTTCTGCATGTATGTGCTCAGTATCTCCAGTACTTTCATGTGAGTTTTTCCTGACCCTCCCCCCACCATGGTCATCGCGCTTGCTTCCCGTCCCTTGCTCCCCTTGGGTTGACAAGCTTGTATTCGGTCTGTTCAAGTTTTGCTCGGCTAAATTGATAATAGCACTGAAACTCTGACTGTTTGATGCTGCACCACTCTTCTTACTATGGACCTTCAGCTTTCTCTTCACCGGCCCATCTTTGTTCACACTACCAGACCGCTTATGACTGGGACCGTCCGGTGACCCAGACGGGTGTCTATTTGAATCTTCTGTTCCTGGGATCACACCATAGCTACCATCACTGTAGATTCGCTTGGCCCACCCTGCTTTGTTCTGGACTTCTATAAAGCTACCCTTAGATTGATCCACACTGCCTGAGTGGCCTGAACCTTTTCGCTTTGGCTTTCCTGGGGGACTCACATCATGATCTGCCAGTGGAGGCGACGCATGCAAAAGCCACATCATAATGTCTTTATCCTTGTCCGCTTTCAAAGGTTTTCTGCTTTCTTTGTTCTTCTCTCTTGATGATAAATGGCTTGATTCACTCTTGTGTCTTATTCTACAGGAAGGTGGTGTAATTACCCGAGACGCATCGCTGTGCTGTTCGCTCCCTTGAGAATGTCTTCTTTCTGCTGGTGACCTAGATGCCCTCTCTCCATAGGAAGAGACCCTTGGAGATGAGGGAGAACCACTGACGGACGTCCTTGATGGTGTGGAGTTTTGGCGCTGACCAGCTGACTGCAAAGATCCGTCTGTTCTGCTTGAAAACACACTAGAACACGAGTTTTGTTTCTGATGGTTCTGCCTTCTATCAATACCTTGTGCACTAGGGTGCTTCAGAGGTACCTGTATATGCTTTTCTCCAAGTTTGTAAAGAGCCCCACAGCCTTGCTTTCGCAAGCTGTTGGTATCACCATGCTGCTGGCTGACCTCACTGGGTAGAAGCCTGCTTGTCATTCCATGAGACGACGATGGAGACAGCAACACACTCCGACTCTCCCCGTTGCATCGGTCAAGCCTCAGTGGAGGCCTCTTCAGGTTTGGTCTGCTCATGGTCTGTGGCACGTCATCCGGCTTCCTGGCGAATGCTGCGATTGGACGGGGTTTCTTCTGTGTGATGACACCGTGCGATCTAGCGATCATGTTCCTTCGCTGGGAAGGGTCAGAACCCCAGCCATCAGGTTTACCACTTGGTTTCTTATGGGGACTTGATTCCTTGGGATAGAGCATCTGGTTCTGGCGTTTCTCCTGAAGAATCTTCTCCCCAGTCTTCTCCTTCTCTGCCCTCCTGGCTAGCGGATCCATTGCTCTGGTGTTGCCATCAGTTCAAAGGACCGCTAGGCTCTACCACCCATTTGCAGTAACCAGCTTCTTTCATCCTCAAAGCATCCAGGAAGTATGCAGGTCATTGAGGTACCTGCAGAAATGACAAAATACATGTATATCAAATATAAATCATTTGAAAATAACTTTGAACTGGTGGCTTCATCGGCATTGAAAAATCCCTGTAGTAAGTATTTCATGAATTACAGTATTTAATCTTAAAATGACTTGTTATCACTTACCTAATACACATAACAATAGCTAAAACAAATACCAGTATCTGAAAGTAGTTAGCAAAAATGTGCTGTTTCAACTACAGATTTGTCTCAGATTTTGACTTTGAATGAATATTAAACATGCTTTAAAAAACACAATTTTTAATGGAGATGAAGAATAGCAAAAAGGCATGTCACATGTATGATTTACAGATCATGAGTTTACATAGCCTTGTTCCAAGGCTGCTGGGCATTTTCAATCCAAACTACAATATCCAATAAACAGGACTGGCTGCTGTAGACTGTATCATTCTCTGTTCCTTCTTCAAACAGACAGAGAAAAGAGGAGACTCAAAGAGTGACTAAGCTTGTTGGTACTAGACTGTATTATTTAAATTTGAATTAAAAATACATGTTCCAAAGCCTGGTAACCAGGCTAAAATATGGCAAATGCTGATTGTGTTTGAGAGACACACGTGTACAAATCAAACAGTGCACTCTAGGAACTTGGAAGACAAACAAAAAGTAGAGCCATATATGCGTGCTACACTGTACCTTTTTGCAAGAACTGACAGCGTATGATTTATTGATCATGAGTGTACAACGTGAGAAGTATTGATTGTGTTTGAGAGACACGCATGAGCAAAATTATGCATATTCCTAGAAACTAGACACACATGTGAAGAGGAGAGTGAGAGAGAGTGAGACTCATCCAGGGAAGAGTGTGAGCCCTGAAACTAACATTGACTGAGCAGAGCAGTTCATAAATTCAGTTATAGTGTTGTGTACACAGTGGACATTGAGGAAGTGCAATTGGAAGGCCTGCTTTAGATCTGTGGTGTGGTGTGGAGCATTAACCCATAGCCTGCCCCAACGAATAGAGCCCAGTGCCGCACTGCTAATCCCTATTGTGCCTGCCCCAAATCCACCCTGTGCTAAGCTATATTAAGGCCTATTTAGTTGCGCTTTATTTTATGTGTCTGCATTTTTGAACCACTATGTTTTGAAACCTACACTTTTACAGAAAAACTTATGAAAGTTGTAGAAAATATGATCAGCTTTATTATGATACCAAAATTGTACCGGAAAGTTACTTCATTATTTTACTCAAGAAAAGCAAATCTGACAGGTGTATACGAAGATGCGTGACCGAAAGCCGATTATCTGATACACGCAATGCGATGAACAATAGCGCAGGTGAAGCATTTAGTGCAATGCAATTAGCATGAACAATAACTGGTATTACGAATGCGAGCGTGCATGCACAAAGCAGCGTAGCAGTGGCTCGCTCGCATGTACAGCTGATCGATAGCGCACTAGCGTATATATATAAAGCACCATAGCAATAGCCCGCATGCGGCTCTATGCCACGGTGAGAGAGTTAAAGGTCCAATGACATCATATTGAAGCTGTGCGCATGCCCAAAGTCATCCAGTATAAGAACCGAGAACGCGTATAACAGAGAGTTGCCATCTTCATGAAAATAAGCAACCCATTCTCAAGCCATGGGGCATGCGCAAAGCTTCAATAAAGCCATTGGCCCTGAATGCCATCGGGCGTGTTTATCATCTTTTCAGAATTTGAAACGCGTTTCCAAAGGCCTTTACGAACGCGTTTCAAAAAATGGTGCGTTTATCCACTCAATCGCCCAAGTCGAAAACCGGCCTTGTCACTGCGCAGCTTTACTGCGCCGTTACACGTGCACTGTAGTATAATAGTGTGCGATCGCTGTGTTTACTTGGCGTGGCGCGCGTGTTTTCAGAAATCGGAAACATGTGCTTTAAAGTCGTTTCAAAACAGCTTTGCGTTTATCTCGCTTCTCTGCCGTAAATGTTTGAGATATGAATGATCACGCCAAAAAATTTCAACCACAACAATAAATAAGCTGCTTCAGGTCCTCTCCTTAATCTATAGTAAAGCATTTTTCAATCTATATTCACTTTTCCATTTTCTAGCAGTGAAACCAAAATACACAGAGGCTCACAGCAATTAATGTTTTCCTCCTTTCTAATCCTTTAATAAATCATTTGTCTCACTGAATCTGTGCAGATGAGTTTTAATAAAGCTAGATGTAAAGCAACATCGAGCTGTCAGGCGGGCATCCTTGGAAGGCCAGAATAGCAGGGATGCTCATTTCTTCCCCCATTACTGCCTACCGGCAGCAGGATTATTGAGCTTTCAAATTGTTGCTGCTGCAACCGGTGTTGCCATGACTACTGATCGTTTGGCAAATACACTGCCAGCAATATTGTGACCACCCAGAATCATGGATTAATACAGCACCAGTGTCTATTTCATTTGCTTTTGTGGGTTTTTTTTTTCCAGCATCATCTTCAGTCCAATCTGACAAGGACAAGTATCACATACAATTGTATTCTCATCAACGGAATAATGCTTTTATCATGCAAGGCATTAATTATTAAGAATACAGTACTGTGCATAATAAATGATACATGTGACATATTGTGGTACACTGGGTTTTCACACACAATGCAAGAGGGTGTACTGAGAGAGAAGTATACATGCAGACTCATACGTCACACTTTTTATCTTTTATAGAATGAATGCATAACACCACGAATGCACAATACAGCATTTTTCCAGTTATTTGTTTTAGCGGTACAATTTGGTGAATTTGCTCTTTGGTCGTGAAGAAATACCTTTGATGAATGCTAATGACTACAGTTTTTTTTTTCATGAATATCATTAAATCTTATTTCAAAGAACTATATCCTAAATAAATGATGAAGGAATATAAACAAAAATCATCACTGGATAAAGTCAAATATTGCTGTCACATGCGAATTATGAAAATACCCCCTCCCCACCCCCACCTCCAAAATACTCAAACAGAGCCCACTTGGATAACAGAACAAGATACAAAATAACAAAATACCCAATCAGTCAGTCTTATAGACCCATATTTTACAATGGTGGTTTAACTTGTACTAAACGTACGGGTGTCGATTAACTACTGTATACGCCATATATTTTGCGGTTTTTTGGGGGGACTCTGAACTATTCGCGGATTTAACAACGCACGAAAGTATGAATACGGCGTGCTCAAACACATACTACTGCAGTACTACTATTACTAGTACTCCACGATCGTGAATTTAACCACTCGCGAAATTGTCGAGAAATCCTGATTCGCAAAATATATGGCGTATACACTACATGGGGTGCAAAATGAATCATCTCATGCTGTCAGAAGTCATTGCTTGTCAATACAGAATCACAACAGTGCGTGATTTCAATTCTTCGCTGTGATTATCATGTGGACAAACTCGATATACCATAGTGATTAAGAGGACAAAATCAGTTATATTGACTCAATAACGATGTTTCATGTTGTTTTATTTGGCGTCCTATAAAGTTAGTCCAGGTTTAGTAACCTGTTTGAGGTAAACTTCTGTTCAGAATAGGCCATTGGGTAAAGTGTGCAGAAGAATTCCATTTAATCATTCTATGAGTTTCAGGTTCATAAAAGAAAACATCAAGAATATTGAGTAGTGTGGTGTGTGTCTGCCTACATGTATTTGGGTACGTGAATGTGTACAGTGTACAATGTGTAATCTTTCACAGAATATCATACTGGTTCACACATACAAATGTATGTACGATGTACATTACTAAAATGCAAACATCCTCTCCTGGGTTCAACCTATGATAATTCAATACCACATTCACAATGTGTACAGTATACATGTACTTTATGTATGCTATCTGGCAAGCTGCCAAGCTGATAAAGGACAATGGTACGTTTGTTTTGCCAAAACCAAAGGTCTGTGATCATATTCATAAATTATTTGTATATTAGCCTTGAGTTACTTCGTAAAAAGACTTACCAAATGTGGTTGGTTGCTACTGGTATTCATCAAATGATTAATGAAACATTCCTAGCATTGGTTATATTCCTTAAAATGTCCATGGCTGCTTAATTACCCTGGTAACGTATTCTTTATAATAGCCTTTTAAAAAGCCCCTGATCCGTTATACTGCTCGTTACACTCTAGGTGATAGTACTTTTTGGTTTCGCTGATCTCTTCACTCCTCACAGTCCTAACACATGATCAATATTTTGAGTATGCGCGAAATAAAAATGCGTTACAATCAGACTATCAATTGACTAACAGTAGCTCCTACTAGCGCATCCTAAGGCACATCCTAACGCATGTTCCCCATGGCAGCAGCTCTGGGTTAGGTAGAGAAGTAAACATTACCCTTGCACGTCAAAGTGTCATTTTTGGTATAGATAGTTGGCTTCAGATATGGAATATAAAGCAAGTAATCAACTTTTGGTTTCAGACAATAAGACGAACTATCACTTCCTCAGCGATAGTTACATCCAGCTCGCCTCGAAAGAAGAAGCTTCCTTCACCCTTTGCGTGCCACATGTGTATTTATTCACAAGAAGTATACACAAATCCCATAATGCACCATTCTGTCGGCCACACAGAGGGTTAACCCCACCAACGCGAGTCTAATTTTTCGTGGATCAGGACTTCTCAACAATTTCAGGAGTGGTTAAATTCGTGATCGTGGAGTACTAGTACTAGTAGTACATGTACTTGTTCATGCACGTCATACATGTATTCATATTTTCCCATGTTGTTAAATTTGCGAATAGCACCCGACTCACGGAATTCACAAAAATAAAATCCCTGCGATATATATGGCGTATACAGAAGCTTATGGGGCTTTGGACATTTTCACTAGTCTAAAATGGGTAACAGAGTATCATCAGGCATTGCAGGCATAACAAACGGACTCTCGTCATTAGAAATGTAGTAGTAGTTCATAGTTGCAAGCTGCTTAAGGGGGTACAGGCCTATAAATACACACACACACATTATGAAACAATCCTGCAACCCATTGTCACATTTCCTTCCTTAAATTCTTGCTCGCAGCAGGAAGCAATGAAACACATACTGTAATAGAGCTGCAATGCACTGTAACATCTTTACTTTTAAAAGTATACACAATGTGGATATCAGGCAGCCAGGAGAAATTGAGCTGAAACTTTCAATGTACAGTGAAATCCATTTCAGTGACCACCTATGGTCCTGTGTAGAAAGACCATCTGCCTATATTCTATTCTATTCTTTTTAGCCTACATGTATTTCTCTCCACAGCTGAAGGAAGGCCTCCTCCTCATTTTTCCATTTTGATCTATCTTGTGCCGTTCGTTTCCATGTCACACTACTGTATTCCCTAATATCATCCATCCACCTCCTACTTTGCCTGCCTCTTTTTCTGGTGTTAGCTCTGGGGGTCCAGGCAGTTAATTTACATGTCCATCTATCATCTTTCTTTATGGAAGCATTGATTCCATCAACAGAACGTAGCAAGTGAAATGAGACTCTACATTTCTTTTGTTCTCTCTGGAAAAAGCCCTTGCCAAAAAAAATCATGTTTGAAATTGTTAACATACCTGAATAGCACATGTTGGGAACATATAACCTTTTTTGCGATATCAAGCATGAGTTCAAAGAAACAAGTTTGATTCGTATCCTTTCATAACATTATCCCTTTTATTGTGTTAGCAGTGTCCCATCAGGCATACAATAGTATCAGACATGAGGAAGTGAATCAAACACCAGCATATATGCCTTAGGGGTGTGTTAAGGCATTACACTATTTAAATGGAAATAAATGAAAATTTTATTTCTCACCTATTGTAGCCTTGCTCACAACTGCATTCACATAGGTGCCAGTGCAGGTATCAGGGCAAGCCACAGTTGTACATGTAGTTTCCTGGATAGTTCATTGTTGACATACTGTACTAAGAACCCAATTGTAACATGATTGGACCACCACTATCCAGGGCCCTGGGAATTCCCCACACATGAACTGAACATGTACACACATTGTACAAGCCTGGCTGCCAGGCTGTTGGGACATTTCTGTTCCAAACTTAAAGGGATAGTTCATCGGATCCTGAAATTATTTTGGTTTCAATAAAAAGACACAATGACAAAAAGATATTAGTGGAGGTTTGACAAGAATCGGTCAAAGGAAAAGAAAGTTCTTTGAATGTCAAGTTTAGATTTTGTGATATCACGTGATAGGTGCTCTCCCATACATGTATGTTGTGTTCTGGATAATGTCTATTTTCTCAAAAGGATCATTTCACCTGTGCGTTTGATATATCATTAGACACTTGTCATTACACACATATCGCTATCAAAAGAATGTATTCCTTCTTCAAAGAACAGGAAAAAGGCAACTAATGGAAAAAGTAGTACACAACATATGGTAGAGTACCTCACATGTGACATCACAAAATCAAAATTTTTAAATCAAATAAGTTTATCTTTTGACCAATTTACGTTAAAACTTCACGAATGTTTTTTAATTTATCTTCTTTAATTGAAACCAAAATAATTTCAGGGTGAACTATCCCTTTAACCAGCAAGTCGACTGCCATGCAGTCGATAAATGGGTTTTTTGCTAGAGTCACTTGGGTGATTGATTACCTTACATTAGAAGGCCAAACATTTGGAGGATTTGTGATTTAATCCCTAATTAATCCAAATGTGGATCATTCGAGGGCAAATAACTTTCAGCAAGTTTCTAATATACACAATGAATTTAAGACCATTGGCAAGAAGAATGCTCACGATCACCTTTTGAACCTTTTTTTGTCTTCTCAGTATGCCCTTTTAAAGATAGTGTAGCCCTTTTGCAGGTCAAAATAATTAAAATGTGACAACGGAAAATGGAAGAAAATACATAAGAATTTCATTTTGAAGGTCGTCACACTTTAATAGGCCTAAACCTTAACAAATTCATTATATTCATAAAATTCAGGTTGATCAATACCTTGAATACAATGCTCCATGACAACAAATATTTATTTTTTTTATGATGAACATAGAATTGGATTGGATGTGGAGTGGCTGATTATTCTCACAATACTGTATAACAGTATACACCATATATTTCATGAACATAATTTTTGCGAATCAGGACTTCCCGACAATTTTGTGAGTGGTTAAATTCGCGATCATGGAGAACTAGTACTAGTACACTCCAGCTCAAAGGAATTGGCATAGGGAAAGGGAAAGGGAAGGAGCCAGTTTTGAAACGTGGTATATTTTTATCTTTTTAGGCTAAAGCATCATGTTTCATGCTGAACTGTACAAATATACCTTGGTTTAAAACTGCGGCTCCTACCCTTTCTGCCCTTTCCCTTTCCCTATGCCAAATCATTTGAGCTGTAGTGTACATGCGCTTAAGCACGTCGTATTCATAACTTTGTGTGTTGTTAAATTGTTGAATAGTCCAGATTCGCGATATTCGTGAAAATAAAAACCCTGCGAAATATATCGCGTATATTTTGCAAATAAGAAACCCTGTCTTTAAATCACCCCATTTTTGGCGACCATGGCCTACATAATATCGCATTGCAGGGCTCATTGTATCGCTCAGCAGTGAGCTGTGGCCTCAGCAGATCACTGTACAGTGCGAAAAGCTGAGAAGTGCACTACTTCATATTGCTGTCTCCTGTCTCTAGGCTTCAGGGAACCACTTAGGTTTTGGCCTCGAATCTAGCATTCAACATAATTCTGCTCAAAGTCAGTTTTCAGTTCTATTATTGGGAGGGAAGTTTTTATACAGCCTTCCATTTTCTGTGTTTTTTTAGAAAATGTTGTTTTGACTTTCAACAGGGCTATCCCCTCTTTGAAGGTAGCGTGACCCTTCTACAAAAGTCACGAGACTCGACATGGATCAGCAGTTCACCTATAACCCTACAGATGTCATGTTGTGTGATACATGTATTTCAGTTACAGCTTCTAAGACCTTTCCAGGAAAAGTATTAAAAACTATCTTCAGCTTCCATTAGGCGCCTTGTCAAAACATGTTGATCGTCTCCGCCACATCTTTTAGGACAAATGAATGAATGGGCCTTTATACATCCGTATTTCCGGAATAGCAGTCTGAACATTGAAGAGACCACAAAGGCCAGCGATCTAATGATAGTCCGTCTGGTCTTTTATTTCATTCTTTTATTCTTTTATTTCATTCCCAATCCCCCTCCCATCCTCCTCCCAATGGCAATGCCCCTTTGCTCCATCCCCAGTGGCCCTCTGCCCCCTCTTCTAGCTTCTCCTTGTCCCTGGGCCTAGCCCTGCTGCAGTTCTGCATGCATAAATGTGCATGTATGCAGTTAGGACGAAACGTCTTATTAAGGGAATTTTGACATAAAGGGTCTAAATGTCTGACTAAGTTGGGCATTCAGTGAAGCTAGATAGTAGGCCTAGATAGGGCCTACATACATAGTTCAGCTCAAAGGAATTGGCTAATTGGTCTAACTCTAATATAAGCACAAAAATGATCTAGCCTAGGCCTAGATCTAGATAGGCAGATAGGAGAGGCAAGGCCACAGATCTTCACAGATGCCAGTCATAACTGACTGATCTTTCGGTCTAGGCTAGGCTCACACTGTCACACTCACACAGTCACAGTAAGTTAGACTAGTAAGAGTAAGACTAAAAGTTAATCTCACTCAGTCTCAGTCTGATTAGTTAGAGATGTCGGCATAATTATAGTGATAAAGTTACAATTCAATGAAGATGATGACGTTAGTTACCTTCGATCACAATCGTGCTTACGTCTGTCCTGCCCTGCTCGGTTACATAAAGAATAGGCAAAATATCTCAGATTAATGCAACGGTAACTTACCATGCTAATAACTCAGTGACTGTCAGGAGTTGAGTGAGCTCGCAAGGCAATCCCAGGCCCAGTTATAACTTTAGCGCTATCGTCACTATTTTAGAGCCTGCGCTTGTCTACAGTGTATTCGATCATTCCACACAAACCAATCATTCGGCCCGCGCCTGCTGGCCCAGCCTGCCCAGTTAGGCATATGGGGCCACTCAGTGACTCAGTTATGATTCCGAGTGACACGGGCCATGTTTAGATGGCGCTGTTCAACATTTTCATGTATCTCTCGCAGATTATCGAATTCTCAGTGTCAGCACTCGCAGACTTGCTTGGTTGTACCCATAAACATTTGACAATTTTAATTGATGATAAATCAAATCAAGCTGAATGTGCGGTAGGCCTACATATGCATTGCACAGCTAAAATATGTCAAATCGTATGGGTGCACTTTTTGCAGAGTAGAGTAGAGTAGATTTGATTCAACTCTGTCGACCCCCTCTCGGGGTATGAGAGTACATCAAAAAATAGTCAACATAAATAAAGTAAAAAAAAGAAACATCGTAATGAACATAAAACATAAAAACACGATAAAGAACATTTTTAACTGGCGCCTGTGTCCAGTCTAACCTCATGATATACATACATACATAAATACAATATGTCATATTCGATGTAATACATATAGAATATAAAAAAAGGATCTAACCTTAAGGTCTAGTTTATTTATTTATTTATTTATTAACGTTTTATTTCAACAGGGTAGCCCTTTCAGTTAAAGAACTGATCTCCCAAGGGGCCCTGCACACAATAAAAAACAAAACAATTCACATTTTTAACACAACAACAAAATATGAGATAAATACAAACGAAAAAGAATGCATACATGAACTAGTTCATAAAACAATGTTAGAGATATCTATCAACTACTTTCATAAAAAAAATATAAAAACAAACAAAAACAAAACAACGAAAAACCTTTGCTCTGACTGGAGACTTAGATGCGATCAGTAAGTGATAATATTTTACATTGCTTCTTAAAAGAATAGATTGATTTGATATTTCTAATGCAAAGTGGAAGATTGTTCCAGATTTTTGATCCAGTATATTGAAAAGACCTTTTCATATAGTCTTTGTTTGGCTTGATTACATAATTGTGAATATATTGGGAGTTCTAAAAATGACCAGACCCGTTAAATATTGAGGTGAAAGTCCATTTATAACTTTAAACATATACAAACAAAATTGATAATTAACTCTTTGTAGAACAGATTGCCAATTTAGCCGTTTCAACATTATCAGGTGAGGTGTAAGAAAATCCGCATTCAGAATCAGGCGAGCATAACAATTTTGAAGACGCTGTACTTTCAAAATCAAAAACTTAGCTGAGGTTCCCCATATAATCAAACCATAATCAATGTGTGGGAGAAATAAACCATTATATAGCAGAGTCAAAACTTGTTTCGGTAAATATTTCTTTATTTGTCTAATACACCCAATAGTTTTAGCTAGTTTAGTTGCAAGTTACAATAACAGTTTTAAGTCAAGCTTAATATGTTGCCTGATTGTTCTACCACTACGACTAGTACGGGTAACTAAACTAAACATGCATGCATCTAATATCCACAATCTTTGGTATGTTAACATTTTCTTCATGTAATATTCTTGCAATAATTCTAATATACATTAGAGTTTCACTTATAAGTTAGCCAGAATTTTGCCCATAACATGTGTGTGAATCCAATATTTTCGATTGATGCAGAGCAAAACAATATAAAATGTGTACACGCCGCCTACCAATCCACAGCATCTCATTCAGATAGTATAAATTAATTACTTATTAGATCTATTCTTGGTAACAATTATTGTTAGAACTTTTTAAAGCAGGTGTTTGGAATATTGTACTCAATTTATGAGTGGTTAAGAAAAAAGAAGTATATCTATTCAAAATATCCTAACCAAGGAAGGAAATTGATAATGTTAAGGCAACCGCAAATGACAAGATTGTAATTTCCTTAGTTTCAATTCTAATTAGGCCTATTCTTCTGGCATTTTCAAGTTGTGCTGAATATAACTGGGTAATAATATGTTTTAACTGTAACTTACCATGGCAACATCCAATGAACTCTCACTTTTGGTTGGTTACAATTTATTATTTAAAGCCTACATGCAAGGTACGTGGCCCTGTTTTGAATTAGTCATAAAACGCACCTAAGTTCGTGGTCCTGATTGGTGAAAAAGATCAAATCAATTTAATATTCTTATTTAAAAATATTACAACATTTTACAAAGAACTGTCGTTAACTTTACACTAGTTTCAGCTTTATCCGTTTTCACACCTTTCTCAATTATTATTAATCAAAAGAGATAAATGTAAATTTTGTTTACACCTAAATAACTAGGCTAATAATTGCTACCATGAGTATCACCTCTTTTAATATTTTGAGTTTGTCCTTTTAAATATGCGGCGGATATTATTTGTATAATACTTGAAACCGAAACAACGTTGACAGGAACTAGGACGATTTGAGTACAATAATTAAGAGAGTGTGGAAGAAAGAGGGAGCGGGATAGAGATGTGGAGAGAGCGGGTACAGAGAGAGAGAGAGAGAGAGAGAGAGAGAGAGAGAGAGAGGGGGGGGGGTGCGGGGTTAGAGTGTGGGAGAGAGATAGAGACAGCGGGGTTATTGTTACTTTGTTTAATTGTGTTTTTTTTTATTGAAACAAATCAAATTTGACTCACAAACAATCTTGTACGACTTGAGTACAATCAAAGAGAGAGAGAGAGAAAGAGAGAGAGAGAGAGAGAGAGAGAGAGAGAGCCTGAGAGAGAGAGAGAGAGAGAGAGAGAGAGAGAGAGAGAGAGAGAGAGAGATGGGGGGGGGGAGGAGAGATAATATGGGGCTGTATTTTTTTTTTTTTGATACATGTATAACAATTACTGTATTTTTTGCGTTGACTATCATTCCAATGACGCCTATCATTATATACAATATCTACAACTAGAATTTTCCCACCCAGTTGAGACCACTTGTGGATTTTGGGGGTCATGGATCGTGGAAAATCAGCTTCCTGACTTTGATCACTGTCCTTGCTGGCGTATTTAAACATAATTCACAAACCTATAGCCGCTAAGGGTTCAGTTAAACGTGATACTACAGTAGCTGGGTTCGGACGACCGGACAACGTCCATTCGACAGGAATAGTCTATAGAAAGCTATGGCATATGTTACAATGATTTGTCAGCAATATTTGTAATTGATTTATAGATTCAGGAAGGAAGACAAAGTGCAGCTAGTTGCAGATTTTAAATCGGAAAGTGGATCATTTTGATTGTTACTGTATACTGTTTTAAGTCAAGTATATTGGGGGTGATTCATTTTTCATATTTTTCATATTTTATCTACGTTCAAAGTCATATGGACCCATTTCCTCTCAAAATTTATGTTTCCACTATCATCAATAATAGTATTTCTCTCTCGGTCTATTTATACATGACTCATATAAGATTGTTTGAAGTAAACACACCTCTCTTATAATCAAATAATCAATAACGCAGAACTTCGGAGAGAGAGAGAGAGAGAGAGAGAGAGAGAGAGAGAGAGAGAGAGAGAGAGAGACACTGAGAGAGAGGTTGATTTTAGTCTTTGGTTTGTTTTGTTATGTGTTTGTGGACTGCTTGCTTAAAACTGTCTCTGTCGAGGATTAATATGTTTGTTAATGCGTTCCAATCTGAACTTATGTGTGTGGTCAGTGTTTGCTGCGATTGGGATTGCACTATCTGCATGATTTTTTTGTTCTCGTTAACAATGCGTATAAAAGTCTGTGATCGAAATGATAATTTGTTAATTTGAGAATTGTTCGTAAAAATTAGACCTAGACCTCTAAACATTATTTTATTGACTCGATTCACTCATAAGAACCGTACGGCAGTATGGGTTTGCTAATGAAACAGGAATTGTAATCATGTCCAATGGCCCTTCATATGAAATCTACATTCGGTACGGTGCATCAATATAGCGCTCAGCTCCACGGCCACTGCTCTGCACGTCACTGCGCTGACTAAATCTCAGTACAGACGCCCACAAGCTTTTTATGTCGTCTTACATGCAGATGGTAAGTCCAGTTTATGTATTTACTTTTCAGCAAAAACTTTACAATCATCCTGAAATATTTAACTGGAAAGAGTGATGTTGTGTTTTCAATTACTTGTACTGAAAACCCATTAATATAAACGTAATACAGTACGGAAGGTATGTTTGTGATATGTGATGACGGGCAGCGGCATTAGCGCAATTATCAGAGGGGCCAGGCGGCTGGTGCGGGGTGCTAACGTCGCCTCGTGTGGTGTGCTGGTTTGCGGCGAAGATGCGGGAGCGAGAAGGATAGGCCTCCTACTACTACTAGGCTGGGAGTCGTTCCGTTCCAGTCCCAGGCTTAATTTTGTTCTTGGAAGATTTGATCCATCTTTAAGTTGAACATTGGATATTTCAGTAGATTAATTTTCTTCTCATTTTTCTTAGGGAGTAAATTACTGTAAAGGCTTAGCAATTGAGCAAAAATGATGGGGCTGAGAATCAGAGAGCTGAGAAAGAGAGAGAGAGGGTGAGAGAGACACTCATAGGCCTACACCTGTACACACATAGCAAAAAGACGCAAAGGTCAGACAGACAGATGGACAGAGATATAGAGAAGAGGGGTGAAGGAGAGAGAGAGATAGAGAAAGAGAAAGAAAGAGAGAAAGAGAGAGATATGGAGAGAAAGAGAGAGAGAGAGAGAGAGAGAGAGAGAGAGAGAGAGAGAGAGAGAGAGAAGGGGAGGTGTGCATGTGTGCGCGTGGGGGAGGGGGGGGGGGGTAATTGAGGTGTAGGGTCATTATGGTTTAGGGTTGCGATTTAAGATTAGGGTTTATTTTGGGGGTTATAAGAGCTAGGAAATCTTTCCCTTCCTTGTTCATGTACAAAGGGAATGCAGGTAGGAATGTTAGTTCATAAATGTACATCAAATTTCCATTAATCTAAGTTCATTACCTACTAGTAGAATGTTACCAGTACTTTATCATATTTATTTGTAATTTTCGCAGCGTACATATGAGTCCTTGAACACCACAATGCAGTGAACGTGACACGCCCGAGATCCACATTCCCTTCGCCAGCAAGCCAGGCAGCCAGGCAGCCGGGGTGCCAACCCTCTCATCATGGCCACCCCCAAGGGGAAGATTGGCTACCCGGTGCTGGGGGACAGCTCGCTGGAGTTCTACCGAGACATCCCACTCTACCTGACCAATCGGATCAGGGAGTACGGAGACAGGGTGTTCCAGGCGAGGATCCTCAACAAGCCGACTGTGTTTGTCTGCTCGGCCAGCGCAGTCACAGAACTGCTCACTCGTGAGTTTAAACCTGTTCTTTAATAGGCCCACATAGTATGTGGCCAGCTTTTCTTCCTCTTAATCTGCTGTACGGACAAAGACCAAATACACAGCAGGTTATGATTAAACTTAGAATGCCTCATAGGGCATAAAATAGCCAAACTATTATAGTTTCGCGTGTTCTTAAATTCGCGAATAGCACCCGACTCGTGAAATTTGCGAAATTAAAAACCCCGCGAAATGTATGGATTAGCCTTTCTCCTGCTTAATCTGCTGTCTGGACAATAGACGAAATAGACAACAGGTTATGATTAAACTTAGAATGCCTTATAACTAGGGCATAAAATGAGCCACACCCATTTGGTTACCACAGTTCCATGGCAAATTTTGACCTCATAATTGGTTCACAAAGCCCCAAAATCTAACTTTGAAGCGGTTGAGCATACAATGGATACTTGTGGTACCTAGAGATTGTAGCCGGGACGCATAAAAGTTGCAGAAATGGACCTCATTCCTGTTTGATGTCAGGTTCACATGAAGGAATGGTCTGAAACACTATTGTCATTGAAATCAAACTCCAAGCTTTCCAGGCATTAGAGGTATTAGAAATTTTTATGCCTCCGCCACAAAGTGGCTGGAGGCATTATGTTTTCAGGTTTTCCGTCCGTCCGTCCCGAATCCGTTTAGGCAATATCGTGAGAACTGTTAACCAGATTTGCTTCAAACTTGGTATATATGTGTATGGTATAAAATCAATTTGTGTAAAATTGGGGTCAAATCTGATTGAGGTCAAAGGTCAAAGGTCAATAAACTTTGTGAAAAATTTCCCAGAATTGACCTTTTTCACATTAAACCCAAATCCAAGGATGCAATTCTCATTAAACATGGTACAAAGATGGATCACTACTAGGGGTTAGCCTGATGCCATTTTTGGTAAAATTTCTCAAAGGTCAAAGAATTCTGCCAAAATCGGCTATTTTTCACATTGAATCAAAATCTAATGATTCAATTCATACCAAACGTGGTACAGACATGTATCACTTCATGGAGGTAGACTGGTGAAAGTTTGGGTAAAATTCCTGAAAGGTCAGAGATCAAAGGGTGATGAACTTGGCCAAAATTGGCTGCAAATTGCTTCCAAATTGATATTTTTCACAATAAATCCAAAAATAAATAATGAAGTTCAGAGCTCAAAGGTCTATGAACTTTGCCAAAATTTGCTCATTTTAAACAAGCATGATACAAGGATGGATTTAGACAGACTGGTTGGATTGGAAGTCAAAGAAGTAAGAGCTCAAACTTGGCTAAACATGGAAAAACAGAATATGATATTTTAATTTCACATGGGAATTCAATGGTACATTGGCCACCAAACAGACAGATTTTCCAAGAATAAATCTAGATAGAGCTAGCAAAGAGGCAGAGGCATATTTAGAGACTGCATGGCAGTTGAATTGCTCTAGTTCCTTAATATCATAAATTTTGTCTGAGCAAGAGGGTGATGGCATACCAGTTGACTGCGCAGCTGAATTTTATGTATGGGCCCGTTTTACATTTACATTTACTTTTTTACATTTTTTATTACATTTACTGTAACATTTACATAAATCTCTTGAATTCCAATTGTTTTTTTGTCTCTTAAATAAACCAGCCAATAATAATAAAATATCAAAGAAATGTATTGATTTGCACTTTACAAGGTTTTGTACGCTTCAGAAAATTTGCCCTGTACAAATTTGCCACAGCACGTTGGTAACGGGGAAAGACGAGTTTGAAATACACTTGTCTGTCCCGTTTATACCACTATGATATGGCAAATATATACAGGCTTAGTTTAGAAATAAATAATAATGAATATTCAGAGCAGGATTTGACCTGAAGTTATTTTGGAGGAAATTCAACACTCAATATTCAATATTTTGGTGGTGCAGGGTGGTCATAATTTCAAATGATTCAGTTGTGCCAAAAATATCCCTTTACTGTAGACAGACCAATATATCTATTCCCCCATGAATAAATGGAAAATGCTATTAAATTCAGTGCTGGTATAGAAAAACAGTCATATTTTTTTAAAACATCCACCAGGAAATATTAAATATCAACTTTCGATTAATGTATGGAAAATACCATTTAATGAGATGCTGGTATACATTAAGAAATCCATTCATTTTTTTGTGAAACATCCACCAGGTAGTATTAAATATCAAAGGGGGATTCCACAATGAAAATAAGTTACCTTCCATTAATGTACCTGGGTAAATTATATTAAATAAGGTGCTGGTATAGAAACCCAGTCATTTTTGTGAAACATCCACCAGGCAATATAAAATATCACAGGAGGAGTTCTCACTGAAAATAAATTATCTTCCATTAATGTACATGGTAAATGATATTAAATGGGGTGCTGGTATAGAAACCCAGTCTTTTTTGTGAGATATCCACCAGGCAATATCAAATAGCAAAGGGGAAGCTCACACTTAAATTAAATAACCTGCACTTTTTCTTGTGGTTTGTGCAGTTTTTGTTACTGTACAAAATTTCCAGTTGGAAGGAATACACTACTTATAAACCAGGAAGTGACCTCATATCACAACTTGTGTTGAGTGTTAAAGGAAAATAGAACCTTTATAATCATTTGAATTGAACAATGTACAAAGTGCAGTGAAACAGATTGGAAAAAGTTTGGCAAAAATCAGCCATATTTCATTATGATGACATTGTGAATTTGGGAAAATCATGATTACTATTCGTGAATTCTCATCACCCTTCATGGACAATGTTTTTGGTTCACAATTACACACTGTACTGACAAAATGGGGTACATCATTTTACATTGTTGGTGTCTAGCATGCGTAAACAAGATACAAACAACTTCCTTAAAATATACAAATATGTGCGATATTTCTCAAATCTATACAATTATCATTTCTTTGTCTGCTTTCATTCAATTGAGCTCACTTTAAGGGTTACATTATCCTTTAATTGTGTTGTCTCATGTTAACAATACCTAAACCGTGCAACCCATATCCTGCTTGAAACAAACACAAGGTTGGTTTGTAACTTTTCCTGAAAATGACTATTAGATTTCATAAATGTTATTGTTCTAAGGGTATACTGCTGAGTCATGTTGAGTTTTATGATTTGTGCTAATTGGCCATGTACATTTTAAGACAGGGTATATCCCCTTTGCAGGTCAAAATAATTGAATTTAGTAAAAAAAAAACATGGGAAATGGGAAACATGTTAGAATTTCCCTCCCAATAGTAGAACTGGAAACTGACTTCAAGCAAAATAGATTTTGAGGAGGTTTTGGGTGGGTCATCCGCCTAGAGACCAGAGACTGCTGTGCGCTATGGTCCGCATCTCCCTGCTCTGTGGTGCGTGCAGTCATTGGGAGTAATGCTCGCATTGTGCGCTGAGAGGGAGAATATGATTGTGAAAGTAGACTATGCTCGCAGCGATTCAAACATCAACAAGGATAGTTTTTCACTTCACCTGAAAAAGCTTGTGAAGCTGTGATTGTGAGATTTTCCCTTATTGTTAGGATGCTGCTGATTTCTGTTGAGTTTCATGACTTTTGAAAATGGAACATCTGACACCCTGTCTTTAATGGTAAGAGGTGGGAGAGGTAATGATTATGAGCCATAATAATAGTAATCATGACAGAACTGTCATGCCGTAATCACCCAATGTGGATTTAATTTAATTTCAAGGATTTATCTTTTTGTGATGATTCCATCGTGGTATTCCCAAATCAAATTTAACTATTTAGACATGGCGGAATGGCGCTTCTTTGATCAGGGGTTCATCTGTAGTCTTTACCACTGCTACTTTTAACCTTTAAGACCATAAGTTCTAAAAATAAGCCATTTTTATGTTTTCCGTCCATCCATAAGTCCATCCGTCCATCCGTCCGTCCGTCCCGAATCCGTTCATGCAATATCTTGAGAATCTTTCACCAGATTTCTTTCAAACTTAGGACATGTAACATGCATTGCATGAATCCAAGCGTGACTTTCCTCTTGTAAGACATTGTTTAACCCTTTGACTCCACTGTTTAGCTGTGCTATTCAGGGTGAGTTTCCTCTTGTAAGACATTATTTAACCCTTTGACTCCACTGTTTAGCTGTGGTATTCAGGGTGACTTTCTTCTTATAAGACATTGTTTAACCCTTTGACTGCATTGAAAGTACATTGTTTAGCTCTGTTATTCATGGTGACTTTTCTCTTATAAGACATTGTTCAACCCTTTAACTCCACTGTTTAGCTGTGGTATTCAGGGTGACTTTCCTCTTGTAAGCATTAATAGTACATTGTTTAGTTTTTTTTTTTTTTTTATTCATGGTGACCTTTCTGTAAGAAGACACTGTTTAACCCTTTGACTCAACTGTTCAGCTGTGGTATTCAGGGTGATTTTTCTCCTTTAACTCATTATTTAACCCTTTGACTCCACTGTTTAGCTCTGTTTTTCATGGTGACTTTTCTCTTATAAGACATTGTTTAACCATTTGACTCCACTGTTTAGCTGTGATAGTGGCATTTAGGGTGACTTTCCTCCTGTAAAGCATTGTTTAACCCTTTGACAGCACTGTTTAGCTCCGTTTTCTTGGTCATGGTGACTTTTCTCTTATAAGACATTGTTTAACCCTTTTGAACAAACTTGATACAAGATGGATTTAGACAGACAGGTTAGATTGGAAGTCAAAGAAGAAAGAGATCAAAGGTCATGAACATTGCCAAACTTGGCTAATCATGGAGAAACAGAATATGATATTTTCATAGAAATTCAATGGTACATTGCCCACCAAACATACACGGTTTCTGAGAATAAATATAGCAAAGAGGCGAAGGCACATTTATCGACTACTTGGCAGTCAAATTGCTCTAGTATATGCAAATTTTATTGATGTCTTTCAATCACTTTTTTTTTTTTACCAATGCTTCTCCTAACCTTTAAGACCATATGTTCTCAAAATAAACCATTCTCGTTATGTATACAAGTTTTATTAATATCTTTCAATCAATATATGTATGTTACTAATAGTAATCACAAAGCTTGTCCAAGAATTGTCTGGGTAGCAACAAATACTAGTAATAGATTAAGAGTGTGTTCCACCCATTGTAACTGAATTAATACAGGTGAATGTAGAAGCGCGTTACCACGCAGTTAGGGAGAAAGTTGTGAATACATTATGAAAACGGCTTATTGGTTGTGCACTTGAAGTATCCAGTTATTTCATGCGCATTCTTGTATTGTCACTAGAGAGCAGCTAGGCAGCTGTCTGTAAAGGACCCCCAGCGGGGAAGAAATACCATGATCATTATGTGTCAAGTTTGTGCGGGTAATCTCATTTGCTCCCATGGCAACCACACTGTGGGATGCTGTTGATGCTCTTCATGGTCAGGCAGTACTGTATGTGAGTGGTTGGCTGAAATGTGACTTCCAATCGAATAGAGTATCTGAATTCTTTGCAAATATGTGAATTCCAAACAAATCCAGTGCACTTTACAAAGACATTTTAGACATACACCTATTAGTAAGGATAGCATGCTCCATCATGAAAATGAATGAAAAACAAGTTAGAAATTAAGTTTGATGAAATTCTGGTTTATTGATAGAAACATACACTGTATACAACAAATATCAAAAAGTCTAAAGACTTATCAGCTTTCTCAAAACAGATATACAGCAAATAGTAATAAATCAAATGTTTATGGAATCTAATAGTCATAAAGTGTATTACAGTAATTGCGTAAAACAAGTGTAAAGTTAAAAGCTACCCATGTATAACTTTAATCTAGTGCATGTACCTGTTGAAATACTGATTTAGATACAGTTTGAAACTTTTTCAAACCTGCTGTGTTGACATTTTTGCTCTTATACACATCAATCCTGAGGAGTGTTTCATTGTTTTCCCCTGGAGGAATTCAAGAGAACCATTTTCGTTCTACAAATTCTATGCGTCTCAAACAATATACAGTACATGTATGTTACTAATGGTTACCCTAAAGCTTGAAAAGGTTAGTTGAGGAGCTACATTTGAATATAATGTGCATCCCACCAATCATGGGAATAAAATGGATTGTATTAAAACTGAATCATAATCTACATTTGAATGCGTTACTTTGCATTTAGGGGAAAAACTGTGAATACATTACAAATTTATAGTACACAGCACATTATAAGCCAGTCCATAGTTACATCATGGTCGGCATGGTCGGACACTCCACTGAATCAAGAACGACGAGGGATTTGATCATGAAGCAGTGTAGGTGTGTTATTTTACAATGTGCCCATACCAACAATAGAAGCAGGTGCAAATGGTGGAATGTTCTTTAACTACGTTCTCAGACCTGAATCGCTGTTGTCCTATCTGCATTATAATGGGTATAAACGTGGTCCACTATCTATGGAATTTCCATTTTACTCTGTGAGTGATACAATTGGCCCGAGGTCATTCGTACAAGTAATAATCTGCTCATGCGCACATTGCAACAATGAACTCTCTAATTATTCTCGACAAGAAGCTGCTATATGAGATATGTTTGAATAACTTACGAGTGGCACGTTAAGCGTACATCAGAAATGAAGCTTCTCTGATGAATACTGTATGCGCCATATATTTCGCAGGGTTTTATTTTCGCAAATTTTGCGAGTCGGATGCTATTCGCGAATTTAACAACACGCGAAAACATGAATACGACTTGCACAAGCACATGTACTACTAGTACTAGTACTCCACGATCGCAAATTTAACCACTCGTGAAATTGTTGAGAAGTCCCTATTTGCAAAGAATTAGACTCACAAAATATATGGTGTGTACAGTAATACATAACAGGAAAGAAATCCTCCAGTTAAGAAGCTATTGTGGCGTACAATCTGTCAGTGAAGCTTTTCATGGTATGCTAGGACTTGTAGAATTAATACTGATGTAACAAAACACCTTGTCCAGAAGAGTTTGAACCTACGATATCTTGCCTTGAATGAGAGTAGAGACTTCTCACCATCACCACACTGGTCTCATCGAACATTTTTAAATTAAAAAAATGCAAAATAACTCATGCAAAATTTACATAGTTATTTAATGAAAGAAGGCAAGGGAGAGAAATTAAAACGATATTTGCAGGAGAGAGGGTCTGTTTAAGTCTTGCGTAAAGAAACAAAATGTACAGAAGAGTGCTAAGATAAGAAAGCCCCTTTGTTACCAATGGGAGCCTTTTTTTAGCATTTTGGGGCTAAATCTTTCTGAGCCACACCGAATTAACTGAAACAGCGTAAACAAGTCATGGTTTTATTTTAGTGAAAGGATTTCTGGGGTGATTTCAAATTTGCAAAGAAATTTTAGGCATATGCCCAGAAGTAGTAAGGATAGTGTGCTCTATCCCATAAATTAATGAACAAAATGAATGACTTGTTTTTCATTCATTTATAGGATGGAGCAAGCTGTCCTTACTGCTACTAAAATATCTTTTCAAAATTGTGGTTTTGTTTTTATTAGATACTAGATACCATCTCATACAATCACTGCTTTACTGGTGGTTTCCTTTCCCTCTTCAGTGCGCCATTCCAAGATGAGTCTGGGCTACAAGGCTATGCTGCATCATCTCTATGGCGACAACATCATGTTTGAGGAGGCGGCCAAGGCGGACCGACTCCATGCCCTCATGCACCATGTCTTCATCCAGGATGCCCTGCCCAGCTTCGACTGCATCGTCCACAAACACATCCTCAGGCATCTCAGTCACCTTCATACCAGGTAAAAAGAAGGCCGTCTATGTCAGAACGGTACAAACACTGTATAATGTGTTATTTTTCGCTAGGGTTGTTTATTTTTCGTGACTTTTCTGAATCAATACAGGGTCACGATTTGAACAATTGTAGCATCATGTTGGTGCATTTCGGGCTCAAAAATATTCATGTTACTCTCAGCGCAGTCGGTGATGGGTCGAGATAGTGTAATAGCACACAGCAGTGGATGTACGTTTTCTCCCAGTCTTGGCTAGTATGTAAAGAAGTGCGGTAAGAAATTGGCAAGGTGGTGTTATTGGGCAATCTACAGAACGGAAGTTGCTATGGTGTCTATTGCAAAAACATGTATGTGACGCCGTCATCTGCAAAATGTCTGTACGCAAAAATGTTGTTTTATTTGAGGAGCAGGAGGGAGAGAGGGGGGGGGGGGGAGAGATGTAGACAAGTGTGAGGAGAAAGGGAGGGGAGGGGAATGGAGAAGATGGGAATGGGGTGGGGGGGGGGTGGGAAATAAAAGACAGAAGAAGGTGAGGCATGCAGTTCATTCTTCATCCTTCACTCATCTTAATATCATGAACCCCAACATTGTCTGCTTCCAACTCACATTGGCTCTCACACAGCTCGTCCATTGAGGTGTATGACGCCCTCAAGGTCTTCGCTACGGAGCTCATGCTAGCCTTGTTTTTAGACCTGGATGTCGCTGACTACCCTGACCTAGTCCAAGAAGTGGCGTCGCTCGCTACCACCCACTGGCATGGTAACTCCTTCAGATTTCACCTTGGTTCCTTCATATGATCATTGGATGGAGCAGAGGAGGTGTCATGGTGTAGTGGTTGTAAACTGTGACTAAAGATCTTAAGGTCACGGGTTCAAGTCCATCCATGGTACTTCAGCAAACATACTTAATCCACATTTCTGTATAATTAGGTACCGTGTAGGAATGAAATGAGTGTGCCTTAATGGCTGTCATGATTCTAAATGATCCCCTCAGTTTGGACAGGTGAACCTGTGACCCCATGAACTTGAGATCTTTAATCACAGTTTACAGGTGACTTTCAAGCACTTGATTAACAAAAATTTTAGGAGCTATTTTAAAAACTTAAATAATACTATTTAATTTAGTGAAACTGATACAGAAGTCTTACGAACTGAAATATAGATTGGAATATAGAGGATGCATTCCATTTTTATTGACAAATGTGAATGAATATTTAGAATATATCATTATTCTTAACCTAATGCATGCTTCATTTAGAAAAATTTACAAAGCACACACAGTCAATAGAAAAGATAAAGGGGCTGTTGACCTACATGTATTATTTGTACGTCAGGATTACCCATGATTTATCACTGACCAGACCTTCAACGATTTTGCACGTACATGTAGAGAGTTGAGGGCTTTGGATGAAGTTTAGAGTGAAGGGTTCAATTTACTTGCCACTTACCCTAGAAGTGAAAGGGGGTGAAGGGGGGGGGGGGGGGGGGAGGGTAGGATGAGTGACAAAATCCACCTTACCACACATACATAATTTATATGATAGACACCATTGGCAAAGTGTGACACACAAATTGGGCGTACCTCTACCCTGTGTTGCTATGTGAAGTTCACATGCGAAGAATCAAACAACACACTCCTCCCACAACTCATAATTCATGAATGGAATTATCTTCACATCATTTGTTTGTCATCCGTTCTCATCCCACAGGAATCATATCTGTACCTCTAAACTGGAGAGTTTCTTATTGGTCATCTTCTTGTAAGCGAGCAGTGCAAGCTAAGGTAACACATATTGTGTTTGTCTTCCTGACGGAATGTTGCTCTATAGGAATTACATGCATTACATGTACCTTTGAAGAAAGGTACACGTGGTACACAAAGGTTCAATGATGACCATTTTTCTCCTTTAATCGTCTTTGCATTTTAAGTGTATTTGTGACTGCTAAAGACCTGCTAATAAACATATTCTAATGAATTGTATTCATATTGCTAAAAGAAATAAAATAATTTGAGGATTAACCACTATTATATTGAGTTATCTGTAAAGTTGATAAAATGTATATGTGCAAGGCCTCTTTACAAGGCCTTTTTAAAAAAATGGTTCTATTCATTTTCTAGTATTGGTCTATCACATGAAAAAGTTATATGCCCATGATATCAGTTAATGATGAGTTTGTTTATTTGCAATGTACTTAGATATTATTTTTATGATGAATGAACATGAAATGAATGGAAAAATTAATACATCAATTAATCACTCCATTAATTTGTCAATCAATCAATGGAACAATGAACCAATCAATCCAGGACCAGCTCCTAGCTGTGATTCGGGAGAGGCTTGCCACTCACGGGAAGGGGGCGTTCATGGAGCGGGCGAGCCAGGCGGGGTTCAAGGATCAAGCTGAGTTGGAACAGCACATCCTGCCGTTTGTCTCAGCGCTCGTCCCAAAGGCTGTCGCCTCTCTCCTCTCCTCCTTTCTCCTGGCTCTCTGCCTCCCCAATCAGGTAAGATATCCCTCACTTGAAGATGGTGTAGTCTTTCAAGATTACCTTATTATCCCGCACTCACCCCCCTTACCCTGCATCTCAGGCTTTTGGACATTTTTACTCCAAATAGATTACAATGAGTCTGGCTGAAATAGACTAATTGTGGTCCAGCTCGTCCCCGGCTCATGCTTTTTCCTTATTCTTTACCCGTGTCAAGTATTTACCCAAACTTATGGCAATATATTCATTTTTTGTAAGTTATGAACACAAACATTTGCTTTAAATCAAAATGTACATTGTAAGCTTGTCAGTAGCAGATATAACTTCTTCCACTCTTCTGGAGGGTATTATGTATTTCCACACATACCTTTATTCTTCTTAATAACACATACCACAGCAGGAAAATTGCTCTTGCTACCAAAAGCTCAGAATGGCTAGTATTATATCCCTCATGAAACTTATTTTTTGATTATTACTATCTCTGAATAAGTACTGCTCTCCGAGCCTTCTGACGTCACGTTTTCTGAGGGTTGAAAAATACTATCCGTGACGTGGATATTACTTTTCAAGAGGCGTAAAATGTCATATATATTACTGGCTTCTCTCCTGGCAGTATATATTTGTATAATATTATTATGTACCTTGAAGGAAGGTTATTTAAGAGTGAGAAATATATGATGAGTTTTGTGGTAACACAATGTGGTAGGCCTTAAAAGTACTGTTGGGTTAATATGTCAGGATATCTCTGAAGTGAGCTGCTCTTTTACATTTTATCCCTTTCAGTACTTTCATGATATTATCCACACAAAATATTCATCAAGCCAATGCTTGATTGATAAACCTTTCTTGCCTTCAAAACAATTGATCAATGTTCTTTCATATAATTTGTATGATAAAAAGTTCACAATGATGCATGTTTATCACTGAATATGCATGCTTTTTGTTTGTATTAATTCTCTTAGTCCCATAGGCAACAAATTGTGTTATGAGTGATATGGGTCTATCAATGGCCAGTGCTGCCAGGGTTAACGTAAACCATGCTGTGTAGATGGTCAAAATGTCAAAGCATGGCCCCCTGGTAGAACAGTGTTTAACCACTGAAGGGACTATTCAGGGTACATTACTAATAAATAAATAAATAATTGTAAAACAAGCATATTTTCATACATACATGTACTCAAATATGATTATAGGACTGCTCCCATATATTCTTCCGTTACTGTCTTGTTTCTTTGGTGGTGTTAAGGAGCACATACAGGAGAAGGCCAGGAGGAGCCAAGACTACTTGGAGTGGTGTGTCTTGGAGACGGAGCGACTCTGGCCACCAGTGCTGGGGGGTAGGAGACTCGTTCGGGAGGTGAGTGGGCAGTGTGTCACATTACTGCCACCGTAGATATGTTCTCATACAACAAGCGCTCTTTAAAAAGATAGTCCTGAAGTTAAGTTGGTTTCAGTAAAAGCAGAAACATCAGTGAAGGTTTGACAAAAATCCGTCAAGCGATAAAAAAGGAATGATATTTTAAAAATTGTATTTTGTGACGTCACGTGCGAGGTGCTCTCCCAGATATTTTGCACAACAATTTACAATATCTAAAAACATGCACAGACAACTCCAGTTAAAGAAAATACATACATTGATAGAATAGTGACTGAGAGAGAATAAATTAATAGATACATTAATAAAACTCTGTATACATGTATGAACGTGTATGAAGTTGATACTATGACTGGAATGGTATAATCCATTAAAAGATGATAAACAGATAAATAGATAAATGAATAGATGTGAACCACAAGTGCAGACTATAGGCCAAGCTTGTGAAATATGAAACTTAATAGTGATCTAAAAGTAAAAAGCGGTCTAAAAAATGAATTGCTCTTTAGTTTGTCGCTCAGGTTAAGGGAATTTGTCTGCCACAAAGCATTCCTTGTCTTTGTGCGATAACTGGTGTTTGGAGGAGAGCAGGAATGTGGATTCTGAAAGACCGACTTGCTGAATGATGCGAGTACCACAGTGGGGTTTGAACCGTCAACCTTTAAGTTTGAGGGTTACAGCTCACAACCACTACACCACACAGGGGCGGATTCGGAATTAGAAGATTTGGGCGCAGATCTTTGAAAAGACAATAATGACAATGATAAGCACAGTGGGGGACATTATGTGTTGCCCCCCCAAAAAAAAATAGGGGGGGGGGGGGGCGAGCCTCTTGCGCACCCACCTGGATCCATCACTGCCAGGTCTTCTTTTCTTTCTGCTCAGGAGTTTATTCTGGAAGGCTACAAAGTCCCTAAGGGGTATGCTGTCATCTACGTCTCCTCCATGGCCCATCGGGACCCCAAGGTGTTCAAGAATCCCGCCAGCTTTGATCCCACGCGCTGGGCAGAGAAGTAAGAAGAGCTCAGTCGCTCCGGTCAAGATTGGCCAAGTTGGGTATGGTGCTAATTGCACAAGTATCGTATCTTCCAGTGAAACAGGCCTAGATTGATTAGTTGTTGCTGCACATAGTTTAGTGATCACATCCTCCAATGAAACAGCTCAAGATTGATCGGCAGTTGTTGTGTATAGTTGAACCGTTATTTTAACTGAACAATCATTCCATGGAAACAGCTTATCAAGTTTGATTGGCAATTCATATGCGGGGGTGGGGGGGGGGGGGGTGCTTTTCTAATTGGAAGACTTTGCTGTTACCAATGACAGTGAAAAACTTATGAAATAGTTTCCTTTTGCTTATAAGTCTACATACACATCAAAATGTACTGAAATCGTTTAATGTATCTATCATACAGAATTTGATTGTATTTTTTGTTGGCAATGAGCGGTCTTTATTTTTGATTTGTGTTTTGAAGTCGCAGGGAGCAAGAGAAGCTGCTATTCACCTATGGAGCTGGCCCCCGGTGCTGTGTGGGCACCTCTCTAATGAGAAATATCTTCAAGGTATTTATAACAGACAGAGCTAGATAGCCAAAGAATGCCACCAGGCATGATATAACCAATACTTAGCCGTCTTGGTATTATAATTTGTTATCAATAATATTTTCAAAGGGTGTGATATGTTTCTGTAATGTGAAAACAAAGCAATTAATTACTGCGACTTACTGAACCACAGATATATATTTGTTAAGCGCACAACTTTTGTTTGCTTGCCCACTCAATTAATATGTGTGTATTATTTGGAAGTATATAAGACTGATCGCATAGTCCAGCAATAGTTGCATCACCTGGGCAACGATAAAGCATTCAGCATTCAGCAAAACCATGGTCTATATGAGATGCTTGATTGGCAATGCCTAAATAGCTCCTGTTGTTGTTGTTGTTGTTTCCCTCTAGGATGGCGTGCTAGTACCTAGTGAGTCTCTGCAGACCAAAAGGGCTGTTGTTCTCTATCTATTTATATTAGATGTTGCTTGAAGGTATCGGTTTCCATGGTGGAGTAGATAATACTATAAATTTAGAGTACACCATGTGAGGAAGGGAGGGATTTGATTCTTTCTAGAAGTTGTGGTAGTCCTAAAAAGGACTGTTGGTACCTGTCTTATGAAGGACCGATAAGGGGGTAGTCTTGAAAAGGACTACCACTAACTTCTATGGGGAACGTACCTTTGGCACCATAGTGGCTAGACTATGGAACTCTATCCCCCTCCACATACGCAATGCCCCTTCTGTCGATAGCTTCAAACGCGCTCTGAAAACATTCATGCTCTCCCATTTAGTACCCAATATGGTTTTTAGAACTCTTTGGTCTATTTGTGTAGTTTATATTTGTGTTGTTTACAATTATATGACGTTAAATGTGTTCATTGTGTAATCTGTTATCTTTAAAATGATTGTAAAGCGCATAGAGATTGTTAATATTATGTGCTATATAAATATTTGATTATTATTATTATAAAAGGACTGTTTTGAATTCTTTCTGAGTGAGTCCTGAAAAAATCTATATTGTATATTATTGTCTAAGCTGATGCTTTATTGGTAGTGCACAAACAGCTTCTGGTGTTGTTGTTTCTCTCTCAGATGGTGTGCGAGTACCTAGTGAGGAGCTACAGCTGGACCCTGGCCTCAGAGCAAGACCTGATGCCAGACTACAAATGGCTGCCTATCGCTCGGCCCAAAGAGCTCTCTCTCAGGTTCACGGCCATCGACCATCCCGAGGACTCGACCGACGAGGCTTGTGGTGGCAGCCAATCAGACTCTCGCTGAGTATGAAGTCGTTAAAGGCATTCACACACAACAAAATGAACGAGATATATTTTGTGTGTGAACACAAACATCTCATTGAAAGCTAAATAAGATTGTCTTTTTGTGTCAGTCGATCAGCATTGGTGCATACTGTAGACCTCAACAATGATCGCGGTCGATAACAAATGACAAACGAGAATGCCATTGGTTAAGACTAGAATATAACATAATCCTCTAATAGTCTGATTTTTGGTGAATAGCCGCGATTCTACAGCCAAGCGTTTTGAGTGTGAACAGGCGATATTTGCGCATCTATGATTTCTCTCCTTCAATGCACTGTGTGACAATCGCCTGTTGCTACTGTGTACATTCTAAATAAAGGTGATGGTTGATCTTGTGGCTTGTGGCACAATCGAGGCATGCGCAATGTGGGCACCGGTATAAAGATCACGGCGCTTGCTGGCTAGTGAGATTTTTTGTTTGGTGTGAATGCCCCCTACTGCATCCTGAGAACTCACTAGATAAGGCTTGCGGTGGCAGCCATTCACACTCTCGCCGAGTATGCAGCATTTGTGTTCTGACTTGGCCAGGGACCAAGACCACTAAGGGCTACGATTGTTAGTTTCATCGTAAATCAGTCTCACAAAGAACCTGTGATCAATATTGATTGTAGCTTGTGTGGATTTATCGTAACTACATGATTGATTTCAAAATCATGCATAGGCTTTGACTTGCAATAGATGCATGTCGCAGTCATGATTTTGGGATATGGCGAGTTGCAATAGATTGCAACCCTGCAATTGAGTGCATAGTTGCCATAAGTTGCGACTCACTCTTTGTGCTACAGTGCCCAGGTTTCCGTGGCGACCCATGTAAAAATCAGTTTTGAAGGATCATTTCCTGCGCACCTGTAAAATAGTAGCTCGAAACAAGTACCTGCCCAGGGACTGGAGATAGTGCACATATGATGTGCATGCTTTTGAATGTATCCTTTGATGTCAAAAGATGATCAATTGTAACATGTTTTGAACTTTTATGTATATTGATAAAGTGCTTTCTAAGAAACCATTATTATTATTATTGGTTTTGAAAGGGAAGTCTTTTTACAGTTACTAAAGCTTTTGTATCTGAATACATTCCATTGAGTGTTGTGTTGCAGGGGCTACTTCTCAAGCCCAGGGCCCTGTTGCATAAAACTTACTATCAATGGTAACTCTTGTATCAATGGTAATTACTATGGTTATACCACTCAACAGTCAATCAAATTGAAAGTTTCCATGAAAGTTACCATTGATGGCAGAGTTACCATTAATGGTAAGTTTTATGCAACAGGGCCCAGGTCCTGTCTTATAAAGACTTGCGATTGATATAGATTGTCACACTGTACATCGGAGATAGAGGATCGGACTTACGATTGATTCAAATCAGTCGCAACTCTTAATAGGACAGGGTCTATGTCATGACACTGGCACCGTGATCCATGTTTTCCATGTTTTGGACTTTACCGTAAGGCCCGTAATCAGAACAGAGGTTCAACCCAAACAGTGCGCTAAACCTGTACTAACTCTACTGGACGCCAAATTACACAACAGGAAACATAATTATTGATTCAATATAACTGATTTTATCCTCGAAAACTCTATGGTATATTGAGTTTGTCCATGCAGTGATGGATTACAGGGAATAATTCAACTCACCCACTGTTGTGCTTCTGTGTTGAAAATCGATGATTTTGTGACAGCATCAGATTATTGATTTTGTGTCCCATGAAGTTAGGCTGCGCTTAGTACGCAGTCCAAGTGAAACCACCGTTGTGCACACGGGCCTAAAAGGAAAAAAAAAAATTTCACAGGAGTTCTTTTGTTGTTACTGGGGGGGGCTGAATCTCTCTGAGCCCACATGTGATTTTGTCACTGCATCAGCGGCTGAAGATTGGTGCGTCACGCCCCTCGACCTACTTTGACTAGCCTTGGTTTCAGACCGTTGGGCATTTTTCTAAACCAAGCTATTCAGTGAAGGTGTCTGGCTGCAATGGACTAGTCATTCTTAGAGTGAGAGTTCACCCTGAAGGGCATTTCATGAACGTTGTCAGCACTGACCAAATGTTCAGTGCTGACAACTTCAGTGAAATCCTCGGTTTTGATTGGCTGAGAAGCACTAGCCTCTGACTGTTACTGTGGTAACTGTCAGAAAAAAGACAGCTTGTCAGACAAAAAATGTTCATGAAACGCCCTCCTGAAGTCAAGTGGGTTTCAATAAAAGCAGAATATATGAAAGAAAGATATTAGTGAAGAGTTAATGAAAATCTGTCAAAAGAATTAGATAGTTATGACCTTTTGAAATTTTGATTTTGTTAGGTCATATGGGTCAGACTGTAAAAAGAGGAGAAGATAAAGTGACTATTCTTACGAGTACTAGATCCTATTTTTCAGTTTAGATTAGAAATGTCTAACAGCCTGAAAGGCAGGCTAGCTTGGACCTGTTTGGGTGTAGGTTTATCACTCTAGAGCCCATGTAGAGTGGTGGGTACAATTTTCATAAGGGCCTATTGCATAAAACTTACTATTAATGGTAACTCTTCCATCAATGGTATCTACCATGGTAACATCATTTGACAGCCAATGAAATTCAAGGTTTTCACAGAAATTGCCGTTGGTAGCAAAGGTACCATCAGTGGTAAGTTTTATGCAACAGGCCATAGAGATGAACGAGGCTAGAACGATTCTAGCACAAATGCTAAGTCAAACGAGGCTGAAAGACATTTATTTACATTAATGTTGTCTTCGCACAAGTTACATGCAGGCTTGTAGTAGGACCTGGGGGGTGTTTCACCAAGCTGTTCGTAAGTTACGAACGACTTTACGAATGACTGATTATCCCTTCTTGTGCTAAATGCGATACCACACTTTGTTCATTGAGACTCTGATTTAGCACAAGAAGGGATCACCAGTCGTTCGTAAAGTCGTTCGTAACTTACGAACAGCTTGGTGAAACACCCACCCAGGGCACTATCTTATAAAGAGTTGCAATTGACTGCAACCTGCCTTGAGATTGATATCAATCCTAACTCTGTACAGTTGAGATTGGGATTGGACTTGCAACCGATTCAGGTCACTCGCAACTATTTATAAGACAGGGCCATTATGCAATCATGTACATACACATTGTGCATCATGCATGTATGACTTACGATACACAGTATCTTTAGGTATGCTTATGCACAAATATCTACGTTGCATGTGTGTGAATATATATGTTGACGCTGCTCTTTTTGTACTTTCATTCTCTTTGTGGCAAGAATGTGCTGATTTTAAGAAAAGCATTTAATCTTGTTCACATTATAACATTCCATTCTTGACGGATAGCTATTGTGTTATGATATTTGTATTGACAAAATGGAACACCCACCCATTTTGTCTGTTATGATACTAGTGCTGTATAAGCAGATACATGTAGATGCATTATATATTCAAGTTCATGTTGATTGTACATGTATATTTCATATATTCTTACAGATTTCTTTGATATGCATGTTTGAAATTTGTGTTGTCAATATATGAATCTGTAGAATTGAGGAATGAGATTTTGTGGTCCTAAAATTGAATAAAAACTTGTATTTAACTGATGAGAACTATGTGGTATAGTGGTTGGAGCCCTTGACTCTTGCAGAGAGATCCAAGGGTCGAGCCCAGTCCGGTACATACACCCTTGGACAAGGTGTTTTCCCCATGCTTGATGATTGAGATTTTGGAGTCCTAAAATTGAATGCATTTGTACTTACCCAATGAGAGCTATGTGGTATAGTCGTGAGAGCCCTTGATTCTTGCAGAGATCCTAGGTTCAAGCCCAGCCTGGTGCATACACCCTTAGAAAAAATGTTTTACTCATGCTTGTCCCTCTCAACCCATGTATGGGTTAACACAAATTTATCTACTGTATACGCCAATATATTCCGTGGGTTTTTTATTTTCGCGAATTTCAAGAGTCGGGTGCTCTTTGCGATTTTAACAACACACAAGAATATGAATACGAAGTGCACACACACATGTACTAATAGTACTAGTACCCCACGATCGCGAATTTGACCACTCGTGAAATTGTCGAGAAGTCCCGATTCGCGGAAATTTAGAATTGCTCAATATATGGCATCTATAGTAGCTTCCAATGCTGAATACAGCATCTCAGTTACAGCTTGGGTAATAACCAAGTGCTTGAAGTGGTATATACCAGGATAAATGTTTTCATTATCAACTGAAATAATAAGGTACAAATGCTGTAAAATTCATAGTAAATGATGCTAAGAATGTGATGAGAGTGTGCCCACCATTTCTGTCACCAAGCAATGGTGGACAGAAAAGTATGTTGTCTCACTAATCAAACATGGAATCATGCAAGCACTTTTAGGCAATATTTTTATACTCGGCATCTACAACAACGACTCATTAGCATTTTATGGCTGATTTTCCTGAAACTTCCACTGATCGTCTAGTTATTTGTTCTTCTTGTGTACAAAGCAACTAACATATATTATCAGGGTATTGCCGTATAACTTCTAACATGGGCATGCAGCAATCAAACGTTATGTACATGACTCCCTCTGTCTTTCAATCCAAAATACGACATGCACACGACAACGTAGATAGGTTTGGGTCATTCCATGTGCTTTAATGGAAAAAGTGTCTGCTTTTCGTACATATAGGTATTTATTCCATTGTGTATGGTATCACATAATATGAAGTTGAGGCTCTAGACATATTTTAGCTGCACAAATTCACATACATTACATGTATATGATGTGCTAAAACTACAGAACAATGCGTATTCAGTAGCAAGAGGCTATGTTATATAAGTATGTATCATTAAAGTATATTTATGCATATGTTATACAAGTATGTATCATCAAAGTATATTTATGCATATGTTTAATATACAACTGTATATTTTTTTTGCAAGAGATGAGCGCACATATTTCAAAGTGGAATCAAAATGCTCAGTTACTGAAGAAGATATGTCAACACACTGTCCTTTTAATATTACATCCATGACTAACTGTGTTCCAATTGAGGTTTGTGATAGTTTTTGTGCATACAAACTACTACCAATAAGCATTTTTAGAAATACTTTTGTCATATGCGATTCTGATGGAATGAGGAGTTTAGATTCAATGGCGATTTCTACATCACACGCAACTCCATACTGTTTTATAATGTACACAATATGCTACCTCCAACCACGTTATATTTGCAGTTGCCATGTCAGATGTTGCAACGCGTGAATACATCACATTTTTCTCATGGATGGCAGATTGTCTTATGAGTCTATCAAGGAACAATTCCATGCACAATTTAAGCAAATTGATGTAAAGCATATGTAAGTGGTTTAATTGTGAAGTTGTTCAAATTTGTTTGAACGTTTTAGTTAAAGTGCAATCAGATGGGCCTATGAGCACTGCAATAGTGAATAATTATAAGCTAAGTGATGAATGAATACTTTTATTTATGCATATTTGTGTCTAGTTGAAAGAAATGGATAATATTGATAAATTTAGTTGAAGATAGGGAGACCTGTAATCAGAGTAGAATCGTTCTGCCGTGATTATGGGTCTGATCAGTTACTATCGGTTATCTTTGAGGTCTTCATTTTGGCACGTTGTGTGATGTCGAACGTTATCTTGAAAGATTTGTTCTAGTCATTGTAATAGACTTCCATACGTTATCGTATTGTATGCACATACTTCAAACAATATGTTGCTAATAGTAAACACAAAAGCTTGTCCAAGGTTTGACCGACTTGCAACAAATAATAGATTCAGAGTTCATTCCAGAGTTCATTCCACCCATTGGAACTGAATGACAAGATACAGGTGAATGTCATCACATGTTTAGACAATGCAGTTCGGTGGAAAGTTGTGAATTCATTACCTAAACGGCTAATTGAGGGGGGGATGGAAGGAATGCAAATTAGTAAAAATGCTGGAAATGATTCCTCTGTGCATCTAGGGGCTCAACATAGCTGCGGATATGAACAAAGAAACAAATCTCCTTTCTCCTTTCTCTCCTTATTTATACAAGTTGGAAGATGTCTTTTTATATAAGAAAGTCTATAGATGTTGGGTCGACATTCTTCGAAACTGATCACCGGTATCCAGATAAGAGCTCTGAAAAAGGCTCATCAAAATAGATGCAACTTCACCGAGAAAACTCGGCAATGTGGACAAACCTGCAAACAATGTACATACTGTTTTGTGTCCCAGCACCTTTGCCCCTGATACCAATATTGATATTTCTGGAATTTGGCTTTGTATGGTATTATGGAGAATTCTTCTAAACTGAGAACCGGTATCCAGATTAGAGCTCTGAAAAAGGCTCATCAAAATAGATGCAACTTCACTGAGAAAACTCGGCAATGTGGACAAACCTGCAAACAACATATAGACTGTTTTGTGTCCCAGCACCTTTGCCCCTGATGCCAATATTGATATTTCTGGAATGTGGCTTTGTATGGTGTTATGGAGAATTATGCAAAAAGTAGCTCATAGTAAGTGTTCAGGCGTTGTGAACAGAACACAAAACAGCATATAAACATTGAATGGTCGTAAGCCATATGGTATGAATTTGTTGATGTTTGTGCTGGCACAAGTATAAAGAATCCATTATGTATTTTAACTATCAGTGGTTGAATAAAGATATATATTATCAGTAACAAGACAGAGATTAATAAATTTGTTAATGTTGGAAAGAGAAGTGTGAAGTGATGTGTGTGTTGACAGTTGCAGGGAGAGTAGAGAGAAGTATGAGAAAAACATCCTGCCCCTCCTCCCCCCCCCAAAAAAAAAAAAAAAAAAAAAGGATGGTATGCATTCGATTGTTATACAATGTACCTTCGCCCTTTACAGTCAGTCACTGAAGTTTTGCCAATATCCCTGATTGTGATATTTAAGTGCATTTGGCTTGAAAAATACAATTTCTTTTTTATCAATCTTGATCTTCGTCTGTGATATTCATGTACAATTTAAATGAGAAATGCATGTCATATATCATCAGTGTACCAAGTTTGGTAAAAATATGGTCTAATAATTCAGGATTTATCACATTAACAGTGAAATTCATTTGGACCTTGACATTTGATAGATTTTCACCAAAAGTCTTACCAGTTAATTAGCCTGTTAAATTTAATGATCGTGCAAATTTTGATACATTTTGGCCAATTATTTCTTGAGTTATCAGGTAAACAAGATCTAGATGGGCATAGGCAGATTTTTTGTTTTTTATAGTACTCCAAAGCATAAAAAGTTGTATTATACAAACAAAAACACAATTTTGTGCAGGAGAGGACTCCCATGAGCACCTAAACAGCACTGTCAATTATTAAAGCAGCTATTAAATTCAGCTATCTCTCTCTCTTCTTCTCTGTTCTCTGCTGACTCTCTCTCCCTCCCTTTCTTCTGATCATCTCTCTCTCTCTCTTCTTCTGTTCTCTGCTGACTCTCTCTCCCTTCCTTTCTTCTGATCATCTCTCTCTCTCTCTCTTCTTCTGTTCTCTGCTGACTCTCTCTCCCTTCCTTTCTTCTGATCATCTCTCTCTCTCTTCTTCTGTTCTCTGCTGACTCTCTCTCCCTTCCTTTCTTCTGATCATCTCTCTCTCTCTCTTCTCTGTTCTCTACTGACTCTCTCTCCCTTCCTTTCTTCCGATCATCTCTCTCTCTCTCTCTCTCTCTCTCCTCTGTTCTCTACTGACTCTCTCTCCCTTCCTTTCTTCCGATCTCTCTCTCTCTCTCTCTCCTCTGTTCTCTACTGACTCTCTCTCCCTTCCTTTCTTCCGATCATCTCTCTCTCTCTCTCTCTCTCTCTCCTGTTCTCTGCTGACTCTCTCTCCCTTCCTTTCTTCTGATCATCTCTCTCTCTCTCTCTCCTTCTCTGTTCTCTATTGACTCTCTCTCCCTTCCTTTCTTCCGATCATCTCTCTCTCTCTCTCTCTCTCTCTCTCTCTCTCTCTCTCTCTCTCTCTCCTCTGTTCTCTACTGACTCTCTTTCCCTTCCTTTCTTCCGATCATCTCTCTCTCTCTCTCTCTCCTTCTCTGTTCTCTACTGACTCTCTCTCCCTTCCTTTCTTCTGATCATCTCTCTCTCCTCCCTTAATACGTAACTCAACAAAACAACATTAAAAGAAATCCACACTAATCCAAGGCGTTTTCCACATCAGCAAAATTACACTGTTTAATGGCAGGAACAGAGGGAAAATATATAAACCCAACATTCAGACATCTCTTTGATTAAAAAAGAAATCAAATCATAGATGTTCAGGAGGCACAAAATATATACATATCAGTGTGCCTTCTGATAGGGATTAAAATATTTTTGTTTATCGTATTATGCTGAAGTTTAAATCGAAGAAGAAATATATATAAAGTAAACACACACAAAAAAAAATAAAACCTCCTTCAGACATTTCATGACAAAGGCAATCTCTATTTCATACCTACACTATTATATGCCAGATCCCAAATTGTACAAAGAAATATGGAGAAGTTGGAAGATGAATTCAATGACATCACAGAATTCATCTTCTGTCTTTAATTCCATGGACTGATCCCCTGTAGAAAACACACTGCATTCATATGTATATATAAATATAAATATATATACATGTAGATGCAAAATACATATTGAACTACAAAGAATTATATTTTACTCAACATTTCAGCCACAGGAATTTATCTACAGACTATTGATAAAGGCCTATGGCTGAATGAATGTGTGAAATAGATTTCTTTGGCGTATTTTCGAATTTATATCGTAAATATTTTGTATTTTGTATCACTATCGCAGCCTGTTCAAGTCTTCTTTAATTATGATTTACCAGGATGAAATACAACATTAAATTCGAAGATAGATAAACATTCATCATGCTATCATTTTCATACAGGTGGGTTCAATATTTTTAACTCTGACACACAGTGTAACTTCTGACTATCTAACACACTCAAACTGTAATACACAGTATAGCAGTTTACATTTACTGATGTATCATGAATACTGGCATATAACACGGCCTTTACCAACACAGCAATATGATTGGTGCAGACCATGTTACATGTGTATATGCCATCAATAATCTCAACACAGGCCAGTTCATAATAACTCTGACCACCACATTACAATGATACATTGTATCATGGATGAGACCGTGCAAATCCTAAACATGTGGTACAAAATAGTAGAAAGTGACCACTTAGAACTAAAATGTCATTTGTCATCCTCCAAAATTTCTTGTGGTAGTGTGTAATTCAAGAAAATATCCACACTTCTTGTGGCACCATTAACTTTCAGACCATATAATTTTATAGAGCAAAACTGAGAGAGGTAAAAACACAATTTTACCTCTCTCCACCCAACATTGGTAGAATCTGTATATACATATAATGTAGGTTTATAAATGTATGGATGAATATACAAAAGTGAAAGAGCATAGATAGACTCTACTTGTACACATTTAGGCATTGTGTTGAAATAATCAATGGAATAATTCATACAAGTTCAGCAGAAACAATCGTCTCAGACAATGTCTTCAAGGTCTCTGTCGTTTAATTTGGAGAAGGCACAGCTCCGGATTAAAGCGAGGCAATATGAAGGAATGTTGCTATCAGCTTGTCCTTTCCAATCTTAGCTGAAAAAGGATGCAAGCACACCGATACACCCTGTATGATCTTTCACCTCAATCAGTGTGGTAAAAATGCATTTAAAAAAAGATAAAAAACATGACTTCATTTTAAATTGCCATTTCTAACAATTTTAATCAAGGAACTAATAGCTTGCTACTAATAAAGGTATACATTTATAAAAATTGTACAATGATAATTAAAAAATGCTGTATTACACAAGGTCACTCATAAAATCACTTTCAAATTCAAACAATTCAGAATAAAGAAATAAAGTGCATGAAAATTACTTCATTAATGTATGCATAAGATATAACATAGGAACACTACTACAAAAAGGAGTTTTTAATAGAGGTTGCTTGGTACCTGTAGTTTTCTTCCCCTTTCTTGAATAAAGGATATATAAATGTTATGATATTTTTGTGCTACAACGTTTAATCTATACCACCAAATAAAAAACGATATTAAAAAACAGGTATATGGACGGCTAGTATTGTGCGAAGAAATATCACCAAAGCAATTGATGTAGAAATTAATAAAAGGGCATTTACTATGCTGAAAGGTTAGTAAACAGCTCGTATCAAAAGTGACATTGTCACCAAATCTAACCATGGTTTAAATCAGTATCTTTCACTATGCTTCATCATCCTTTCTAGATAAACTTGGCCAATCTGAATTATTGGGTGGCAGCTACATGTACAATTAATGGCTAGCTTCTGTATAATAAACCATTTGAAATAAATAATTAATGTTTTTTTCTTTAAAAATAGTTTTGAAATGATAGTTATTTCTTTGGAAATGAAGGCCAGAATCTAATATATTGTGTGGTTTTTTTCATCTCTTTGCAGGGATACATGAAGTGTGGTCACTATCTGAGAAACAAAACTGAATTACAAATAATCTAAGCAAATCAGACATCTGAAATAAAGACACATAAGGTTTTGCAAACCTTTAAAATTGTATGAGTAAAACACAGACTGACGCTAGTTTTCCTTCCATATAAATACATCCCAGGTTTCCCATGCACAAATTCAAAAATGACATGGAAAAAACATCTCATTTATACAAAAACGTTCTTTCTAAAGAATCAGCTTACAATTCAGCCTTACAGATGTATTATAAAAGTTCAGCTTGATATTTTATTTTGTACAAATTCCAAATTTTTAAGCCCCTTGCTACAAACTGTATAAAATATACATTCAATTACATATTTTAAATTAAATGGACATCTTTAACCAGCATTTTGAATAAACAGCATATCACTACAGTACAAATAAAACACTGAAAGACATATCTGGAAAGACCACAGCCGCTGTTTTCGAGAAAAGTTATCAAAATATCAAAGAAATTTATAACATCTTTAATGATATATAAGCCTCATCTCCATAACACAATATACAGTTTTGTATCATAATATGTACACTTTTAACTACAGTGCAGTTTTATTGGTTTTAATTATTGCTTTATTGACTCAAAGTGTGAGATTTCAGTCCATTCTCCAGGAGGTTTCTAAAAATAAATCAACCATGACAAATAAAAAAACCCCTCAAGATTTCAGTCCATACTCGAGCTGCAGCATGTTTCGCAACTAATATATCCTAGTTCCTGTTTTACGGAAAATGAATGCAGCTCAGATAGGAAGTGCCAATTTCAGCTCTCATACATGTAATGCTATGCATATATCTTCTATTGTGTCAGTTATTTTCTGTGTATATATATTTGATTTTTTTTTTTACAAACTTTGCTATTTACACTATTCAAACCAACTATAATACTTCTTCTCACTCTTAGAAAAACAGCAATGTGTATTTACTTAATGTTCTCATATTTTTCTATGAAGCACTTTCAATTTAGCTTCAAAAGAAATTTGTCAAAATCTTAAATATTAAACTACGTGTATATCACATTTTCAAGTACCGGTTATTAAATACACTATCAAATTTTCTCTTCCATAAATATATATCAAGTCAAATCAGTAAACGTTTCCATGGGACTGTTTGTACACTGGGAGCATAATGGTGGAAAGGCAAACATATTAAATCGCATACCTATTTTTTTTATTTAAAGAAAATAATAGTTTGAAAACTCCCAGACCCAATTCTTTGTTAAAAAAAAACATATAGTATGAACACTCCCAGACTTTACCTGTATATATAGAGCAGTGGTACTGTTCACACTTTTTTTCTTTCTCCTGTGCAATTAAAACTACTTAGAGAGATGTCACATCACACCAGTAAGCCTCTTATATATTACAGAGAGATAGCGAGGGGAAACACGCCAATCCTTGTACTTTAAAAATGCTGAAAAATATGCTGGTTTCCATTCCAACTTCATGTCATACAGTCCAGGTCCAGATGAGCAAAACCTTCAGCTTTACCTGAGAACCAAACAGGATATGAATGACAGGAATAAAAGACGCAGTCCAATTAACGTGGATTTATGAAAGGGTATTACTGGGCAGAGATTTAGCTCTCTTACATCAAAGATATATTTCAAAATGAACCTATAAAACAAGTTTGAGATCCCGAGTTTATTACTAGGGAATCATTTTTAATATCATGTTTCAATAGTTCTGTCAGTGCAGATTTCCGATAACGATACCACCCAACGATACTCTAATCGATCGCAATTATGATATATTGCAGCCATTAAAAAATATGATTTTCCAAAGGTTACTATATTTTCTTTATACTTTCAATGATGTGAAGATGATAGGAAATATGGCAATAAATATAATAAATCAAAAAATTAATTATTTGCACATCAACAAACTGTGATAGGTGGATTAGGTGTTAAATGGACATTTTGAAAAATATTCACACCTTATGTTGGTTACGCAACGTAGGTCAATTCGTAAGTGGTTAATTTCACTTCAATGTCACACACCTGAAATTTTGATTTCATCCACATCAATACGAATGTACATGTATAAACAATGTGTTTAAATCCCCCTTCACTCTATAAATTCCTCTCTTTTGGCAGTAAGAAACTCACAGGTTAGGAGTGACTCTCTTATAACACTGCAGAAAAATAAATGGTTATGTCTTTAAATGGTTTACAAATTAAAGAAAATAGTTCAGATCCCCAATGAAAATAAAAGTATATATAAAACATCATGAAATTCTTGAAAAAAAGAAGGGTGATAAGTTGGTAGAATGGCCCAACTAAATAGGAACCTAGTTAGGTAAATGCTGCCCTCATGGTTCACTCCAGGAGATTGTGTTAGCCTGCACATTGTACCCACCCATCAGTGACATAAGTAGAAATGAACCAATCACCATTTTCTTCTCATATATTTCCATAAATTCTAAGAAAAATGACCAGCCTATGAAAATGTGGTTAAAACCTATCAATTCCTTTCAATCATTTGAAAATCAATTAATTGAATCAACTCATTTGAAAATCAAAATTACGCCTGACAAATCATAGAAAACACTGAATCTGTAATGAGTATGCCCAGGAAAAATAACAACAGATATGCATATATTGTGCTTTCAAAATTAAATCTACATCCGCATCAAACGATTATACAAGTACATTTCTGTTTTAATTGTCCTCTTTTCTGTGAGGTGGCAGCTACATGTATATATGAGTACTATAAAACTGATATCATAGGTCCTATACCCATTTCAGATACTGTATTTTAATTAGAGGAGCATCCAAGGCACGTAAAGAATGAGTTTGTACCAGTGCAGTATCAGCGTGTTCTAAATGAACAGATGAACAAATGGCCACACTTAAAAGCATGTAAGACACATAGCAAATAGGTCAATCATTAAACTTACAAATGCAAATTGTTTTGGGCTTAACTTTTTTCATTCAAAAATATAAAGCGTGCAACATGGACTGCTACATGCAAAGAATATCATATTTTAATGATATAAAACAAAACTATATTTTTCTCTTTTTTTTGAGGGGCGGGCGGGGGAATTACAAGACAAATGCAGTGGCAAAATACATGTGGTTGCTTATAGTTACACGAACAGACGATAACTCTAAAATGCTTTACAAATCAACAAGAACAAGAAGTAAACTTTTTTTTACTTTGCTCAGTAGTGATATCCTTTGTGGCTATATGGAGGCGGAGCTCCATCACTGTACGGGCAGAGCAGTCAGCCAATCAATGAGGAGGGGCGTGGCCAAGGTGCACCCATAAAACGTGGAGGGAGGGGGGCAAAACATGCACTCAAATGCAGGTCAGTGGTGTTGGTAGGGTGGTAGCAGCCACGCAGACAGGGGAAGCAGTGCAGAGGAGAAAAGGGGAGTTGTGGGAACAGGGTGTTGGGGTAAACAACAAAAGCCATTTGTGAGTAACACATGCAAAACATCAGCACACAATCATATACTGGACAGGGCCCTGTTGCATAAAACTTACCATTGATGGTAACCTTGCTTCTAATGTCTAACTTCTATGGAAACATTGATTTTGATTCAATGTTGAGCGATGTTACTATGGTAGTTACCATTGATGACAGTTACCATTAATGGTAAGTTTTATGCAACAGGGCCCAAAACATAGCGGATATCTAAAAACGAAGAAAGCTTTCTTGAGTATGCACTAGCAGGAAAATTTGTGATAATCAACAGAAATTGGATATCAATCTTCTGTCGTGATTGCATAAATGTGATGACTGCTAAAATTTATTACATGTATCTTAAAGACAGGGTGTCCTGTTTGCAAAAGTCATGACACTCAGCAGGAATAAGCAGTATACTCTAACGGTAATGTGTATGAAATCTCACAGTCATAGCTTCACAAACATTTTCAGGATAAGTGAAAAATGATCCTTATGTTTTAAATTTGAAACGCTCAGACCATAGTCTACATTCATAATCACAGGCACTGCTCCCATTGAATGTGGAGCAGACCATAGTGCAGAGCAGTCTCAGGTCTCCAGGCTATAGGTTTCAGACAACCCGCCAAACACCTCCTCAAATTCTAGCAGTAGCTCATTTCACTTTAAGTCCATTTCCAGTTCTATCATTGGGAGGGAATTTCTAAAACAGAATCTTCTTCCATTCTCTGTTTTTTTTTTTTTTTTTTTTAAAACACACTTTTTTGACCTGCAAAAGAGACAGCCTGTCTATAATCAAACTTGTACTTTGAAAATAAAAAGAGTCAACAATTACAGAAGTATTGACTCTGTTTCAGGTTAAACCTGAGTGACTCTTGTAATCATCTCAATAGATATCCGCTACATGCCCTTAGCCAGGAACTACATCCAATTCTAATAGTCCAAATTCAAATTCAAAGTGTTAAGTGATTCAAAAGGTAATATTGTAAACAGCCACATAAAAAAAGAATTTGGTTACAATGGTTAGTAATAGCCGTATGACACAATTCATGAAGTGAATACCTGTATAACAAGACTGCAAAACACACAATACACTGTTAAAATTACACTGAAAAATACCATGACAAAAAAACAAACATACAAAATGTTTTTTTTATTTTGATATAATTATTTGATCTTCTATTGTAGTATATATAAATGCCATAATTGACTTTTCCCTTAAAATAAAAATTCTGAAATCTCATGACACAGGCCCTATATAATATATAATCTTGATGACTTGACACGTTAAATCCATACAACTACAAATCAAATGGTCTTACTGAAAAGGATACTCCACCTTAAAATTACGTTGGTTTCACTAAAAGCAGAAACATGAAAGAAACGTATAAGTGAAAATTTGATGAAAATCCGTCAAAGGATAAGAAAGTTATGATCTTTTTAAGTTTTCAATTTGTGACGTCATATCCGTGGAGCTCTCCCATATGTTGTGTACAATTTGTTTTGAAAATATCAATTTTCTCTAAAAGATGTGCATCCTTTCACCTGTGCATTTGATACATCATTAGAAACATGTTTATTACATGCATATCTCTATGAAAAAAAATGTATTCCATCATCAAAAACAGAAAAAGAGCCATTCATGAAATCATACAGCTCACAACATATGGGAGAGAACCTCCAACGTGACGTCACAAAATTGAAACTTTTTATCCTCTGACGGATTTTTTTCAAACTTTCCCTCATATATTTCTTTTATATGTCTGCTGTTCTTGAAACCAGCTCCACTTCAGGGTGGATTATTCCTTTATCCAGGGCGGGGTCCTCAGTGTAAACACAGCTTGCTATGAGGGACCAGCATTTATTACCCTAGCCACTATATCAAATGATACTAGGCAGTCTCTTTTTCTCCCCTATGCACCTCTGGCTGCATTTTATAGGATTTTGCGTTCCTAGAATCCATGTCTGGAAACACGGTTTCAAAAGAGTGTTTTGAAACTGTGTTTCTAGAAGAGCGTTTTATGATTTTTGCTTTGGCTAGCCTGAGAAACATGTTTTCACTGAACATGCCATTGCGCAACTCATTCTGCGTGCCGGTAGTTTGTCCCTTTGCGCATATCCAGGGCAATACTTGTGCTAGATTGCGTTTAAAGGGAATATACTGTACTGGGAAGACAAAAGGCCTTAAAAAGGGTGATCATGAGCAATCTTCTTGCCAATGGTCTTAAATTCATGTATTGTCCACTTTAGAAGCTTGCTGAAAGTGATTTGCCATGCAAAAGATCCACATTTAGTGATTAATAAAATCACTTAATCCTCCAAATGTTCTGGCTGAACATTTTGAGGATTTGTGATTTAATCACTTATCACCCAAAATGTGGATCATATGAGGGCAAATAACTTTCAGCAGGTTTCTAAAATGGACAATAAATGAATTTAAGAACATTGGCAAGAAGATTGCTCATGATCACAATTTTGAAGGCTGTTTGTCTTCCCAGTACAGTATACTCCCTTTAAGAGATGTTTTGAAACACACTACAATTCAAAACTGAGTTTCAAAAAATGCTTTAAATTTTTTGGAGCATTAATAACAATACAAGCTTTTGAATTATGGTGTGTTTTGAAACTGTTTCTTACCTGAAAAGAATCTTATGAAACACACCCTTACCGGGTATATGGATTGAAAATGTTTTCCTGCAGAAGTGCATAAGTCAGGAATAATCCACTATATAACACCACTTCCACTAACATAACCTGCCTCTGATTTTTTTTTTCTTTTACAAATAATCCTTGTCATTCTGATCTGATTTTCCTCAAACTTTCAATGAAAATACAAATTCCATAAAAAAAAGCTTACAAACTTATTCTAGAGTGGAGGCATATTAACACACAAGAAAGGAGATGCACCTGATGGAATATGCTGTACATGAAAGCAGAGCAGTGTATCCATTGCAATCATTCATAAAGAGATATTGAAAATGTAAAGCTTTCGATGTGCTTTATGTTTTTTCTCAATAAAATGTATTGCTACCTCAATAAAAATGTGCATTTGCATGTTTCTAGTTTGCTGGATATTGTGTACAAGGATGATAACACATGTTTTCCAGAGAACATAGGTATAGAGTTCTGAGAAACCAGCAGCAATACTACCATTTGTGCTTTAAATGTTGGCAAGTTGGCAATACATTGGTACGAAAGCCCTCTCAAATCCTCTCACAACTTTTTGCAATCAGTAGTTTTCATAGCATCTAGAAAGCACAGTAATTGATTGAAAAGGAAAGACTACTCAATAACATCAAAGTGGTTGATACTAGTGCCTAGCCATTCATTTTGAACATAGGAGAGGTTATGCCTGACCTGTCGACAGCAATTGGACTATACACCACTTCCAACTTTAGTGCTTAAATCTAACCCTTATGCCTTAACATACATATATACTCAGAGTCAGCTTCAGCTAAGTGTAGAGAGAAGACAACTTTTTCCAACAGAATATACAAGTATGTATGCAGTTGCTGCATGTTCATCATTTCAGCAAGCGATTTTTGCTCTGTTTTTTTTTCTATAACATTTCATGCCAAATAGTGCTCTTGCTTTTTTTTTTGAATGACTACAGATAGAATGATGTTAAACCACGATATGCAATAATATATCATCATCATGGGTTTGTTTTCAACTGGTAAGTCCTGAGGGCTTACTGCATGCTGCAGAAAATCTAACGAAAACTTAACTTCCTGCTGGCACCCTGAAAGAAAAGTTAACTTGATTGCAGGAAAACAACCACAATTTCGGTTGGATGAGCTAAAAATGACAAAGAATTAACATTAAGATGAAACAAGAAGCACTGGTGCTAGAAGACGAGTGAAGTAAAGAAACGGCAAGCAGCATGATATATTTTTCACACAAAATAACGAGACAAACATCACCACAAGGTTATAAGAAACATCATAAATGAAAATAGCACGGTGCTTATTGCAAACATGTGCTAGATCACAGGCAAACACCTTTCTACTTACGCATCGTACGAAGGAGCTATTTTATTGCTGTAGTTGGAAAAAACAGATGTAATTCTCAATCGTAAAGATGCAATTTCTTAATAAAAAAAGAGGCATGCCGTATATCATCACAAACTAGACCACACCCTCTACATACACTGTATATGACCATGAGTAGAGAGAATATTGAATTTCATGACAAACTTGATAAGCAAAATTATCTAAATGATTGCATGATGGGATTCGTTTGAGGGAAAGTTGTGCACTTGGGAGAAGGGAAAGACCGATTATGAAACACCCAGATGGGCTCCCAAACTCTCTAATGATCAAGTTCATATCCACAAGAACTTAAAGGAAGTTCTCTCAATAATTTTAGGAGTAGTGAAAAAGTAAGGACTTTGATATCCCAAACTCCAACATATATGTATTCAATTCACAATGCTTTTCGTTTTATTCAGCTCCTGAACGCTCTACATGAAAGTCAAGATATTTGAGCCACACAACCCAAGATGAAGAACATAGTAGAAAAGTCCAACAAAATATTGTTCCATTTCTCAACCAGTGGTGATCGTTATGAACTGTCACCTTTGGATGACATGATTTTATGAAATGATAGCTTTCAACTTACCCATAGTGCTGTTGTCTGCATATGTGGATAATAAAATAGAATGAAAAGAAAAGAAAGAAATTACAATCTTGTAGTGAAACATGGTAGAAACAAACAAGCTTTGGTTTATTATGAAAAGCCTTTTATGTGTACATACATGTATATACATGTATTTCATTCAGTTACATTCCATTAATATTCTTGAATATCCACACTATGTGTTTTTTTAAGCCATGTCCATTATTTGGTATTGTATTATCATTTAATGTATTTGGAAATCAAGCAGAAAATAAAAAAATTAAACCAAATCAAGTAAAACTGTAGGAATACATAATAATCGTAGAAAGCACCATGCTACTGGAAAATTGCAATGAAATAAAATATGGACGCAACATGTACCAATTACACTGATGCAGTATTATATTGTAATTGAAGTTGTTGCTGAAAATGAGGGGAAACCTGGCGACTAAAAACAAAATGTTGGTTTTATATTTCTATGAAGTGTAATAGATCTAAAAAATTGAAGTTTCTAATACTCACCCTTGCATCTCAAAGCCATCAGCACTGTTTCCAGAAAGAAAATGAGGGGAAAACAATAAAATCAAGAACTTTGTTAGATATCAGACTGCTTAAATTTGTGAAGCAACCATTTAAAAATAGGATTAAAACTCTGATGACAAGTTGACATGAGTACAGGCAGAAAACAACAGAATACCATATTGGCTTTGAGAAAAAAAACAGACATATTACAAGGAAGTTTGAAAATCGTAAAGACAAGGTGTCCCTTTTACAGGTCGTAAATATTGGGTAAAAACCATGGGAAATGGAAAACGATCCTGTATCAGCACACACCCCCCCCCCCCCCCCCAATAACAGAACTGGAAACTGAATGTAAGCGATACTATAGCAATAAGCAGATTTTGAGGAGGTTTGGGCTGGTCGTCCGAAACCTATAGCCTAGAGACTGGAGACCGCTGTGCGCTGAATGGTCCGCACCGGTGCATGCGTTCAATGGGAGCAATGCTCGCAACGTGTACTGAGAGGAACAATACGATTATGAATGAAGACTATGCTCACTGCGGTTCAAACATAAACAAGGACAGTTTTTCACTTTTCCTGAAAATGTTTGTGAAGCTACGACTATGAAATTTCATACACGTTAATGTTAGGTTTCAATTCCTGCCTAAATCATGACTTTTGCAAATGGAACACCTTGTCTTTAATCGCTATCCCTTATCATTTTGCTCTGTATATCCAATGTAGACGAGTGATGCTCTGGGCATTGAGTTGCTCATGTATGGCACAAAATAACAATAAACATTCTGTATAATATGTTAGTGTGGAGCAACGGAGTTGTTCCTGAAGGTTCAGGATCAGGATTAAAGTCAACTCATTATCAGTGTATCAATATTCAACAAAAGTAAAATCTAAATATGAAAAAATTCATCATATCTTCTCCTACAAAGCCACGGAATTGTAACCCCAAGCAAAATTTGGTTGTGTGTGCCACCATTACAACTGGCAAGAAATTGTGATGTTTCAATAAATGTTAGACACATTACACTCCAGAGGGAGGAGAACGTTTCAAAAATCTTTTGGTCTATGTTTGGCTGAAATTGCCTTGCAACTGTAAATTCTCACTGGCGATGTTAGAAACATCACATTTCTTTTTGTTACCCGTGTGAATGGCCAGATAGGTAGGATTTATCAGTCTTCTCATGGACCCTGTTGACTAAAACTGTCCATTAATGGTAACTCTGCCATCAATGGTAACTACCATGGTAAAATCGCTGGACAGCTAATTCAAGGTTTCCATAGAAGTTGCCATTTGTATCAAATTTACCAGAAGTGGTAAGTTTTATGCAACAGGGACCTGATAACAGAAGGCCTTACTTGTCAGAGTAGCCGTCGGAGGTTTCCATGGTGCGGAAGTACTTGCTCAGCTTGACGCCAAAGATGAGGGCCACAATGAAGAATACGATGCACCAGCCCATGGTGAACCACAGCCCATTCTGAAGATGAGATCAGATCAGATAAAGATGAGCTGATATTGGTGCGAGGGTTTTATATTTGTGAATTTCGCGCAGCACTGTGGATTCGCGAATTAGGCAACACGCGAAAATATTGCCACATAATCCTGATCACTATGCTCATGCATCTCACACTGCTGCGTGTGTACATGTAGAAGCGCTGTACATCTCATGATGGGGTAAGGGGTACCTTATATACTACGGGCGGTGCATGTGGTTGTGATGTAACATGAACACTAGAAGCCTGATGAATAGTGCGTAGACAAGCATTGCGGTGTTACTTACAAAGGATCTGAGGATGCCCACGCAGAGCGTATTGGTGGCCTGGTTCCACATGTTGTACACTGGACGGCAGCCTCCAATTTCAGACTCCAGCTGCACAAGGGGAGGAAAAACAAACAATCATATATACGCTCTGAAAGTGTTATAAGGGAGAGCAGCATGGCTCAATGAGTAGAGAGTCTGTATCTCGATGACAAGGCCGTGGGCTTCGAATCCAACACAAATCGATGCAAAAGAGCTAGCATTGTATGTCTTTGTGCCTCCCACCTTTCTGGGAAAAACACTCTGTCCCTCGGATAGGACGTTAAATAGAGGTCCCGTTTATAGAAGGGTAACACTCTATGCACTTTTAAGACCCAATTTCACTTCTCGATTAAGAGCAGGGTGAAAACCTGATGGAGTGGCCAGAAAGCCTAGACTGGAAAACGGGTGAATGACCGCGACCCCTCGTGGTTCATCCCAGGAGGCTATTCAGCTTACAAATGGCATCAAACAGGCATTCAGAGAGAGTGCCATACACAATGATAATAATAATAATAAAATAGTGATACATGCAGTATCAGATATTAATAGCCTCATGTCAATTATCACACCATTTACTATCCATGACACTGAGAGTCTTTATGTCTGAGCCATGTTGCATATAGTATCTAAAAAGTTATTACAGTTGTAACTACCATGAAACTGGCCAATAAGATGTAAGCATTGGAGCTGTTACCACGGTAGCTGCAATCAGTGGTAAATTACAATCAAATCTCTGTACTGCATGTAAGGATATCTCCTCCCATGATGCATTGCAGCACATCAACATTAGTACTTTGTTTGAAGTCATGTCTGTGGGTTGTTTCACCAAGTTTTTCTTAAGCTACAAACAACTTTACGCATGACTGGTGACCTGTTCTTGTGCTAAAACAGATTCTCAATTATTTTGATTCCCATCAGCTAAAGTTGAAATCTTATCTTTATAAATCAAAATCAAAATCCATACGGAACAAAACATGATCCTGATATCATTCTCATAACTGCTATCTTATTCTCTGGGGCTTGATGAGGCTACATGTATGAGATTCAAAGTAGACGTGATCTACTTACCGCGTTGGTAGCGTAGGTCACAAACTGTTCAGGATACCCAAGCACCTTGTCGCTATAAGTGCTGACAGACTGGGTTGAAATAGAATACATAGCACAATCAAACACACAATCTGAAAAAGATACTCTCTCTCCAAGCACCTTTTAACTCTCACTACCAAGGCAGGAAAAGCCCATGGACTTACTACACATTTCATGTGCAAATGGTACTGAGAGGGTTAAACCGGGCGGCAACTCCAAAGTAAGTTTTCGTTGAGGCTGTTTAATGTAACAAAAAATGTTGTGTCATTTGATCTCTTGTCATAGCATTGCATTAATTCTTTTGTTTGATTAGGAAGAACGTATCAAATATATTCCTGCCACAGGCATTTAAACAAATTTGCCAAATAAGCCAAGCAAGCAGTGATAATAATTGCACTACACAGCTCTAACCTCTAACATTTTTTTTTTCACATTTCACCTTCAAAAAAATTCCTTACACATATGCAGACAGCTTATTTACACTGATTGATACATTAACTTTCAAAAGAATATGAGGAAAAAATATATAATGCATTTATATTAAAAATGACTTATCAGTGTTTTATATATATCATCAGTGAATTATAAATACAAGGTCAGACTTTGATTGAGTGCCATCAAAAAGGACAAAGATAGCGGGAGGAATAGGAGAGTGGTAAACTTACAGCAGCGACCTCGTCAGCAACATTGTTATCAATGAAATCCTGGGCTCTTTCAGCGTTGTAGATGGTAGCATTCACAGCGGCCTATGGAGGAATGAGGCAGGAGAGAAACTGTCCTCAAGTTCAAGTTCATTTATTTTACTCAACACAAAACACAATGATAATACATTATCATTAAAAAATACATGGAGAACCATAAAATGTATATGGAACAAACCTGTAAATCCAGGAAGGAATCTATTCGTTTAAAAATATGTGTGAACAGGAACAATAAGTAAAGAATGTGAGAAACTGTCCTTTTTCAAAGTCATAAATATTGAATATTTACTGGAAGTATTATGCCATTCAAGATTAAATTTGAACAAAAGAGGAGGGGAGAAGTGGAGGGAAATAGGTATAATCAATCATAAAAAGAGATTGAGATGATGGGTCAGACATGGAGATAGCAAGAGGGGGAGAAACGGGAGAGAAGGAGTGAAAAGGTAGATAGAGAGCGGCAAAGAAAAGCACACAGAGCTCTAAAGACAAAAAGGGAGGAAAGAGAGTTAGAGATAGACAGAGAGAGAGAGAGAGAGATAGACAATATGAACATCATGCTTTGTTATACAGACAAAATTTGAAAGGGATCCTTTGAAAAGTTGTCAACATAACAAATGATCATGTTCATACGAGAGAGATAGAAATACAAAGACTGACAAGAAAGAGTGACAGAGGGAGAGGCAGAAAGATACAAAAGGGAGGGAGATATACAGAGACAGAATGAGAGGGAGAGAAACATACAGAAAATAGAATGTAGAATATAGAAACTAGAAAAATGTAGAAGATATAATACAGAAACAAATAGAGTGAGTAAGGGAGAGACAGAGTATAAGAGAAGGAGAAAGGTAGAGAATAAGAGAGAGAAGAGACAGGAGGTAAACCTAATGCTATGGTCACATCTCAAAAAATAACCTTTAATCTGAACTTCTCTTTGGAAGGAAACAGTGTCCACTACCCTGCGAGGAGATAGCTTAGGCTTAGTATAGCATGCCTGTTAATAACTTTTAGATATATTGATATTTGTCAAAATATGTTTGAAATACAAAAAACTCACTGAAGGGATGTTATATTCTTCAGAAAAAAACACATTGAAGATAATTATTTTGATATAAATGAGATACTCTCTGCAAAAGCTGTTGATGGTGACAGTATTGATTACCCTTTAACATTGCTAGGTTCTTTACTTACATCGATGCCATCCGTTTCAGTGGTGAGATCACTTATCTCCGTTTGCAAAGCTGCCTATGGTTACAAAGGAATAAGATTGGACAGTGTCAGGATTCCATGGCAACTCATCAAACTTGGTTGGTTAAAATAATAGAAATGAGGGGGGTAAATGCAGGCATTTCAATTTCATTGTCATTGATCTTGTGTATATTTGAGAGTCATACATGCAGTTATAGATGGCACTAATAATAGCATCATCAGATTTTAAGCAATAGACCAGTTCATAATTACACCATGGTCGGACAATCCACTGAATAGTACTAGACTGCTAACTGGGATTGTTTCATGAAGCTGTGTTGGATGATGGATGTAAAGACATTTTTACAGTGTGCCCGGAACAACAAAAGAAGCAGGTGCACATGGTGGAATGTTCTTTCATTACCTTCTCAGAGCTGAATAGCTGTTGCCATATTTGCATTATAATGAATTGAAATGTGGTCCACTCTCTAATGAATTCACATTCTACTCTGTGAGTAGTGAAATTGCCCTGAGGTCATGTTCTACCAGCAATAATCTGCTCATTGCAAATTGCAATTCACGAAGTGGCTCACTGTGATGAAGTGAAAATAAAAGCTTAATTGAAGTAAAAACTCTTCCACATTATTCTTCTAAAGTTAAGCATCAAACATACAGGTTAGCAGTAGTAAAGAATACGGGGTCCGTTATCAATGGAGTGCCATTCTTCCATTGGCCAATGATCACAATCTTGTTTGATTTCAGGACACCAGGGCCCCGCTGCATAAAAATTACTATTAAGGGTAACTCTGTCTTCCATGGTACATGTAACTACCATGGTAATACCGCTCAACAGCCAATCAAATTTAAAGTTTCCAAAGATGTTTATATTGATGGCAGTTACCATTAATGGAAAATTTTATGCAACAGGGCCCAGGAAGGAATCATCTCAAAATAATAAAATTGTTGAAATTAAACAAAATTTGACAGCTATTATTACCACTACTTCTCCTATACCTATAACCCTTACAATACCAGGCATTGAAATCGCCAATTGGCTTTCAGCACATGCTCATACCAATGGTATCGAGAGATTTAAACGTATATAAACCATCATAACATGATGATTTAGATGACGACTTACCACATCAGCCAGGAGCACGGCCACTAGATTATCTTCAATGTCCTGCAGATCAGCTACATGTGCACTCAGATTTGTCTGAGCACTTCCCTGGGAAAGGAAAAGGCAAAAACTATTTAGCTAAATACTATGGCAACAGCACCAATGCTGAGAGCTCATTAGCTGTTCAAGCATGTTTCTATGGCGGTTACAATGGTTGTATTGTCATAATTAATGTCCATGTAACAAAGCTTAGGCCTCTCTTTGGCTTTATTTTCTCACCAGCATACACGTTTGAAGTAGGAACTAAAGCAATTCCAATGCACTGCATCAAGAAATCCGTAAAAAAAAAAGAGAGCAAACTTTGACATAAAATAAAATGTAAAGTCCTTAATACAATATGTAACTGTGGGAAATGCACCACTTTCAATGTACTGCAGCAAAAACATTATCTCATTATTGAATGTTTTATTCAATCAGGCCAATCATCTCAGTCTCAAGGATTGCTCTTCCACAGAGCCATTTTTAAAATTACATATATTTTCTGTACTTGAAAGAGGAACACTACAATGATGATATAAAAATAGTATCAAAGTCTGCTCTTCGAATAAGCCTTTCTTTATTATTAACATTTCATTTTATGTACTTGAAATATAGAGTAAAAAACTCCTCTTCAGATAAGCTTTATTTATTTTAAAACACATTTCCTGTACTCGGAACAGGAACTCTACAATGAAATAAATGCAAGTCTGTGAGGGAACTGAAACAATTTAAAGTTAGGTACTCATGCTAAGAGATAAACAAGGAAATCTTCACAATAACAAGGAAAACATGAGTAATATGATTTAATGGTTTTGAGGATAGCAGAATTAAGAGATACTTACTGATGCAGCTGCTGCATCTACAGTAACGGCTGCTATCAAGTCAGCAAGGGAATTGATATTGGAGGCAGCATCTACGATCAGGTCTTTGGCCAACTGCAAAGAGCAGGGAGTCATATCGACCAAACATTAGTCGTACAATCTAATGGAATGTAACATAATTTTTTGTGTGTAAAAACCACAACAAATGGAAGAAAATACTGTACAAAGCTATGACTGTGAGATTTCCTACATGTTATTGTTAAGGAATACTGCTGCAGAGCTACCAACATTGAAATTCAACGATCAGGAAGATTTGGGGAAATTTCATCAGAAATCAGGGAGATGTCTATCAAATACACACAACCTAATGACAATCGATCGATAATCAGGGAGATTGGGTGATGTGATGAAATCCAAAGCAGTATTATTGGTCTACTTTCAGGAGTTTCTTGCGAAATCTTGGAGTCTTGGCAGCTTTTCAAAAAGAAGTGCTGATTCTGGCAGAGTATCATGCCTTTTGGAAATGGGCTACTCTGTCTTCACTTACGTATTACATTAATATGGCTTTCAATGAGAACAAGTGTTGAAGTGATACAAGTGGTGTTTGTTCAAAGGTGGAAGCTACAGGAGTTTCACTGTAGTATGAATGGTAATGTGGATTGAGTCGAGGAGAGGACATTTAAATCACAGGGAAGCTAGTAGAGTTGGGAATGTATGTAAAAAAAAAAAACATGGAGAGCACACTTCACATTTCAGCAGAGAGGGTGAGAGGAAGGTATATCCATGAGCACAGAGATATATACTAGTCTACAGAAAAGGAGAAACTGAGAATGGCCGAAGCTATTAACAAATACAATTAGATATTGCTTACTATATCTTGCATAATTTTTCAGGAACAAATATGCCATCTCATTAGCGGCACTCAAATAAGTAAACAACGTCTTGGCTACTGTAATTACTAGAGCAGCAAATTTGCACAACACTTTGTGTGTGCTGGACAGATTGTTCTTGTTTGTCTCGCAAATACAGACAACAGTGTTAAGTCAACATGAACAGAAGTGCTGATTGATACCCCAGCAATAGCCAGTTATTCCTTGCAACTGCATTTCGTGATTCAGTTTCAATTGTTAGAATGCACAGAGAATCTATAAGTTGTTGCTACTTGGACAAACCTCGGACAAGCTTTAGGGTTACCATTAATAACATATTGTTAGAACGACGTGCAAAGAATTTGAATAATTCATATTCATATACAGGGTGTCTCTAAAAAAAGTAAACCTACCTTTAACGGACAGATTTTCAGAAAACTATAAAACATTTACACATTATTTTTTCATGGTCTGATAGTCCAATAAGTCTTCTGTCCAATGATACCCCTTAGATTATCTAACTCTCATGCATGACTGAGCGTGATTCAACTTAGTGAATGGGTGTAAAATCTTTACTGTGGCAAGTTATTTCTTGCTATTGTCATGCATTCAGAGCCTATTTGAAGTTAAATTTTTGTCACATGTCAGGCCTATGATTACATAACAACTTCAGCAAAGTTTGTTCCTAAGAGAGGCACACTTCACATGCTTTCCAAACATGGTACCGTTGACAATTGAGCAGATAGTATTCCTGGAACCTCGATACCAGGAAACAAGAAGTTTCGTTAAAGTTCAAGAGGCTTTTCGGGTGCAGTTCCCCGAGAGGCAGCCTCCCACAAAAAGAGCCATCTGGAACAATGTGAGAAAGTATGCTGATCACAGAACCAGTTTGAACAGGAATAAAGAACACTCTGGCTACAGACGAACTGGGAGATCTGCTGAAAACAGGATACACATCCCTAAGCTATGCTCGTAAGAAATCAGACATTTCCCATGTCATTTGATTGATGAACTTCCAATCAAAGTGCGCTTCCAACTTGCCACAGTGATGATTTCACACCCATTCACTAAGTTGAATCATGCTCAGTCATGCATGAGAGTTAGATAACCAAAGTGGTGTCATTAGACAGAGGACTTATTGAACTATGTAACAATGAAAAAATAATGTGTAAATATTTTATAATTTTCTGAAAATTTGCCATTGAAGTTGGGTTTACTTTTTTTAAAGACACCCTGTATATCCCATTCTGCTCAAGCTTCTGAGGGGAAGAACGCTAGTCACAAATTAAGCCTCTCAGTACCAAACCAGAACAAACTCTGACTTATTATACATTTCATGTACCTATGGTACTGAGAAGGTTAATATGCTCAGCAGTTGATTTAAAGATTGTAAATCTTTCCCAAACAAGTTTGAAAACTCATGTTCGCATGCACTCATGTATATCTTTCTTTCCCCCATATTTATGATCACACTCATAGTAATTTGCAACTATATGTAACAGATTTTGATCTCACCTCAATGTACTGTAGATATCATGATTCTATGATCATAACAAATAAGGGTTTATTGCATAGAGAATTAAGCAGGCTTTCTAATGAGTCAAAATATAGTGATAGCAATGCAAACTCAAGAGAGCTGTAACAAAATAAAAAATGAAGTGCTTAATTCTTCTCGAGGGGTACATATATTCTTGACAAGACACAGTTTGCCCCAACAACACAAATTTCCACATTACTTCACATGGACAGATATCTATCAATGTTTTCACATTTCCTGAATTTACTCAATTCCCTGCCAGTTTAGAAAATCATTGCCAAGAAATCAAAGAAATCAAAGTGCATTCTACCAATCCAAACTGAATCACTAAATACAAGTGAATGTCATAACACATCACTACACAGTAAGAGATAAAGATAAGGACACATTACGAAATGGCTTATCGACTAGACTTAAGAAATTAGAATGTTGGCACACAATTGCTACGGATGCAGCAGTTTCCTAGCAGGGAAGGGGGAGGGGGAGGAGAGGGGGGAGGGGGAGAACTGACCTCATTGGTGAAGAGGGTCCAGTTGATCTGGTCCACAGGGGAGTCACCGAAGTCCAGCAGGATCTGTTTGGTCTCATTGTTCATGATGTTCACACTGGAGAAGTCACCGGTCAGGTTGGAAAACTGGTCATCCACATTGGGGATTTGCTGTGGGTGACAATTACAATTATATTGATAATAATTATACACATTCACAATTTAGTGTTACTTACTTACATGTACAATGTATTCAAATTAAGTGTTTTTTAATTATCATGTACTCACAGTTTATTGTTATTGACTCTTTATGGTGCTGTATAAATCTTTTTTTTATAATGTATTGTCACACACAATCCTGCCTGCAAGCTATGAAGTATCATTACATGTATTTGGTACCCTTTGTTTTTCATCCAAATAAACTATTATCAATTCAATTCTGTAATAAAACTAGAGCAATTCGACTGCCACAAAGTCAATGAATATGCCTCCGCCTCTTTGCTAGCTCCATTTAGATTTATTCTCAGAAAACGTGTATGTTTGGTGGGAAATGTACCATTGAATTCCTATATGGTCAGAATTGACCCCTATTTTACACACTTCATTGGTTCCAAAAACATAATGCTTCCGGGCACTTTGTGGCAGAGGCATAAAAACATAACCTTTGTGGCAGTTTTCAGCCAATTTTGGCAATGTTCATTGACATTTGACCACTGACCTATCAGTAATTTTACCAAAAATGTCACCAGTCTACGCCCAAGTAGTGCACCAATCTTGTACCATGTTTAATGAGAATGATATCATAAAAATGATATAACACAACAAAGAGAGAGAAAGAGAGAGAGAGAGAAAGAGGGAGAGAGAGAGAGAGAGAGAGAGAGAGAAAGAAAGAGAGAGAGAGATGCAGTGATAAAACAAAACCCATGGAAACTTACGGAGGAAATGTCTGTGAACTGTGAGATGTTGATGAGGTTGCCCAGCTGGAAAGCAGTGAACACTGCCTGGTTCTGCTCACATTCCCTACAGATAAGAGTCATTCAATTCAATTCAATTCAATTCAATTCAATTCAATTCAATTCAATTTAATCCAATTCAATCCGATTGAATTCAATCCTATTCAAATCAATGTATATGGCATCATATATATTTGTCATGTAATTGATGCAGAATGCAAAATCTATATGGTATCCACATTCCAAGAATCCTGATTTGTAGTCAGATTGATCTTTCTGTAAGAACAGGTAAATGCAAACAAGCATGAGAGAAATGAGACATCTGTTGTGAGATAGACACAGCTGACAGATCACATATTTAATACATTGCGGGTTTTAGTCTGTACAGAATGAAGCGCAGGTATTTCATGTGCCAGACTACTACAATAGAAAGATGGCAAAGAGAGATACAACTATAGTGAGAGGGGAGGTGGGGGGGGGGGGGTGTAAAATGAAAGACAGACAGAGACAAATAGAGAGAGAAAAGGATGGCATGCAGAAGGAGACAGTGAGACAGAGCCACAAAGAAAGGAAGACAGAGGCAGAGAGACAAAAAAAGACAAAAGAGATAGGAGAAACAATTAGAGAGAGAGAGAGAGGGAGAAAGAGAGAGAGAGAGGGGGAGGGAGATGGAGAGAAAATAGAGGGAGAGAAGAGAGGGAGAGAGAGAGAGAGAGAGAGATGGAGAGAGACAGAAAGGGAGGGAGAGAATTAGAGAGAGGGAGGGAGAGAGAGAGAGAGAAGAAAAAAAGAGGGAGAGAGAGAAGAGACATAGAGAAGAGTGGGGGGAGAGAGAGAGAGAGCATGAAAAGATACAGAGAGAGGGAGGGAGAGAGAGAGAAAGAGTGGGGAGAGAAAGAGAGAGAGAGAGAGAGAGAGAGAGAGAGAGAGAGAGAGAGGGGGAGAGAGGAAGAGAGAGAACGGAGGGAGAAAGAGTGGGGGAGGGGAGAGAGAGAGAGAGAGACTCACCCCAGTAATCCGCTAATAGTGAAGGGGATGTCTGGATCCCTGAAGACCAGATTGCCCAGGTAGTAGCCATCAATGATAGCATCTTGAGCATCCACCGTCTGCAATGAGAACCATAGCAAGCCCGCGTCCTTACCACCGCATAACAGCATCAACAGACACACCCCTAAACCCACTCAGTCCCATAGGCAAGATACCACGCTGTTATTGATACATGGTTGCCATTGCTTGGTACTAAAAAGGTTAAAAGCATGCCAGGGCCATGTTGCAGTATAGGTTTTCAATGAATGTAACTTTCCATCAACGGTAACTACCTGAACCATGGCAACAGGTGCCATAATGAGAGCTCACTGACTGTTGCCATGGTAGTTACCATTGATGGCCAGTTACAATAACCGGAAACTATGCAACATGGCCCTGGTGCAGCTCAAATTTCAGTCTGCTTAATACAAAAGGATGTATTTTTTCAAAAGCATACAAAATATAGGATCTCCTTCATGATAATTATTCAAATTCAATATATGAGTATGGTTGTTGCTGTCTTTAAAACAAAATGGAAGATATAATCTATTCCATGTCAGAACACTGAATCCATTTTTCACAAAATGGAAATGATTATTCGCATAGATACAGGTCAGCTGGGTCATCGTGATATTCAAATACAAAGTACATGTATGGATAAACTGTGTATTTTGCATGGCATAGTGTAATAGCGCAATAGGGTCACGATGGGATTTATCAAAGGCCAGTCACAAAATGCCCAGCTATTGACGAGGGCTTATACAAAAGCAAAAACAAAAAAGTTGATAAAACTTTTTACTATTTCGCAATAGAAACAGGTTTGTGAAATACAGGAACTTAATAAATCCAAAATAAATCAGAATGTTTCGCAAACTTTTCACTTTGTCGTGATTGAAACATGTTTGTGAAAGGACAGCATACCTCAGTAAAGAGCTCCTGTGAAATCAGGGGGTCGCACACCAGGCGATCTATCGGCCCGCCAATCACAAAGGTGAGAGAAGTGATGAGCATGATAGGCATTCCAAAGACGAAGACAAACCCAGCTCCCCTGAAGAAAAGACAAACACATTGTTTTAATATTAGTGCTATTCATTTGACCACATTTAAAGGGCTTAAAGTGCATATACTGTACTAGGAAGAGAAAAAAAACCTTCAAAAGGTGATCATGAGCAATCTTCTTGCCAATGGTCTTAAATTCATGTATTGTCCATCTTTTTTATTAGTGATAAGTGTTTAAATCACAAATCCTCGCGCCCAAACACAATGAGGATTTGTGATTTAATCACTAATTACTCCAAATGCGGATCATTTGAGGGCAAATAACTATCAGCAAGTTTCTAAAATGGACAATACATGAATTAAAGACCACTGGCAAGACGATTGCGCACATTGGTTATGTATACATTTATACTGATAAACACACTATTTTGTCTTTGTAAATGATTACTTTCATGTACAGTAATGTTCAATATCATGTTCTAATTGAAACATAAAAATGAAACACATGACCCTAATAAATCAAATCAAATCAGATTGTAATCACGGACTTTTTACTATTTCGTGATAGAAACATGTTTGCGAAATACAGGAACTGAATAAATGCAAAAGAAATCAGAATGTATCACAAACTTTTTACTTTGTCGTGATTGAAACATGTTTGTGAAATGCAGGAACTTCATCAATTGAATGAAATCAGAATGTATCACAACCTTTTTACTATGGCATGATTGAAACATGTATGTGAAATACAGGAGCCTAATACATCAAATCAATGTCAAAATCAAAAGTCTCAAACCCAATACTCTTCACTACCAATATTCACTCGTTAACTAAAAGCAAACATTATCAATTCATATATTTAACCCATTTACATAAAGTATGTCCCCCCCCTCGCTTGTTAAGCTCTCTGTTTGTGTGTATGTGTGTTATAAATGTGTCTACTTCATTGTATTCAATTTGTATTTACTGTCATTTGTATGTAATTGATTGTACTGAAAAACATTCGATAGGTCAATGACCTTTGATCCTCCCTCCACATTAAATTCCACTTTTGTATCACCTCCTTTACTGCATTTATTGATATATCTGATCTGATATTTTTGATGTTTTCTATCTTTTGTATTGCTTGTGTTGGGTTTTTTTTTAATTCAAGTTGTGGAGATAAAGAGAACTGAATGGAATTGATTTGGAAAGGAAATTCGAATGTGTGCCAGACTTACGCCATGAGAAACAGGGCTCCACAGTTTGAGCACGAGGTCCTGTTGACGGGGGACACCTTGCGGTCGTAGGTGCACAGTCCGATGATGAGGCCCACGAAGAAGAGGGCAACGATGAAGAGGATGAAGCCGTAGAAGATGTACATCACATAGGCTCTGTATCACCAGAAAGCAAGGGCAAAGAGTCAGTTCAGTTCAGTTTATTTTATTTTAGCACGGCGGCCCACTTTATCCACAGCCTGTTCTTTAGGGGGGCCGTGCAGATCTAAAACAATATGTACACATAATACATTGGAACATACAAAATATAAAAAACACATTAAAAAACAACATTGTAACAACAAACATACAATAAATAAACAAAAAAAGTCATTTAAAATTGAAAAGAGAAACTTATATTCAAACATAGTGTTTAGTCACCTAAATGGGGATGCAGCAATATTTTAAGATTCAAACTCTTCATTAAATTGTCATTTGGGGGATATGCTTTATTGACTTATGAATCAATAAATTGTTGTCTTGAATAAGTTATGTTCAGAATGGAAAGAGTAAATTTGAAATGTACACTGCGATGCGAAGAGTACAATGAAGACAACATCAAGCTGAGCACTACATATCTTAGGATGGCTTTGTCACACATATGCCTTGTGTTTATAACATAGTCTTTCTTTTGCTGGTACTGTCTGGGGGGTGTTTCACCAAGCTGTTCGTAAGTTACGAATGACTTTACGAGCGACTGGTGATCCCTTCTTGTGCTTAATGCGATACCACGCTTTGTTCATTGAGAATCTGATTTAGCACAAGAAGGGATCACCAGTCGCTCATAAAGTCGTTCGTAACTTACGAACAGCTTGGTGAAACACCCGTCTGGAGAAATAAGTTTGACAGCATGTGATAAGATTACTATGGAGAGAACCAGCAATGCAACGATTTTATCACTTCTTGCCTCTCCACAAACACATTCAATCATTTGACGAGCAAACATGTTCCTCACCTGTATTGGTCATAATTGTCAGCATAAAGGGTGAGAAAATTGTCCAAGGTATCCTGAAAGCCATCGGCCTGGCCAGATAGCTGTCAAATGAAGAAAACGAGGGAATGTTACATTCTATCAAATTCACCCCAATCTCATTTTCATCAATGTTAACAAAAAATGCATGAAAATACAAATAAAAAATGAAGGATGACGGAGACCTCCAAAAACAAGCCTGAGGATTAAGCAGATAGGAGGCACCTTTACCATTTGGGCAGAGATATATGAATATATTTGAATTTATGACATTACATCATAATTAAACATGCAAATAAGAAGACATGAATACATATACATGTATCACAAAGCACAACCAAACACACACAAATGAGCCAACTCTTCATATCGATGTCCAACCAAATGCATCTTCATAACAATAGCATGGGTCTAGCTGCCAGTTCATATTGCCTTAAAAACAAAAAGACAAATTGTAACGTTATACATGATATACTTACTCCATCGAGGGAAGAAGTTGTGGAATTGACAAAATCATTCAAAGTCTCTTGCAGAGTATCGATGGTTTCGATGATTGCTGTGAAGAGATATCAAAACAAAACATTGGATATGAATAACATCATGCTCCATTTTTATGATTGAACTATTGTTCTTAAATTTGCATTTGTCTTAAAATAAAAATGAAAAATGAATTACGTTCCATATTGATGAAATATTTCTGTAAATAATGATCCCGGAATGGTGGTCGATAGTTGAAAATCTATTTGTATAGACTAGTTGTGATCAGATTACATTGGAGAAGAAAGAAGAAAATTACAGACTTGAACTGAGGCTAATAGTAAGAAAAAGCTCTTCCCCAATTTGTCATCTACCCCATGTGTGAATATTACTCAAACTGAAATGGGTTATGTCTCAATAATGGATCAAAACACATAATCACAATATTCTAAATGGGAAAACTAATTATTGTATGATTTCTCTAGGTACATTGTAATTCATATGCTGTTTGTCAGACAAAGTGTTGTTATGTACTTACTCGCAATGTCACTCGCTGTAGTGTTGCTCAGTGTATCTGGGATGTCTTCAAATGTTTGGGCACCCTATCAGATATATGCAGACAAGGATGGAAGAGAGAAAACTGGCTGATATGGAATGAGCAAGACATATAACACACAAATAAAAAAAACAAAGAATTATGTTTGTATGAGTCAATTGTGATAGGAGTAGTTCTTTCAATGTATTTGATCAGAGATATATTGCAATGGCATTGTTGATCAGATTCACACATAGGTGTGCACAGGTCAGGAGTGTTTTTAACAAAGGGAGCCACACAACTGCGACATAGGTCAGTACAAATGCTTATTTATTGTACATATACGTCATGAAGCCTAGCATCCAAAACATAACCATTAATGCTGTAAGCATTTTTCTTTTTTATCCGCTTCCTTCCCCCTCCTTTTCTCCTCTGACTCTTCCTCTTTTTTTTTCTCTCTGCCTTGTCCATCTTGTCCTCCTCTTATTCATCTTCTTTGTCATCTTCTTTATCTTCTTCTTTCTCTTCTCCTTCTTTTGCTAACTCTATTTCTCTGCTTTTTTTTCAGCTTCCTTCTTCTCCTTCTCCTCTTGTTCTGTTACATCTTTTTTTTTTAAACTTTTCTTTCTCTTCTCCTCCATCTCCTCTTTCTTCCAACCTATCTACCATGCGAGTCAGAAAAAATGGTACACTTTTTTACATGTTCATATTAGAAATGCAAGAATAAACCATAATTCCTGTAATAGTGTGAGATAGAGTAACTCTTCCAGTCTTATTTGATACCACATGTGTGGGGAATCAGTAATGAATTTATTGGATAGGAACAAAATAATGGGTCTGGGTGAAAACCCATTTGTGCCAACATCAACAATGCCTTGCCTGAATTGGATTCCACTGTACAATAAGCTTGGCGCAAATGGGGTTTGACACTTTTTCAAACAATGGTTGTTGTTCACTCAACCATAACAACAACGCTGAAACAAATTTTACCAAGTGACAAAGAAATATTTACTCTATTCATACATGCTAGATATTCTCTCTGAATTCAACATTTTCTTTCAAAAATACTTAATTTAAAAAGTGTAACATTTTTTCTGACTCACACTGTATAACTCTTTGCCCGCCACGCACACTATCTCCCCTGCGCCACATTAATTTCAGGGTGCCACATTCAGAGGGGTTTTGCATGTACTGTCTTATTCAGCTTGCAATAACTTTTTATTGGTTTGTAGTGATGAAAAAAAATGTGTAGCAAAGTCTAAAAGAAATTAATACTCTTGCCAATGGTATCATTTTTGTCATGTATAATATCATAAATTCTGAGAATTATAACTTTACATTCTGTCTCCAAATTATCGTTTTGGAGGCTATTAAATACCTCTTATATTCAATATGTCCTAATGAAAGTTATTTTCTAAGTTAGTTCATAAAAAAGATGTGTTCTTTAGCTTTCATTACATACCGAACCCATGTCTTTATGGGATATGAGCCAAGCAATTTAGGATTTAAATTGGGCATTCAAAAAGAGTAAGCTAACAATGAAGTAAACTCCTCTATTGAAATTGACCCTGGGTACTTCTCAATAGACTTCCTGTCCTGAAAGACTTTCCGTATGCATTGTGCGCGAAATGTGACTTGAGTCGAACTTGGCAGCCCGCTGTATGTGCCGCGAGTCGAACGAAGCGGGCAAAGAGTTAAAGACCATGTTTTTTGTTTCGCTGGAATAGTGCTTCTTGCTGGAACATGTACATGAAGTAACATAACATCCACTTACAGACTACCTGGTTACAAAGACCACATGTCAGATCTCCTTTAAAAAAAAAGGGTCTTTTTATACAGATGTCACTGAATATAGGAACAACTCTCAGTCAGTAGGTTCAATTGCCCAAGGCCTTGCTGAAACATGGCCTCAGTGATGGGCTTTGAACTATGACACATGGCATGGGCGTGGAGCGAATCGATCAAGGTTTGAAAAGAAAGATTTAGGCATACATACAAGAGTAAGGATAGCATACTCCATCCTGGAAATGAATCAACAAAAATCAAGGTGAGGGCCATTTATATTGGCAGCCAAAAAATCACAACATTCATGACATCACCAGCAAAAATTTGAAAGTTTGTAGGCAACTAACCCCAAACACATCCCAACAGATTTGTTAAACATCCTCCAAAGTGTGATTTTTCAGACACTATGTGAAATGTCACGATTCTTTGCCAATAGAAATGGTCGCACACAAACAATTTTTTAGCACGTCACTCAAATGTATGCCACATGCCTTCAAATGGCTTAGCAGACAAGTGGTACATGCGGACTTCTGAAATAGCCATAGTCGTTGAGGCACTGAAACATCAAGATTTTATAAACAAGTGTATACAAATGGTAGGACGAAAAATCGTGATGATTTCAAAAGTGACTTTTTTTAAAGTGTAAATGGGCCTGTTGTTATTTTTTCTGTCATGGCATGACTCACCTCTTGAGCCTGTTCGCTGAGGTTTCTGGCAGAGATGTCCGTCAGAGAGACAAGAGACTCTGTGACAAGCGGTTGTGGGTAGGAACCAATAGCCTGTGTGTGTGGGGGGGGGGGGGGGCGAGATGGGAAGAGAACAGGTGTGGCATGTGTTAACTCCAAGTATATGTATGTCATTAGTGCAATTATGGTGTGGGTGATACACACAAATTCCATGAGGCAGAATGTTGTCAGGCACATAGGCACATATTCAGGGGGGGGGGGGCGATATTATGAAAATGATCTTAGAAAGAATGTTATTGTATCTCATCTTGTATTGTATTTCATCTTTTGGTCTTCCGAAAAGCCAACTTTTATCTAAATGAGCGAAGTACATGTAAATGAGCCTTAGAGCCTTCAACTTTTTGCATATAAGCCACCAAATGCATTAAGGTGCACTGATGCACATTGATGCACAATGCCAGTGGTAGTTTCATGACGTCATACCATCAGCTTGGTGGTGTTAATGTATGCAAAAGACATGAATGGACGTTTATTACTGGCTGACTCAGGAAAAGGAGTGCATGTCATGCGCTCATTTATATTAGTTAAAATTTTCCTAAGATGTATTGCGGAATACCAATGATAAATATCTTAGGGACGATAACATTTGTATCTCCGTGGATCTTCAGAATACTTCCACGGGAGTTTATAGATGTCTTTCTACCATATAACCCATGGACTCAACAACAGACAAATATCAGGCATTGACAGAATACAATCAGGATCATGACAATGATTTGTGTTTCCATGTCTCCCAATGATAGACAGGATGTTGGGGAAAGATCTGTACAATAGTACATATATAGCAATAAAATATAACTACTTTTTAGTAGCTCAAACCAAACGAATGACTGTTTTCACATATATGTCACAGATTTGTGATTTGTATCAGGAGACAACCTTAGTCCAGTGATATATAATTTTCCATTTTACAGAACAATTTATTGAAGCAGAATCTGTTATTTCAGACATTAGTGCATGTAAACAATAGTGACAATTTTCTTCCGAATGGCTTTCGCTCTGATGAAATTGTTAGCCTTTACTCAAGGATTTTTACCTTGATAGAAGGTATATGAACTGGTGTATTGCATCATGAAAACCTTTAAAATGCCAACTATGTTTACCTCAGTGAGGTTCAAATCGCGGTAGTCGGCTATGACTTCGACGTTCCTGAGCAAGTCGGTGGCATTGTTGCAGCAGGAGCAGGCCATGCAGGTGGCATTGAGGGCAGTAATCACGGTGGTGAGGTTAGCGCTCAGTGTCTCCCAGTCTTCCTCCATCCCCGCCTGCCGCGTGTCAATGGCCTGCAGCATGGACAGGGTGTTGTCAATGCCTGAGGGTGGGGGATGGAAAGGGGGACAAGAGAGGAGGGGGAGCGGAAGGGGGACAAGAGTGAGGGGGAGCGGAAGGGGGAGAAGAGGGCAGCGTAGGGGGATGGATGGGGATGGGGACAAGAGGGGAGGGCAATGGAGAGGATTAGGGAGGGTGAGGGACGGATGGGGACAGAAGGGGAGGGGAGGAGAGGAGAGGAAAGGGGAGGGGACAGGAGGGGAGAGGGAGCGGAGGGGGAAGAGATGGATGGGGACGTGAGGGGAGGGGAGGGGAGGAGAGATTCAATATATAAAGTCAATGTTACTATTAAAATGTTCAACATTACAAAATCATAAAAGCAAACCTATAATAATTGATGAGAGAGAGAGAGGGAGAGAGAGAGAGAGAGAGAGAGAGAGAGAGAGAGAAGACATGGAGATGACAAAAAGAAACAATTGGAAGCCTCTATAATCTTTACCAGCGTCATTGTATATCAAGGTACTGAGGTCATTATGATCCATATTTATGACTAATATTTATGAGTCTGTTTAGTAGCAGAATTAAATTTAACTTTAAATATCTATAAGTACGGTCCCAATACTGTAAAATACACTATAAGAAGTAATGACTTCAATTGGCTGGTACCGTTTAGACAATGACAATCATACTATTCGATTAACTATCCAGTACTGCCCAAAGGCTCAAATATTTCCCTGGCTATTGCCAAGCAACCACCTATGACCCGAGATATGTATTCATATCTCTGTATTTTATTATATTTGCTTTTCAGCAGACAGCTGCTGCTAACAAGTAGCATTGGTATATGTACAGTGAGTGGACCTCAGGCAGATTTCTTACCCCAATTACAAATTGTACCGCTCCATGCTTGAGTCTGATTTTAAAATGCAATGGTAAATATTTCATTATAATTGTTTTATCATGCAATTTCATCTGATCTGACTAGGAGACTAAGTCAGAGTCTGACTTTAATACAAGTAAATGTTATGGTCGACATCTTAGTTTAATAGTGTATGCAATTTCATTTGATCGAAATAACAGACCAATAAAAGTGAGCCTGCAAGGCAAAAGTATAGAACCCAAAATATGACTCATGTCTACGCAAGCACTCAACATTGTAGCCCATGCGCAATATGTTGTGTGTACCAGTGCATAGTTTCTTTGTAAACATATCATTATATATAGATATATATTTGCATGGCTACATGGGCGTAACCATGACATATTCTATCACCTTGCTAAAAGTACAAAGTACATCATACATGTACATATCACACCCTTGCTTTGTCAAAGAGGAAATGATTGTGAGGTTAGCATTGTATTACAAAGCCTGTCGTGACCTCTTTTCCCTATCAACCACAATGGATCATTATTTGTGCATTCTACGTTGCTGCCGTTCTCCCAATTTTTGGCAAATAGAGGTCACTTCCAGATGAACAGGATGTGTGGCAATAGTGCTTTTGACGTAAATCATCTTGAAAAGGCTGGAGTGTACTGGTAATAGCTAAATTCACCTAACACAGAAAGATGGAGAATAAGCGAGATAGGAGAATAGAGGAACAGACAAAAAGGGAGAGCTTAGGCTGCAGAAAATGGTCCATATTCACAATGACGGTTTAAACTTGGACCATGTACTAAACGTAAACTAACTTCAAGGGGTGAACAGCTGATACTGTTACAAAATCATTGATTTTCAGCACAGAATCACAAAAGTGGATGAATTCAATTATTTGCTCCAATCATTTGCAATACATGAAATGAAAGAAACAGAAAGAGTGAGTGAGTGAGTGAGAGAGAGAGAGAAAGAGAAAGAGAGAGAGAGAGAGAGAGATAGAGACAGGAGGGTGAAAGAGAGAAGTGCTATAGTCTGTTATTTACTTGTTTCCATGGCGATGATTGCATCAACCGCAGGCTGCACATTTGTCCGCAAGGCTTCACGCACAGGTTCACCAACCTCCGAACCAATGTCTGTATGAAAGGGGGGGGGGGGGCAGGAAGTATTATATCATAAATCATTCTACTTCCTAGAGGAGAGTAAATTATCACCAAATACTTGTCAATCAATCATTCTAATTAAAATCAATTACCTTTATTCTGGAATAAATGATGACTCTTACTAGTAGCAGATCCATTAACAAATTAATTATGTATAACTTGATGCATCAGCAGCTTGTCTCCAATTGGCTTTTGGAAATGATGTTAATGCACACATTACTACAAACACAATCATTACAATAAATTTGACATTTTACACAGAAATTTTAGGCATACACCCAGTAGTAAGGATAGCATGCTCCATCCTGTAAATGAACGAAAAACAAGTCAGAAAATTTTTTTGGAGCCAGACGGGATTTGAACCTGCAATCTATGGCTTACCAGGCAGTGACTTAACCACGTAAGCTATTTCTAGTTCACGGATCAAAACATGACAACATGGAAACAAATACAGAAGAGTCTCATTCAATCTGACTTATCTGACAATTCATGAGTAGTCTGCCAAAAGGACCATTCGGCCAGAGTTTATTGAAAGCCTAGGGCTTTCTGGGGTAATTTGACATTGTTGACAAATTCAATGGCAAAGTGTACTAAATTATACAAACATATTGAAGAACAAATACACACTCCACTTGCCCTAAATCATTATTGTAACAGCAAACTTATCAAGCAAACATAATATCATTTGAAATTTTTTTTTATTTTGTTGACAGGCATTTTAAAAAAATGGCTTTTTAAGAACTTTCTGATCTTACAGAAATGTGAAGCAGATATAGGCACCTTACTGAGATGATGAAGTTCTGAAACACTTCAACATCAAAACCGACTTCTACTCTTCCACATTTGGGGTATATTACATCTGAAAAAGTCCACTCATGATACGCAGCGATGCACTGAACATGTGAAAGAGATCCCCAAAGCACCCACATTTAACTCTGTAAGTTTAATATGTGTATTTTTTCATCACTCATGTACAAAGAGCACATGGAGCATCAGTTGGCTTGGCACACAAAGGGTTAAACACTAAAGTTACCATTGAGATCGTCCCTGACTTGATCCAGAGTAAAGCCAAGCTGGTCCGTCATCACAAAGTCAATTTCCTGCAGTATGCAAATAAATATAGAGGGGGAAAGTTGTTATACAGTTCAAATTTGTCTACCAAAATAAGCCATCAAAAGATCATATTATTTTAATTGATGACTTAATCATTGGCATTCTATAGATTAAAATTACATGAGTAAGATGATCATAGTGTCTGCATGTCTTAAACCCCATTCATATACGCCAACTATCCGCAAAATAAGCGCGGCATTCGCAACATTTTTGCCAATGCCAAACCAATAGCTGCACATATGAAATAATAAACTCAAATACACTGTAATGCGGTATTCGCTTCCTCCTCTTTTCCGGCTATTTTGCAGCTTTTTTTGGAGATTGAGGCCTCGTAAGAATACTGCAATATTGCTGAATCTTACAAACTGCCTCCCCAAAATAACTGTAAATGTTACATTGAGATATGATGGCACTCTGGGATGTGATTTGCTAATCGCAACACTCGTATGGCTTAGCGGAACATATCACCATTGCATGCATGACTGCTCTAGCAATGGGTGTCCAAAATACCACAATATTACGGCTTTGTCAGTGTTTATGAACGTTTTTTTTTCAGAGGCTCGCTGGAAACTTTCTAACCGACGTGCATCAGCAACATAACGGTATTATCATGATTATGGTCATGTATATGAACAAGGCTTTACTGACACTGGCTTGTGTGTGTATCTGCACCGCTCGCTTCCCATAGCAACAGACAAGCCCTTATACGTAGAGAGGTTTCACCATATCATTTTATTTGATGATTAAATTATGCATTCTATAGAGCGAAATCATGATTATCATGATTATGGTCATGTATATGAACAGGGCTTTACTGACACTGGCTTGTGTGTGTATCTGCACTGCTTGCTTCCCATAGCAACAGACAAGTCCTTACCGATATATGTAGAGAGGTTTCACCATATAATTCTAATTGATGATTAAATTATGCATTCTATAGAGCGAAATCAATAGCTCTAGCAAATTCTAAAGAGCAAATTCAGACGAGAAAAGCAATCACAGTGTCCGTCTAAATGACACCTGGTTTGTGCGTATAATCAACATCAATCCGTTTCTATAGTTGCAGACATCTTCCAAATTTGGTTATAAATATTACAGCACCAGCTGCCTTTCAATGATGTATACCGAGTAATTAAAGGGATAGCTCACAACTTCACACTGGCAGAAAATTACATGCAGTGTTCAATGTAAGCAGAGCATTTAACTGGAGCAGATCAGTAACTAGTACATTGTACACCGTACATGCCTCAAAATTGGACAAATAACATGAAAGGCAGGTACACTTAAAATGTGTAAAATATGTTACAATGGCAGCGATGTCTTGGTTTCAGAGCAAAGTTGAGCACATTTGGTAAATCATATTTTATGTATGTTTCAGTTCTCTTGACATAATGTCTTTAGGTATATTTTGTGCCTAAAAGAGTATTATGATACCCATCTCATCTTAATGTAAATAGGACTTAAGAGGTGCAGACCAAATCTCATGGGGTGCAATACTATTCTGTCTGCTTGCATACACAACATCACATCACATTTACATATACACATACCCTATGTACAGTGTGTTTTGTTAATTTAAGGAGTATCTCCGTGTATTTTTTTTTTCATTTCATGTTGAACAATATAAATCAATCACATCTTTTTCCTGATTTGATTGCGTTTCATTGTCATCAACTTTCAATCAGTGTCTATTATCCTTTTAAATTTTAAATTGACAACAATTATTTTTTTTCAATTCAGATGCAGCAATACAGACAGGTATGTTGTTGTTAGACCATGTGCCTACTAGTATCCATAATACATGGCCTATGAAGACTACATATAGATCTGTTGCTATGGGTACAGCATAATAGTGGAATTATACTGGATATCAGTGAATCCCAAATAGGCCAAGCTTCACAATGTGCATCAAGACAACACATCAGATGTAATATCACCATCTCACGCACGGCATGCTAAACTAAATGAGATTAATTAGTGGAGTGGAAGCTACTCTAATCACGCAACCGTTCATGATTCTACTTAAAAAGCATAGGCTCTCAAGTATATACCTGCGTTGAGTGTACTGACATTTGCAATTTGTCCGACCTCTTACATGTAAGTAGATGGCTTTGCTAACTTGCTTAGTTCAAGTGGAATTCTTGATCCACTATGGCGCTCCACACATTACGGTCTTACATGAAGTAGATTATCTGCATGACAATAATTCTGGTAGGTTAATGTGTATAAATCAATAAATTGCTTTGATATTAATAAGCAAATTATAATCAAAAGCATACACTGCAAGACTGCTTCCAAAATGAATGGGATTTTATAATGTAACAAAAGGTAATATTGTTCATAGCATGGGCACATGAGATCCTCTGCACTTTAATCAAGTAAAAAGGGTTTAGTGTTCTTTTTTGCATATTTGTTTTCATGTGACTTCTTTTTTTTTCATCTGATGATGAAGCTGATATGAATAATTATGAAATTTGCTCTTTGCTTGGTATCATCAGGGATGTGTTAGAAAGGAGGGACAACTCAACCATAATATATTCAAACATCTGTATGGATACTAAAGCGTGCTAATGAATGTCAAAAGCATTCCACAATCACTGCAATGCTTTGAAGTCCCATGCGCGGCACCGTCATTTTGCTATCGTCAACTTGGAAAGCAGTATCTTTAATTGCCTGTTTTGTTTCTCGAAGCTGTGTTTCTTATCACATTTTTTTGTAATTTTCAAGAAAGTTAAGGGGCAACACCTCTAAAGATCCTGTATTCGTTCTTCTTCTAAATAATTGTTGAATGATGCACAAACGGAGATATAAGATAATATTCTTACTTACATAATTAACCAATTTCTTCACTTTCCGGAGATTTCCGGAAATGTCGGATTCAATCATTATCAAAATCATATATTAAGCTGCTTACTTTCATTAACAGAGTTTGCGTGAATTTGCGTGCAAATGAGATATTTTACTTTAAAAAACTGTTTATTTTTGTTCGCTGATATCTCTTTTCCTCACAAAAGTATTGATGCAATCCAACAGAAGTGGACAAGCGAAATAAGACTCTACATTTCTTTTGTTCTCTCTGAGAAACCGTTGCTAGGCAATCGTGTTCGTTATTGTTAAAACACGTGAAAAGCACATGCTGAGACCACGCAATTTTTCGGCGGTGCCACGCATGGGCTCAAAGAAAGAATGTTGTTTCATATCCTTTCCTAACACATCCCTGGTATCATGCAGGATAAAGAGTTTGTTCTAGTGAATAGAAATACAAGACACAAACAAATGGACGCAAAATACCCTTTCACATGTAAATGTTCCTCAAAACAATGCTAAACTAAATTGGATTGATCAGCAAGCTGGAAACTAATCCTGCCAATATACATGATGCTAATTAAAAAAAAAAACAGGCTTTCAAGGATTCCTCCAAATATGCAACCCATTATCCATGTACACACACATCGACATGTAGTAGAAAGAAAGTGTTTCAACTAAATATACAGATATGAAGTCTAATATTGATTACATGTACGTATGATTGGTCAAATAAGAGGTTTGTAAAAAAAAAATATCAGTTTGCATAATAACTACATGTATGCAATGTTTTTGTTACAATGCTTCATCTCAAGTGTGTGTATACATGCAATTCCATTTGATCTGAATAACATACTAATAAAGTGAGCCCAAATGGCAAAATATTGACTAAAAGAAATGATGCTTTACTATGAAATCCAATATCCATTGTTGAGAGAAAAATGTTACAACTTTGGACTCTGAAATGGATCATGATTGGTCAAATAAAGATTTAAAAAATAAGTTTGTATAATTAACCTTCATTGCTGTCTTTAAACAATCAAACGTTATAGCTAAATCCTTTAAAGTCAGAGCTTCTTGCATTGAGAGTGTGGTTTAAAAGCAAAACAAAAGGGAAAATCTGCGTGGAAACCAAATCACCTGCTCTACAATGTCAAGGTTTCAGCATCCTTTTTTTTTAAAAACTTACACTGTACATGTAATATGGATGAGGATGTTGATGATGAAGAAATTTTAATCAAAACGCCTCCTGAACAGGTTTTATTTGCTAATTGCAGTCTCCTGTTCACGCACATTTGACCTTCATACTGACTTGAACTTAATTTGCAAATTACTCCATTGCTAGAGTTTATTCATAATTAGATTTTTTTTGTCCCAGCCTATTTGTTCTCATAATGAAAAAATATTTCTTAATTGCCTTTTAATGAAGTGTGTGCTACAAAAACAAACAAGAGTCATTGTTCACTGTACATGCATTATTCAGCTTCTCATTAATTCCATCTTAAGTAATCAAAATTTCCTGTCTTCATTTCTTGGAGCAAATTAAGTCTCATTATCTGTTGTCATCGAAACCACTCAGTTCCTAAAGTTACAGTTCCTAAAGTTAATAGGACAATGAAGGGGTAATCAACATGTGCCAGCTTTAATGTATATTGCTAAATGGAATGTATTTAATGTAGTAGGTATACTCCAGGGGGGGGGGGGGGGTATTCCGAAAATCCACAGAGATAAAAATTTTATCCCCCCTGATATACAACGCCCTTAAAATATTTTATCTTTGGTATTCCGAAAAATATTTTAGGAAGATTTTAACCCATATTAATGAGTGCATGCCCTGGGCTCCTATCTCAGAGGCAGCCAGTAATAAATGTCCTTTCATGTCTTTTGCATACATTAACACCATCAAGCTGATGGTGTGATGTCATAAAACTGAAAGGGACATTGCGCATCAATGTCTATCAGTGCATTTGATGCACCCATGTGCACAAAATTGAATGCGCGAATTATTTTTGCACGTAATGCTATGGGCCTAGGCGCGTATGTCTGGAGATAAAATCGCTTGGGAGCTGTTTTATCTTTTATCCTAACTTTTTTTCCTAAATGCGTTTCAGAATACCGATTTAGCTCATTTGCATAAAAATTTTATCTCGGAGGCTTTTCGGAATACCAAAAGATAAAATTTTTGTCCCTGAGATACACTAACATTTTTCTTAAGTTCGTTTTCAGAATACCCCCCCCCCCCCCCACCCCAATACCAATACCATACCACCCCAGGAATTGGCATCTAGGGAAAGGGAAAGAGAAGAAAGGGAAGGAGCCACAGTTTTAAACAGCAGTTTATTTTGTCCAGTTCTGCGGCTCTTCCCTTTCCCTTTCCCTATGCCAATTCCTTTGAGCTGTTGTGTACAGGTAAGCAGATTAAATATTTGTTGACCTTAGTTTATATGTACCCATGTCAGAATTCATGATTAACAATGTATATACTGTAATAACACTTATTGTTATGCAAATGAAGTGTAAACTATTGAACTCCTGAAGGCAGTGAAAGATCATCTATCCATGTCCACCTGTTGTATTGTCAATCATAATCTCCCAGATGTAAGGATAGTTTTCTCTTGTCTACATGTACTTGTCTTCTATTCTCTTGTCTTTTTTCTTATCTATGTTTTACAAATGATAGTATATTTTTAAGAGTTTTTGCATACCAGCATAAGATTTATGGTGGATCAAATTTGTTTACCGGTATTGCAATAATATTATGAGACCTTTGTATCACATGAGTCTGAATGCATGTTTTGTAATCACCCTACAAACAGGTATGTATCCTATATTCTTGTACACCAAGAGCTGTTTTTTCTTCAACAACCATTGTTGCTAATCATTTGAAGATGAGTTTAAAAAAGACAACTTCTTGATCAATAAAACTCCCTCTGCTTTCAGAATCATATCTAATCATTTTTAAAATCTTACCAGGCCCTGTAATGTACTGGCAAATACATCTAGTTTTAGAACTGTTTTTTAGTATCATTTGTACAAAAACTTCACTATCACACATAGACCAGTGCAGTTTACAACATGCATGTACACTACAATATATGACTGTTACTGTACTCTAAGGCAGCGCAATATACAATTCACCATAAAGAGCATAATGGAAGATATTTTCATTTCATTTGGACAAAATATTTGGTTACCTCACACTTCACGTAGACAAAAAACAAGTTCAAAACAGCTGCAGGAAGTACGCAACTACTAGATTTCCTCATACTGGCATGAATCGAGAGGGATTTCCCCCAAAATATGGAGAAAAAAAATCATTGTGAGCTTATCCTTTTTCATGGGTGATCTCACATCTCAGCCACAAATCCTGCTCCTGTTTAGTCTAGATACATGGATATCATACACTGTATGTCATTCAATGCCTACAAATATTCAATCAGCAAATATTCAATCACAATAGCCCGTATTCTGTATAGAGGATTTAAAGTGCAAACAGTGTACTAGATCTGGACTAACTTCAAGGGACACCCCCCAAAAACAATATGAAACATTATTATTGATTCAATACTTTTTACTTTGTCCTTGGAATAACTGTGGTATATTGAGTTTGTCCACATAATAATCACCCACTGCTGTGACTCTGTGATGAAAATCAATGTTTTTGTGACATCATCAGATGATATATTTTGCGCCCCTTGAAGTTAGTCTACGTTTCGTACAAGGTCTGCTTTAAACCCCTCTTGAGAATACGGACTACAGTTGTTTTGTTCCATAACTCATTCAATACCTACAGATGTTTGCTTCCATTGAATATTCCTGTACCACTCATCATAAATATTGATATATATATATATGGTTTACCTCAATGTGCAGTCACTAAAGTATAGTTTGATTGTAACGATAGTGTTTACAGTATACAACCACAAGAAACAAAACATACTTGTACTGGCAAATGATAAACTGTGACTAATACACCATGGACAAACAAAAACGTTTTACGTTCTGTTATTTGGCCTCCCATAAACTTAGTCCAGTTTAAGTACACTGTTTTTGTTAAACCTCCGTTCTGAATACAGTCATCTATCTTTAAATCATTGTAACTTTCAACGGATTGAAACCACCACCACAGTGACAGCTGCAATACTCAGAGCACATTGGTCATTTCCATGGCAACTACAATAACCGAGAATCAGTACAGAAAACATAGCCTAGCATCTGGCACCATAGTGCTTAGACAGAGGGTGTATGTATGTATACACAGAAGTGCCATTTACACTGTCCAGCAAAAAACATGATTTTTCTAAGATCGCGATCTTTGGGTGTAATTTGCTAGACAACTTTCACTTAGCAACTTACACCCAAAGATCGAGATCATAGAAATATCACAGTTTTTGGTAGACAGCATAAATGGCGCTCTTGATACAAGCATACCAAAGCCCAAGATAAGTACAGCGAAACCTGGTTTATAGAGATCATCTGTGTAGAAGACCAATTTCCTATAAAAAACACATTTGGCATTTCTCGTGAACAATTTCCCCATTGAAACCTATGTTGAAGTAACCTGTACATAAAGACCACCTGCTTATAAAGGTCAAATCTTGTCTCCCTTGAATGGTCTTCCTATACAGATTTCACTGTATTTCAGGAATAGACCAGTTCGTAATTACACCATGGTCGAGCAAATCACTTAATAATTAATACTAGACTGCTGACTGGGATTTTTTCATGGAGCTGTGTTGGATGACGGGTATAAAGACATTTTACAGTATGCCCGGAACAACAATAGAAGCAGGTGTACATGGTGGAATGTTCTTTCGCTATCTTCTCAGCACTGAATAGCTGTTGCCACAACAGCATGATAATAAGTTGAAATGTTGTTCACTATCTCATGAATTTCCATCTTCATCTATGAGTAGCGCCAGTGACCTGAGGTCGTTTTCTACCAGCAATAATCTGCTCATGCTCAGATTGCAATTATGAAGTGGCTATTTACCTATCTATCTATATATCTATCTATCTATCTATCTATCTATCTATCTATCTCTCTCTCTCCCGGGATCTATCTATCTACCTACCTATCTATCCATCGATCTATCTATCTATCTATCTATCTACCTACCTATCTATCCATCGATCTATCTATCTATCTATCTATCTATCTACCTACCTATCTATCCATCGATCTATCTATCTATCTATCTATCTATCTATCTATCTATCTAATCTATCTATCTATCTAGGGTACTAACACTGAGGGTGATACAGAGATACATGAAACCAAAGCTAAAGAAACAGTGAACTTGCTATCAAGGGTTCCCACAAGCAGCCATGTTGGAGGACAAAACAATAAAAACCTGTGCATCAGACCATGAAAAGTCATTGCTTTCATGGTCTGATGCACAGGTTTTGTTGATATGTCCTCCAATATGGCTGCTCCTGGGAATGCTCTGTAGGGTACGAGCACTGAGGGTGATACAGAGATACAAGAAAACAAAGCTTAAGAAAGAGTGAAACCTGCTTGAGCGACCATTAGTATAGAAAGACTAAATGCCTATAAAGACCACAATTGAACAATGTTTTCTAAAGAAACTTGTACATAAAGACCACATTTCTTGTCTCTCCTCAGTGGTCTTTTCTTCAAAGGTTTCACTGTATATCAATAGGGAAGTGATGCTTACGTTGAGGGTGTTGTTGACGTAGATGAGGAGGTCGTCGATGTTTCCATTCACTCGGGACGCTAAGGTTGTGGCCTGCTCACCAGTGTACTGGCTGATACACAAGGCAGTCACTGCACCAGCACTGCACAAGAATAATAATGATAATTATTTAAAAAATGGTAATTCAAACAACAATGTTAATATTAACAACAACAAAAATAGCAACAACCAGAATGATGCAAGCAAGGAAAGCAATAAGAATAGCTAGGTATTAGCTCATATTAATAGCACGGGATTACCTCAAAATGTTTGTTTTCTGATAATACAGTGGATGGATCATCTTAAGAGGATTTAAGGCCACCAAATCGTTTCCATTGACTCTGCGCTAATTGCGATAACTTTTGCATTAGCTTAAACTGTCAAAAATAGCTATTTTGGATTTGGTTAGCTAGCAAGATTCAAAATAGCCAACTATTTTCATTTATATCAGCCCATCTGGCAAAATTTCTAGCTACTTGGTCAGAACATTTCACTCTCGTCCACTTTAGTTTTAGTGCCTGGAAGCCAGTCTAATACTTAAAGGGATAGTTCACCCTGAAACTGTTTTTGTTTCAATAAAAGCAGACACATGAAAGAAACATATTAGTGAAGGCTTGATGAAGGTCCACCAAAGGATATGAAAGTTATTATCTTTTAAAGTTTTGATTTTGTACAATATAATTACATAACTTGCTCTTTTCCTGTTTTTGACAATGGAATGATTTTTTTTTTTTCATACAGGTATGTGTGTAAAAACGTTTTTTCTGATGATGTATCAAATGCACAGGTCCAAGGATGAATATTTTTTTTTTTTAGAAAATATACATTTTCGAAAACAATTGTATACAACATATGGGAGAGGACCCCATATGTGACGTCACAAAACTAAAATTTCAAAATTTAATAGCTTTCTTTTCCTCTAACCGATTTTCGTCAAACCTTCACTAATATTTCTTTCATGTTTCTGCCTTTATTGAAACCAACTTATCTTCAGGGTGAACTATCCCTTTAATAATGATGATAATATGTACTAGTAATATATATAATTTGTTAAGCGCTTTATACATGTACACTGTTCAAAAGCGCAATAGAAATGAAGGTGTCTTGTTGCTATAGAAACAGAGGTTATACAGAGAGAAATAAGGTCCTGGGGGGCATTTCATCAAAGGACTTGTCGGACGTTTTATCCGACAAGCTGTTATAAGCTACTGAAATGCTTGCATCTTATTGGCCGAGAGTAAACTTGTCGGATAAAATATCTGACAAGTCCTTTGATGAAATGCCCCCCAGGAGAGAGGGAGGAGCCAGGTTATACTTACAAGACAAAGGTGAGTGCCACAAAGAGACAGAGGGAGTAGACCAGCATCCTACAGCAAGAGTTGTCCCTCTGCTCCATGTGCAGGTCGCCTCCGCAGTTCTTGCAGCAGCAGCGGCAGCAGCAGAAGCACAGCGCCACGATGGGGAAGATCAGGCAGAACAGCAGCCCCAGGGCACAGCAGATCGCAAACCCCATCAGGTTTTGTTGGTACTGCGTTATGGGACATGAAAAGGTTTGGGTTAGGGTGAGATGCCTGAATACATTCAGAACAGTACCAGAGTAGTACCACAGATGGCAAACCTGTCAGGTTTTGTTAGTACTGTGCTATTGGAAATGTAAAGGTTATGATGAGGGAGAGATGTCTGTAGGTACTCTTACACAGAACAGTACCTGGGTGGCACCACAGATGTCAAACCCCATCAGGTTTTGTTATACATCAAGTATAGTGTGAGATGCCAGTATACTGTAGGTTCAGAACAGGATCAGGGTACATGTATTACTACAAATCTGAAATCCTATCAGGTTTTGTTGGTACTGTGTTAATAGTATAAGTATAGGGTGATATGCCTGTATTCTGTAGGTTCAGAACACTACCAAGGTAGAACCACAACTCCCACCTCCCTGCTCTCGCTGACCAATTTCACCGTAAATGGTCATCTTTTGAGAAAAAGTGCAGGCTCACACCATCTTTTGAGGTGTTACTTTACCCTCCCACTATGCAGCTCTCTGATATTTTCTCTTGAATTCTTCCAATTGGGGGCAAATTACATGGCCAATTCTTCGACACAGCAATACAAAACACGGGCATTCAACGCAGAGCTCGGAAGTAAATTTCCCCCTGTGACAAAATTCGTCACGTGACATCATGATTGACAGCGATCGCGTGAAACAGATTTTGTTTTATGGGCGGGGCTTAGAAACTCTGAAATAGCTATTATTTTTGACGGAAAATCACATTTTCTGTCATTTAACGATATATTCAAGTGAAAATACAAATGAAAAGCTGTTAATAATCAATTTAAAGACCAGAAATATTTGGTTGACAGGGGCCCTTTAAAGCTCTTCTAATTTAGACAAAACAGTACCGTTATATTTCCACAGATCACCAACCCATCAGGTTTTGCTGGTACTGTGTTATTGGACATGAAAAGGTCAAGGTTAGATTGAGACAGAGTGAGCCATGATATCTTAAGAACCCTTGGATCGAGTGGTAACAAACATGGAAAGGCAGATCTTGGAGCCCATGAAATGGTGGAGATATGGATAAAGAAGAAGCCATGTTACCTCTATTTGACCTGATTCGGAGAAAAGGACAGAATGTTTCCCTTTCATCCTGTTTCAGGTGAATATGAAATATTTGTACAATGTACACAATGTACACTGTATGAAGACAAAACTTGGCACATGACTCAATTAAGCTTTGGGAAAATTTCACACCCTAATTAATATGATAAAAATGAAGGGCTTCAGAATATTTGTTATTCATTTCATATTTACTACAGAGGTCCTCTTAGAATAGTCTGGCTTCTGGCCTGTTAGACATTATAAATCCAAAATACGTACATGTATACATACATTTGGGTCAAGAAATGACATAACATTATTTCTCCTTATCTCCCAGGTATAGATCAGCCAGAGAAAAACTGCTAACTGTATGTAAAAAGTGAGTTACATTCCTACATCCAGACCAGTTATTGTAGAGTCTGAATTAGAAAATTTCCAACAGCCTAGAAGCTACAAATAAATGTTTTCAAAGGCACCCTAGGAGGTGTGCACATTATTGTTTTCAAAGGATCCCTGGGAGGTGTGCATGGGGTGATGTCCACACATTATCATTCTTTCATTGCTCTTCTTGTGAGCCTGATCAAATTGTGACCCGCACCATGACAATTGAGTTGTGATTTATTACCATCCACTTGATCCCTCATGCAGTCAAAGGCAATCATCACCCCTTCTTAGAGAGTGAAGCTGGCCAAACTTGACAGTTGGCTGCTTGTCCAATGGCATGATCAGGAAGAGCATCCATTTATTGCCAAGATATTAACACTTGTCTCCCCCCCCCCCCCCCCCCCGACTTTTTCTTGGAAAGGCTGAGTAGAGGCCACATTACACTAAGACAATAAATAACTGCCAGCCCCTACATGGAATTTTGAACTTTAATGTGTTTGTTTGCTTGGAATGACACCTAATATATGGCCGACACTACTGATTCCAAAGCTCTCTGTGGGAACCGTACCGTCTTCCCATTGATGTTAATGCCAATATCAAGTTTTGCTTGCTATTCATCGTACTTCATAATTTTCATACAGTATCTTATTCCATCATTTATTTATAATCCACCCACATATTTTCAACTTCAACATTATCAAAATTTGCAGATTTGTTTTACTCCTCTGTCTTTTTGTAATGTGCAAGTGTGACAATTTTTTTTAAAAGCAGGGTAACCCATTTGCAAAAGTCATGAAACTCAGCAGGAATCAGAAGTATACCTGAAACTTTCTTGATCCAATCATGCATCAGTGCACACTGAGGCATTGTTTATGTTACATTGTTTGTTACATGCATGAATGCGAGCTCACAACCGAAGGGAAGGGAAGTTTTACACAGTATTTTCTTCCATTTTCTGTGTTTCCCCCCCCCCCCAAATTTTATATTTTTGACTTTCAAAAGGGTTAAACCCTATCTTCAACTTACCACAAGGATATTGCCCGTGAGAGTTGACAAATCAAGAGAGGATGGATCACCTAACAGCTGGTTGATCAAATCTGTCAAGAAATAAAGAGCAATACACATTGGGTTAGTTTGTACTACATGTACAAGTACAAAAATGTACCAGCACCAAGTCATAGTCTATACTTGAAAGGAAACATCTTTTCTGTACTGTACATGTACAATGTACATAGCTCAAAGATTATAGTCCACAAAGGAACTATAAATATTTGTAGTGGCACCAATAGGAAATTCAAGGACTATCGGAATTTTCTTTAGCACCGAGTGATTTACTGTACTCCACATAAGAATTATTGGACTCCTCTTTGTAACGAACAGCACCACGTGAAACACTGCAGTCTATACAAGGACTACTGCAACTATAAAGCACTATGTGATAGTTCATACATGTACCTGTACATGTATTGGAATTACATTGTATTGGCAGAAGCACCACATTTTCAACCATACAGGCCTATTACTGTAGAATTATAAATGTTTTTTTGTGAAGCCTTAGTCAACAAAAAATGTAGAAATTATGAAGCTCTGAAATAACAAAAAGTGGTAAAATGGTTTATAGGTCCTGTTAAGTCATGATTGAAAATTAATTTAGGTTTTTCTATGATTTCAATCATTTTGACAGTTCTGTCGAAAATAATATTTTCATTACAAGCTGCAGATCTGTTGGCTATAAAGATATACCTGACTTGTGTCCTGTGAAATTCTCCAAAATTAACAAATTTGTAAAGCATCTGCTATGATGGAAGTACATTTTTATTCTGTTGTTTTTGTGTTTTTGTCCATGTTCTTTATTTAATTGAATAATAACAAATAAATAATGATAATCAGCAGTGATAATTGATCAGAAAAATATCATCAATTGATATGACCAATATAAATTGAACAATATTTATAACTAATGATAATACTAGTAACGACAAGATCAAAAATATAAATAATCACAAAGTTCCATGACTAGTTTTACTTTGTGTACCGACTGCTGGTAATGTTGTACTTTTCTTACTCACTGTTTATCTTCATTACATTCCTTGGTACTCTATATCTTACAAAATATTCACAAACAATATTTGCTCAAAGGAAGTCAACTTTTCACAGATATTCTCTTATTTTGTGATCGATATAAAAAGACTGTACAATGTACCATGTACATACTGTGTTTCCTATAATCATGTACATCATTAAAATGTACATTTTGAACATACTGGAGTGTAATGGAGCAAGTGACATTAATGATCATGGACTAATGTACATGCACGTACAATGTACACTATAGAAAAAAAAAAACTCGTCCTGCAATACACACACATGCATTATACATAGCGAACACTCCTGTTGCATGCAATACGAGGATGATTAAAATAGAAAGCTGGGTTAAACCAGATGTCTGATCAGGAACTTCATATTATCCAAATCAGAATACAAGCATGTGAGCAAGGAACATGTGTACAATCCTGTACCTGTCAACTGAGCACTGCCACTGCATAACAGGATGATTAAAATTACCATTCTAATCTATCACCTCAAGAAGAATCCTACACTATGTATAGATCAATGGTTTCCTGGTGAACACTAGTGTACTCATGTATGTATAATAGCTGGCTTGCCATTGCTTGGTTGATCACTTGTAATCAATTAGAAAGGATGCTTAGCATTTCAAACACTTTGTACATAAACATCTATCTGAAGAATACAGGTACATGTACCTATATTACTGTACCCTGTATATGCATGTAATTCTTTATCCACTTGAAGATTCTGCATTTCAAATTGAAAAGTTTTACTGTTTGGTTATCGACAACCTTCCTTCCAAGTAAGTCTTGTTAATATAACAACAAACATACAGGATCAAGCACATGTAGTTGGTAGGCCACTGCATGTGCTAGTATTTGCATCCTTATTTTCATCCTTATTAAATACTTGATTTCCAATCAATATCTCATCTAACCTGAAAATAAGACTTTCTCATAAACCCACAAAATTTATCTTTTTCCTTTTTATTCTTCTAACAAATTGTATTACTAGTAATCCATCTTATTACAACACAGAGCAAGATTTCAAAGTGTCTTTTTGAAGTAACATCTGAAAAGGCCCTAGTGGTCCAGCCCCTACACTAGTCAGAGGCCTTGCCAAGAGGCAACCCCCCCCCCCCCCCAATGCAAGAAAGCATGACCAATGTGTACAATATTTCCATGGTGGAGGTGCACACACAAATAGTTTGCTATTCAGCGAATGGTGGCCATTCATCGGGTGGCAAAAGAGAACAATAGGCCCGAAGGACAATTGAGCGTCCATGCATGTTTCATGGAAAGGGGAAAACAGACAAACATATCTCTGGGTATTCCTCTCAGAGACAGAGCTGATAACCATCACGCTCCTCTTCTCATCACTCTCCGTTTGAAATAGTCACTTCAGCCATTTGTGACATGAGTCAATTATCATGATAAGTTTCACTCAGACTTTGGACATTTTGCCCATTAATAGACATGTAATGTACAGTGCTATTTGCCCATGTACGATTACCTACAAACACATGGAATTCAACCAGGGCTATAGAAAACATTTTATGTCAGATATTTAAGTTAATAGAGTACGTGAGAATGATATCAATTTATGCTTGATAAAATTATGATTACGTGACGGATCTCACAAAAACTTCCCTACTTCCATGACAACGTGAGAGGCATATATGTATCTGACCGAGGTGGTGGTTTATAGACGCAATAACACGGTCATAAGCCAATGCCAGTCTCCTTTCCTATTGTACTTTATCCATCACGCTCCATAGAGCATGAGATGCAATGACGACACCAGGGCTCACATACAATGCAATGACCAAGAGGCATACCCAGCAGCACTACAATGTAGTTGCTACAACGCAGTTTATCAACACAGTCTGTGATCAATACATGTAGCACAGGCGGCGATCGGCCCATTTGTGTGGTAGCTCCTCACTTTCTGAAGGTTTTTTTGCTTTAGTCTTAATCAATATTAAGTGGTCAAATAGGTGAAAGGTGCTGCATTCAAGGGAAGAGGGAATGCATTTAGACATCTACATGTATGATACACTTCATGTACTGTACATGTAGGAAGCCTGGAGAATGTACCATTGGTAAACTATGATAAAAATGTTTTAAAGAGCTTTCAAGTTGAAACTTTGATAAGTTACTGTATCATTTACATGTACTGTACATTATAAGTACACAAAGAAAAAAAACTTTGTGGGCAGTTCCGGCATTTATACAGACATTACATTTCGCATGGTTTTGTCACTTCAAAAGGCCATGATAACTCAACTGTTTTAATCTGAACTCATAAATGTATTTCACTCATGTATGACCCTATATCACATACAGCGGAACTTTCACCTCATTTCAACACATTGTGTGGTATTTACTGCGTGTACTGTTCGCCATTACAGACTTTACATTTTTTGGACACAACTTTTTGCATGCCTGTACATTCATTGAAAAGTGAGTTTAGGCACAACAAAGTTAAGCCAATTTACACATTAATAGGTATGGGAAAGGTGAGATTAGAATAAAATCAAGTGAAACAAATGAAGCATGTTTGCTCTGGAGCCATACATCTATTTGTGGAATTGTGGACATTACAGATTTGTTCACTCTAAACACGAGTCGGGGTCACATGTTTGTATTGCTATAAATTCGTTATTCTTTCCACTTGGATGGTAGTTTAGCCAAACATATACCACAGCATCTTCATGAGATCTTGTCAATTTAAGGACTTCATGTTTGGTACAGATCCCTAGTTAATTAGTTTGTTGAATTTTCTATCATATTGGAATCTAACATACCTACACTGTACATGTACAGTGTACATGTGTATTTTATGTCTGAAATGGAAAAATAATCAGTAAATTATATGTTCATAATGTAGTTCAGCTTTTTAACTATCTTGAATGATTTAAACTCATAATAACTCAACAATTCAATATTAAGGCAACCTAACAGACATTAAATTAATTATTCATACCTACATATACCCATGGTAATAAATAACTAAACTACTAATAGCAATTAATGCAAAATAGTAAAACAAAAAGTTCAATTACCCTGCACAAAGGAAGAAGGATGCATGAAGTATCTGCCATTCTTGTTTGTTTTTGCAGTTTGTTAGTACTTTCATAGTCTTGTAAAGTATCAGAACAGTTGGCTTAGAGCACGAGTCAAAACTTTACATTGTATTAAAATAGTGAGTTTATTTGTTCAAGTGTAGCTGACTTTTTTAATACATTTTTACACCATGTTACCATGAATAGGCCTACCTACTGTATGTACAAGTGTGTAATGTCTGTACTGCTATTTTTTTTATTGAATCATACAGATTCTCACAAAAAATATCTGGCTATGTTATTGGATAGCACATTTCAGCTTTGCATTTGAATTAAGAATAAAATTGGATAAAAACACAGTGTGCTGTGAAAACTTATACATCTAAAACTTTACGGGCATTGCATTACACTTTGAGCGAGAGAGAAATATATTTTTTTTTAAATGGCCATTTTTCAGAAAGTAATTATTTTCTTCCGATAATGTATAAGCCCTGAGATTTATCATCACAGAGGAAAGATCACCTGAAAGTCATTTCATAGTGATGATTTTTACTTATATGAAAAAAATGTATGCAAATAACAAAGAATATTGATGCAATGTCTTTGTACAAACACATCATTTCAATAGCTAAAAAAAAAAAAACTTTTCTGAATTGGGGCAGGTGTTTTTGCTTAAAACATTTTAATATGACAAATTGTAAATACTTTCCAGGGTAAAACAAAGCTATTTCTTGATTTTCATTTGTTCAACCTTGGGTAACATTCAACACAGAAATGTACAATAAATGTAGGACATTGAGACTTAGGCCCATTCAAAACATGCCTTCAGAGTGCAAGTCACATACATAACCCATGACACAATTCATAATTTATTCCAGGCCTTTGATTGCAGGCCATCTTCAAATATACAGTGTATGCATTAGGGGAACCACACAAGCATAGGTAACTCACTGTTACCATGGCAACACATAACACCCCCGCCAGCCCATATTCAATGGCTTTGTACGTGGCTTGTGTCAGTGTTATGCCGTGAAATGGTTGCACAAATACAAGCATAGTGCCTTCATCCACTCACGCGTACATAGTGTCTAGCGCTAGGGGAGATTAATATATTGTATATTACTCTCCTGACTGTCAATAAAGGGATAATTGTGAAGGGCAAGAAATTAATCAAGGACAAGTGTTGTATAAAGGTTCTGGTACAGGTCCGGTATTGAAATAATCACCCTGATCAATGAAATTCTATTTTCAAACAGAAATTCCCACGAAGCAATAGACACAGACTCAGGTGTGTTCGAGTCCAGAAAAAACACTTTTTTCACATTCATGAGGAAAACATCAATTGTTCTCTTCAAACAAAAAGCACCACTTTTATTTGTTTACAAGAGATTATATCCAGGAACTCCTTTCTGGATAGTGCCAGTTCTATGTAGCCCTAGCTCATAAAAAGATTACCAAGGAAACATGTAATTAGACTGCTTGAAGAGATTATGCAAGAGGACTACCAGTACTGTAGACAAAGGCCTTTTGAGTACCAGATTAACTGCTTCTCTATTGATTTTGTGTGTTGAACATGTGCAAAAATGCACCAGTGGTTCTTAATGGGTTAATCCTCAGTTTCACCCTATACAGGTGGTGTGTTTTTACCCATGTTTCAATGAAGTATTTAGGATCAAGTGTTTAGAATTTAGAGTAGACAGCATTTCAGTCATGACCCTTCTTGAGGATACCAATACAAATGGTTGTCCCTTACAGACCCTTAATCCCTTGTTGAAGTTCAAGATGTGGAGGAAAAAATACTATTTTGTATACACTGTACCTCATCAACGCACACTTGTATTGAAAATATCAATACTACAGTACAGTGTATGCTGTGACAAAGACCATCTGTTACACTAGTGGGATGTTGTCATCACCCATCTGCACTGAGCATAATGTTCACCAAGGCCCGTATTCACATTGATGGTTTAACTTAGACTGTGTACTAAATGTAGACTGACTGTATGGGACATAAAATAAATTATCTGATGCTGTCACACTCTGTCATAAAATCATTCATTTTCATCACAGAATCACAACAGTCTGCAATTTCAATTACATGTATTTGCTGTAATTATTATGTGGACAAATTCAATACACGTCATAAGTGATTTTGAGGACAAAATCAAATATATTGAATCAATAACAATATTTCCTGTTTTGTTGGTATCCCATAAAGTTAGTCCTGGGCCAAGTTGCATATTGTACGTTTTCAATTATTGTAAGTTACCATCAATAATAACTACCATGGGAACTGTCTGTAATAGTCCATCCATAATAGGTAAAGTGATGGAGTTTCAATGGGCACTACAACTGTAATTCATTCCTATGTACAGCTGTCATGGTCAATGAAATTAAAATGGAATATTTGTCATGTTTGACCCTTTTATCCAACACCTATGCCACCCAATAGTCAAGACAAATCTATACATTTTTACAAATTAATGCAATTTTGAAATAAGTACTGTGTAGAAGATTTCAGCTCTATTCCATGGTCTTTTATTTGAACATCATATCATCATACCATTCTGTTAATTTCATAAAATGTGTTTGTTTTATTCAGGAGATACATGTAGATGGTGTAAATAAAGCAATATTGAATTAAGCAGATAAATAAATCCATTACTATCGTATGTTGCTCATGTATACAGTAGTTTAATTCCTACTAGTATTTCATTTAGACACTAACTTATCTTCTCACGAAAGTAATAAGTTTCCTATGTATAACGTACTTGTAATGTAATTTAACAGCTCTTTTCATAAAAATAGTACTTACTTTCCTACTTGTTATCCAAATTGTTAGCATCACAATGCTTGCTATAAGTATGATTGCACATGGTCTACATTCAGTTTCACTGCATGTGTTCATGTACTAAAGTAGACTATTTGAGAGCAAGCCTGACTCATGCTGATGAGTTCTCATCACTGAGCTCACTCTCAGCTGCAGAGACTAACATGGATTACCCCAGGTCACACATGCCCTGTCAGATTGATACTCACACTCCGAGTCCCAGTCCCATGCACTCACAGAAAGAATCCACACAAATACTATTTCTATAATTCAACATGTGTTTTAACATGTTATAGTCCACCCTGAAATTAATTTGGTTTCAATAAAAGCAGAAACATAAAAGAAATATATTAGTGAAGGTGTGACGAAAATCCGTCAAAAGAAAGTTATGATCTTTCGAATTTCAATTTTGTGATGCCACATGCGAGGTACTCTCCCATATGTTGCGTGCTGTATGATTCCATAAATTGCTATTTTTCTGTTTTTGATGACAGATTTTTTTTCATAGGGATACAGTATGTGTGTAAAACCGTGTTTATAATGATGTATCAAATGCACACATAAAATGATGCATATAAAAATTGACATTTTCAAAAACAATTGTACACAACATATGGAGGAGCACCTCGCATGTGACATCACAAAATCAAAACTTTTAAAAAGATGTAACTTATGAAAATTGTTTGCCGGATTTTCATCAAACCTTCACTAATTGTTTCTTTCATGTTTCTGCATTCATTAAAACCAACTTAATTTCAGAGTAGACTATCCCTTTAAACTGTATATTAGGAATCTTTAAGGGAATGAAATACAGTCCGGTAATGACAGTGGCAAACAAACTTTTTAAGTGTTTAGTCAAAGAATGAAATGCTTTACAGATACAGTGTAACAGATTAAAAACTTTTTTTCTGTTACTCTCCATAGTAATAAGATTGACTGATCAATCTGTTAAAGAATATAACAGCGAACACCTATTAAATGTTACAATGCAAACAAGTTACAATGTGATTCTTGTACTAGAAGTCTGGAACACCAATTTTTTTCAATCATTATTTAAGACACTTGTGGAATTAAATACAGTTTACTCATGGTGGTGGTAACACATCATTTCTGAGTGTTACAATGGATGTAAAAAACAAAGTATAGTGTGATTATCAAAGGAAATTTGTACTTCAAGAACTTGGGCTAAATTGAGTATGCAACAAAGATTAAAGCTTATACATGTATGATCAGAATAAGTTCCACATAATTAAAGTGGTACCTGCAAATAGCGCAATCAATTCAATACTTCATATTTTCATTAAATATCAATGTCAAATAGACAAGTACACAAATACTAAGAATGGCAAGAGGAAAAGGAAAAGAAAAAAGAAAGGAGAGAAATGAGAAAGCAACGAGAAAAAATGGGATCAAGTTAGAATCCGATGAATTCGGAAGAAAATGAACTGTGGAAAGAAGCATTATTGGCACTTCTCATCAACCATAGCAAAAGGAATGTTTTCCAACATGCACTATAACAACCTGTGTTCCATAACACAAGCCGGCTAACTGAGACTGGGTGATACACCATGAAGCCCTGTAACTACAATTGTGTCTGCTGGAAATTCTGCCCAAGGCGAAGTCTTTTATCACTATCTCTTCATATTGTTTTCCTTGTTTGAAAACTCTCTTATAAATCTCATGGTGTAGTATTCAAGTCTACACGTAGCTCATGAAAAGAGAATGTTGATGTCATCACACAATATAATCACACTATTTCATTGGACGAGTGTGTACAAACAACAAAATGGCAGTGCTGCTTTAGAATTTTGTCTCATTCCCTTCAATCATTTCTATAAGAGTCATTCCATGGGGTTGGGGCAGTTTTCATGCAATGTCCATGTAATGGAGGTATCAACCTTTGCAGTTCACCATGAAGATATCAATTCAGATGTGGTTACTTGTAAATTTTGAGCTGTCAATGAAAATTGCTCTCTATTCTCAGTGATAGACGTTAAAATTGGAAATCTTTTATGGATTTGAAGCAACAGGCATACAAAAAAATCTACCACTGCTACATGGACATCATATTTTTTATTTACATGGACAAGAAATTTTCATAAGTCAAATTGCAATATGCCATGGTCTTTGAGAAATAATACTGGATGGGACCCCATTTTTTTTGCTCAGATTGGACTATATATTTGCCTGGTTCGAAAAATATAAGGATTTGGAGTTGTGGTATGTCACAAAAATTGCCCCAACCCTGTGAAATCACCCAAAACAAAATGTGCTTAAAACTTAGGCACTACAAAATGTGTAAAAAAACACTTTGGTTCACATAATTGTGAAGAGCACCATCAGTTGAAGTACAGTAAATAAGAATGATGCAAAATACTAGTTTACTACCATTAATTGTTTAAAAGTGAGCTTCAACAATAACATCGCATACTACAATGAAGCACAAATCCCAACCACAGGAAAACTGTGCTAATTTACATGTTTCATAGGTATCTTGATGTGGCCATGTGCGTGGGAAACTGTTGCTATCAGCTATTAGTAACTCTCCTTTTATTAGATTTTAAAACAGGAAGTTGTGAGTGGATTACAAGGGACACTGGTATGAGCTGATTGCACAGTACAAAAGGAAGGGTACCGTAATCTAGTAGCAAGGGCCTTTTTCAGTTCTGGCCTGGTGCTTGCATCTTGGATAAGAAGTTTTGGTCCACCTTGTGCTCCTTGTGTGACATTGATGCATTTTTGCACAACTAATACAGACAAATCCCATAGAGAACCTTTTTACCAGACACACAATGGGTGAAGCCAACTGGTAAAGAGACTTTCATCATATTTAAGCTTTGAGCTATATAAAATTATAATCATGTGCATGTTACAGGGCAAAAAAAAACACACCTGTAATAATTTTGTCATTTTGTAAGAAGAACAGCCTGAACTACACGTACATGTGTACAATGTATGTTTCTGAATTTCACGCTAAATGTGTTTTGGGGGTGCATTGCAAGGGCTAAAATATTGAGCCTGCCCCCCACCCCCTCCACATACCCACCCTCATTTCAATTGACCGTTTCTAAACTTGTCATTTTAATGCAGCTGACTGAGCAAATCCAATCTACAGATTTCGTTACTTTACACACATACACAGGTAAACAATGTTAATTATCAAGGAAACTTGTCACTGAGCCTACCGTAAGGTGGGGATCCAGGCGACACTGTTGAGAGAAAGCTGCCAATAAAATCCCACGTTGTCGGGAGTGGGAACGAGCCCTCATCGAAGGAGTCCGGGCTGGAGTAGCCCTCCCCCTCTGGCAGAGCGCCGTAGGTAATGTTACCATTGTTGTTCACACTGCCAGTAGCGCTTTCCACATCCAGTGCGAGGCATCCCAGGATCACGAGTGTGAGCCACAGGCTACACACTGGAGTTCTTGTCACGGTTTTCATGTCCTTGTTTCCTCTCACTTTCTCAATAATATTGGTGTCCTTTTTCCAACGTTTGACAAATTACTGATACGCGTACTGGAACGAGTCCTTTCCGACTCACAGCTGCAGGTGTCTCACTGCTTCTCTTGTATGGTCCCCGTCTAATGTTCAACTATAACGGATGTTATTGAACCTGAAAAATAAAATGATAGATAAAACTGAGTATACCTTTTCTTAGGATTAGATTTACTAAAAGGGAGACCTCCTACTATATGAGCAAGCTTGGAGTATCAGGGCCGTCGCCAGGGGGGGGTGCGGAGGGTGCGAACGCACCCCCCTTCAGAACAAAAAAAAAAAAAAAAAAAAACAGAACAAAACAAAACAAAACAAAACCGGAGGGGGGGTAGGGATCCATTCTGGCCGGCGGGCTATATAACTGCATGAAATTGAGTTAATACGTTGTTTTTTGTGTTTTTGTGTTTTTTTTTCATAAAAAGCACCCCCCTAGAAAAAAGCTGGTGACGGCCCTGGGTATTGATGCATAGAAAGTACGATCACTTCCTCGTTGAAGCGACTAAATAGATTTTTACACAAAAGCATTTCTGGTACTGTATGTTCACAGTCATTCTATGGACGTACAAAAGTCCTTTAGAACCATTATTTACCCGTGCAAAACATGAGACAAACCTGTGCAATTACACACAAATTGCTCTGCAGGAATTCACTTTGAGTGGTCTTTTACAGTGAGGTGGTCTTTACAGAGAGTGATCTTTGAAAACAGGTGTCAACTAAAAGATGTTAGATTGAGAGTTAAATTTGACACCCTGAGACCATTTTCCAACATGACACTAAAACTATTTATAAACAAAATTTAAACAAGTATCTTAATTCGATGAAGGATACATGTCAGGAAGCACATTAAAACCTTCGGAAGTTTTTCAGTATCATTCTGAAGCAGTGTGTAGCCACTGGCTTCCTGTCTATGCAACAACCTCACATCAGGATCCTTGTAAAAGTTGAAGCTTCGCAAACTCGCAAACAAATAAGTTTTATGTTCCCACTTAGATAAAGACACATTTATATCCTTATCTGCAATCAACAGTGCACAGTAGGTCACATTGTGGAAGAACTCCAGAAACATTTGTTTCTTCCTTGTAGGCATATTTTTAATCTTACTTTCTAAGGTCACACTGTTGCCTACAGGTACTGTATGTTATTTACACGTACCCAGAGTTGGAAATAATTCATAGTTTGGGGCCACCAAACCATGTGTTAAGCAATGGCACATCCAGCAGATAAAATCAAAACCTGTTAATTTGTGGAGAGATGTAAAAGATATGAGGGCAAAATTTGAAAACTGTTCACTTATCATGAAGCTTCCAATTTTTGTTGTTTGTGTATAGTTTCAGGGGAGGGGGCATCATGGCAAATGACATTGTAAAAAGAAGGACCACAACAAGTTGCCATAAGCATCATAATTTTGAGAGTCTAAATAATATTTTCACTGTACATCTTTAGTCAGGACTGCCAAAGGGAAAAAAACACCTTAAAATTAATATTACAGTCCCGAAATAAAGTACTTTTATACAAGCAGAAAAATCTTAGAGGCACAGCAAAAAAAAAAAAAAAAAAAAAATCATGAAAGTCAGACATTTAATGAGAAAGTTCCAAATATTTAAATGATACTAACATTGACATTTTGGCGAGGCATATCGGCAACTCAGTAATAAGGCTGTGTCTCTGTGATGTCATACATATAGGTGCACATCCTTCTTTCATTTTGCACGCTTTAACTTTAACTTTTAACAAAAAAATGTTGTTTTCCTCCCAAATATTGATTTCCTAATGTGTTTGCCCAATATCTACTGATGGTAACATCATGCTAGCCTTATGAAAAAAAAGATAAAAACCTTCAGAGAATAAGTTTGTCCTAATATAAACATAGATCTAACTTTTAAAGTACAATAGTTAATCTCTTTCTAAAACTTGCTTTGCTTTCGGACTGGAACACCCCTTTTGCCTTTAAAATGTGAAAGAGGGGAGGGGGAACCCTGGGGGAACAAACATAAAATATCTCAATTAAAAGTATGTTATTTATGATCTAATAATATGTTAGTCTAATTGTTATAAAGCAATGATGAATGATTGCACTCAAGTAAAGTTGGAATAAGATAAATTATTGAAATGTATGCTTAGCATTAGCTGCCATTGCACAATAATCCGCTCCGACTCGTCCGATACCACTCGCCACCCGGCCAGTCCCCGGGCGAATCGGCACGATACCTCAACCAAACATGCCAAATCATGCGACGAGAGTAGTTTGTTGCTAAGTGATTCATATGAAAGCAAAGTCCGCTTATCTCACTCACCAACTATTGAATACATAATAACAGTCATATTAGTGACACAAACAGTCAAACGATACGCTCACATAATATCATGTTGCACACTTTCACTGACAAAAATCCACAGAAGTCCCGTAAATGCCTCACTTACCATCCGCAAACTCGACTCTCAATACTACTCCGAATTAAAAGATCCTACATAAAAGTACATGTACTATGTAGCTGTACAACCTCGGCGCGTTTACGAACGTATACCGTACAGGTAACGCGTTTGGTGCGGGGTTATCGATCGTGATGACTGGGAAAAGTTTCTGCGTTGACTAACATAAGAAAAATTGTGAGCACTTGTTGAAATTTCTTCAGAGCCCTCAACGTCGAGTTACCACATACTAGTGTTTTTATGTTTGTTTACACAGTTCGAGATACATATATCTTCATGTGGGGTACGTGCAAAATTGCTCGCAAATGAATTGTTCTTACCTAATTTTGATTACTGTTCTATTTCATGGACAAACAGCAAAATTGGATAAAGGACATCCTTATCAAACAACAGAAACAGACGACCAAAATTGTTTTACTGACTAAATCACGTCAAACCATGCACTAAAATGTTTTCATCGATTTGCATCATTTACAGGAATTAAAAGGTATTGTGAGATTATGTGTAGGCCTAATGTTCAATTATGTGTTTTTTATTTATCTTTCCTTTGAAGGTTTTAAAGGGCATATACGTGTACTGTACTGGGAAGGCAAAAAAGCATTCAAAATGTAATTGTTAGCAGTCTTCTTGCCAATGGTCTTAAATTCATGTATTGTCTATTTTAGAAGCTTACTGAAAGCTATTTGCCCTCAAATGATCCACATATGGAGTAATTAATGATTAATGATTAAATCCTCAATATGTTCGGGCCGAACATTTTGAGGATTTGTGATTTAATCACTCATTATTCCAAATGTACATCATTTGAGGGCAAATAACTTTCAGCAAGCTTCTAAAATAGACAATACATGAATTTAAGACCATTGGCAAGAAGATTGCTAGTAATTACATTTTGAAGGCTTTTTTGCCTTCCCAGTACAGTAAATGCCCTTTAATAGTGGCTTATCGTCTTATGTTTAGGTTTAAGGAGTTCCAGTATTTTGGTCCGTGAAGAGTCTATGGGCGATGAGTGTTCTAGTTCGTAGAAGGTGAGCGAACGTTTTGATTGTCTTGTTGGAGATGTGTGAAAAAGTTCATTTTTGAGAAAAGTTTAAGTAGAATAAGGGTAAGGGTGTTTTGTTCACATTGAAACATCAGTTGACCTAGGTTAAACAAGTGTAAATCAGACACTTTCAGTAGTTTGTTTTCAAGAAATAATTGGTCTGTGCGGGCAAGATAGGGTTTAGCAAAATTTATTCGTAAAGCCTTGTTTTGTATCAAATAAAGTTTATCCATATATGTTTTACTGGAATTACCCCATGCGAGAATACCGTATTGTAGATGAGGGAGAATGAGAGTCGAGTATGACATGAGTTTATAGGATGGAAAGTATTGTTTCATTTTGCCGACGTTTCTACGAGATGAGTTTTTGTACGTTGTCAATGTGAGGTTTGCACGTTAGATTGCTATGTATTAAACCTAAAGAATTTAGTTTTGGTAACTTTCGACAAGGTGATATTGTCAAACACTATATTTCTTGGGAGTGATGTGATCGAGTTACTAAAAAGTATATACTTAGTCTTGGTTGCATGCTTGGATCATTGAAAGCATGCAAATAAGAGGAAATTCCGAATTTCAGTCCTTCATGGCAGCCATCTTGGACATCATTTTAAATAATTAAAATTGCTCCACACCACGTAGCCTACATACACCCCATAAATAAATAATCGTGGATTTTTTTTTTATGTCGGACATGTTGAGGTAAGGCATTTATTTGCCGTTTAGCTGCAAGACTATTAGAAATGGCATCCCCGGAGGGGAAGGGGGGGGGGGTGGGGGTGGGGACGTGTCCCCCACCAATTCGAAGGGACAATTAAATATCAAATATCCCCCACTATTTTAGGTCCTGTACAGGCGTGTACGTGGGGGGGGGGGGGGGGGGGGAGTTCCCATCAGAAGTTCAACCCCCTAATTCTTCATATACTATCATTAAATTGCCGAATTATCATTAAATTGCCGAATCCTTTTATTTTTGAAATTGTTGTATTTATATAGATATTTTTCTTTTGCTTGTGTCTCCCCAGAGGGCTAATGTTTAAACTCCAAGTTAGAGTTTATACAAATATAAATTAACCAAACTTTACCATTTAAGACAACAAAATATGAACCCAAGGATACATATTTTCTCTTTTACTAGTAATTTTATTGTTGAACGAAAGTCGAGAACAATAAAAAACCAGCTTTTTTTTTTTACAAATAAAATAACGGTACACAAATAACGGGGAAAACCATCAAGATCTGCAAGCAGTGTAATGATATGCTAAAAGCAGATGACTACGGTATGCAAAAAGATATGACATGTACATGGACAACAGAACAAACACACGTGATACACAGATAACTGAACTTCCTACCATAAACAAATTAATGAAATTATGCCACTATACAAACAGAGGGTACATTATGACTTTGTACTTCCATGATTGGTAAGTACAGTATGTACTTTTTTGCAGGTCTATCTGAAAGAAAACTATGCGGTGAGTTATACGCAGATTTCATCCCTTCTCTATTCATGTTCATCACACTTAATATAGGAGGGAGAAAAATCAGTTATTGTATCAACCCGACTTTTTCATGTTCATATTCTGCTGTTACACCATCTACAGTAGTACATTAGAGAAGGAACTTAGGCTAACATATATGGCAATGTTTAAAACTTAAGGCTAACATATGACAATGTTTAAAACTTAAGGCTAAAATATGGCAATGTTTTAAAACTTAAGGCTAACATAATATGGCAATGTTTAAAACTTAAGGCTAACATATGGCAATTTTTAAAACTTAAGGCTAACATATGGCAATGTTTAAAACTTAAGGCTAACATGTGCCAATGTTTAAAACTTAGGCTAACATATGGCAGTATTTAAAACCAATGGACTGTTAATAATATAACTTGCTTGAATGTACAATTGATACAATACAATCTAGATTATATAATTATATACTCATACACATGTTTATTTCTGGATGATTTTTTATAATGTACATCTCAATGAAAATCTGTACTTGTGACACAACATTCATCTTGATTATTTGAATGTTCAAATGAATGTATTTACATCAATGATGGACATATCAGTACACCACATGAGCATGTACAAAGACACTTGGGTGATACAAGCTTAGGAACTTGAGAGAGTGATGCACCAAGTAATAATGCTACATTAAACAAGCAAGAAATTACCCTATGTGTTTTTCGTACAGCGCAAAAGGTTATTTTAAGGGTAAACTAAAGTAATTCAACTACATGCAATGCAATCATCAAACAAATTTACCTCCCACATGCTTCTTTTATTTGGTTTTCCTATCATGAACTGATCTTGATAACTGAATACACAATATGGTGTCATTGTGGCATTGTTGGAGGTTTGTATCATCAGGTAACAAACAAAAGTTAAATATCTTACTACCAGTAATTATAAATGTACTTCAGTGAGTCTAGGCTATTTACCTTTTTCAATTTTTTCTCAAGCTGCTTCGTGTGCGTCAGGATTTCTGAATGGTTGAGTTGTTGCTTTGACACATTCTAATGGTACTTTCTAAGGACTTGTCCGCTGTTCAGAAGATTCTTCTTGGGTTCCTGTGTGTTTTCGATGTCAGGATACCCAAGCCATTTCACCAATTACCAATTAGTCTTCTTAAGAAACACATATAAAGAATAAAGCAATTAAATATGCCTCCGCTCCTTTTTGAAAATTCATGTGGTTGACATTCATAATTTTGGTAGTGTACCACTGAATTCCTATGTGAGCTTAAACCATTCAATTTCTAGTATTTGCAAAAAAAGAAAAGAAATTGGGCCATGTGTATCCAAGTTGGCAATGTTCATTGACTTTTGACCTCTAATCTAATGAGTCTATCTAAATATAGTTATCCGTCCTTGCATCAAGTTGATTTCAGATTGGATTATTAAATTCAGTTATTTGGGATTTTTCGGGTGCAATTTTCAGCCCATTTTTGGTGAAGTTCAAATGACCTTTCAGGGATTTTACCAAAAATGAGTCTACCTCTATGCAGTGATCCGTCATACAATGTTTGGTTGTAATTGGATTTGGATTTATTATAAAAAATATAGATTTGGGAGCAAATTTTTGTAGCCACTTTTTGGCAAAGTTGATTGACCTTACTTTGACCTCTGAAAAACAATCCTCTTTCAAAAATGTTACCAAATATGTCATTAGTTAACCTCCATGTCGTGTTTAATCTCTGTATCATGTCTCGTTGGAATTGAATCACGGGATTTGAATTCATTGTGAAAATATCAAATTTCACCGACCTTTGCCCTCCATTAGAATTTACCTCTATTTTACAGAGTTCATTGGTTTCATGCAATGCACACATGTACCAAGTTTGAAGGAAATCTGGTGAACGGTTCTCAAGATATTGCGTAAACAGATTCGGGATGGACGGACGGACAACCCGAAAACATAATGCCTCCAGCCATTCTGTGGTTACTCAAAGTACATGTAGGTGTTTTTTCAGACAGGGAACAGATGCCAATGCTGCATGTAGAGGTACTAAAATTACCCAGTTCCAATGTTCAAATATATATATATATATATATATATATATATAAATAGCACCCCCCTAAAAACAAACAAAAACATATATACACTAAAAAAAAACCAAGAAAACAAAACAAAATACTTAAATGCCCATATAGCTATGAAGACTGTTTTAAAGTTTTGCTCCTGTGATCCAGTGATATTGCGAAAGTTTTCAAGCTGACCTGTGTGAAAATGATATAGAATGCCGCCACGTCCCAGACGTGGCTCCTGAACGGGGTTTCTGTGCACTGAATCGATTCGTGAAGAGTGGCGGCCGTTCACACTTAGTCACAAGGAGTAGCCGAGGCCGACTGGAGTTCTACAGGCCGGCTCCAAGTTTCTTGCAGAAAATGTAGATCCCAGATACGATATAATTTCTAGCTTTCAGGTAAGAGCGAGGAAGGTGCCGATCTCTCTGCCGCGGTATTGCCTTGCTGAACATTTAATTAATGGAATAAATGCTGCAGACCTCACTGTCGTTTAAAACTCCATTGATGCCGTATCAAACACCTGACAAATTCCTAAATTTGACTCGTAGCCAGACGCTTCCTCTCTCCGTCCCCAATTAAAAAATAGCGTGCCCTCAAATTTTTCTCTTCCCACTTCTATACCATGATTCCCAAAACCGCCCCTCAGGTCACATGTCATTTTCCCGCTAAATCTTAAAGAAGAAAAAACACACGTCGCCCTCTGTCTATGGCATGGGCGGAAATCCCGGGGGGGGGGGGGGGGGGGTAGCGTCCCCCCAACCATTTCGAAGGGGGGGGGGGGTACACGAGACTGGGCGGATTAAATTTTTTCGAAAAACGTCGTAACCCCCCCCCCCCCCCCCCCCCACGCTGAGAGCATTTTTCAGAGACTGGGCGGGATAAAAAAAAAAAAGAAGGAAAAAAAAACACCTCCCCAAAATCCCATCACTACACCCCCCCCCCTCCCCCCCCCCCCCCCCGCTCAGCTACTTCTTGAGGAAAAACATGTCCCCTCCACCTTCGGGGAGCGATTTCCGCCCATGGTCTATGGCGTCCCAATTTACTCGTGACACCCACCCACTTGTGTTGAAACTAGCTACAACTGATCCTACCACTTTGTGCGATCAGCTGCTAAAAGGGAAGCAACCCCGTTTGACAGCTTTTGTTGTTGGAGAAACACAGCTTTAAAATGTAAGGCCGCTTTCCACCTGAAAACAAAAACAAAAGAGAATAAAGAATCTAGATGAAACGTCACTCGACATTCATTATCCATATAACAATATTCCGATGAAACATGAAATTTGAAATTTGACACTACGTGTCGACACCCTTAAAAATCTAAATCAATTCTGCTAGAACATGCTTCAGAATCAGACATGAAATCATTAGGTGACAGTCTCTTTCCGTTATAACGAGGTGCTCAGAACCAACCGAATTGCCTTGTTATTCGAACAAACGGGCACATTGACAGATGTATACTGGTTTGAAATTGGAGCCAGGAGAATTGCCACATTTTAAAAGTATCTTGTAATGATTGGTCTTGCTATTAATACAGGTCAATCTCGATTCTTTTAAGGAAGAACCCCGGAGGGGCCCGGAAAAGACCCGATTCTGACCTGGGCTCTCCATGTTGGCGTGGTTGGCCAGACACAGGGCTTCCACAGCCGATGCTTGGTCAGTCCACTCGATCAAACCCCTCCTCCTGCGGTCATCAGCTACCAAGAAAAAAGTACAAGAAACATTTGTATGATTACTGAGAACATGCACAATTTCTTCTTACAGGCTGTTTTCAGACAATTTCTCATTTTCTTGATCGAAGTTCCCTTTTAACATATACTAAGCCGAGACACAAGACCAGACGATAATGGCATAATAACATCAATGCAAAATTATAGAGTATGAAGACCCATCATGGACTGAATGTACCACTTAAACTACGCAAATAACAATCTCTCTTACCAGGGAAACCCTGTCAGTGTGCAAGGCACCGGCAACATGATGATCCATATTCTAAGACCATACAGAAGTATGTATGGCTACTTGAGTAACCATGCCAAAACATTGTTCAAAAGTTGTAGTCTTGTGTTCGGTGCAAGCGTTGTAACCATACCCACAAATATCTTACAAAACATTTCAATTGCGCCGGTGCAGCAAAAACAAACTATGAAAGACGGATGTTCTGTCTATTCATAACAGAAGATAAATCTTACATTCCTTTAAAACAAGGAGAAAGGGTATCGCTCCTTGGGAAAAGTATGTTTGGACCACATTTATTTTTAGCTTAAAACTTTCGAGGCGCATTCGAACTGGAAAAATATCGAACGGCATTCAAAGTACAGTCCAACAGCACTCTGACTGCGTTCCAAATATTCTGACGACATTTCAACTACATTCAAAACATTCATTGGAGAACAGAATCGCATAAAAGCACGGCTAGCTGTTGCTGCAACGTCAGTCAGCATTGAGGAGTCACTGAGGAGCATTGAGGTCATGCCGCCAAGAAAGAAGGTAGCCCGCCTATTCGAAATTTCCTCCCGAATGTGACTCGAATTTTGAAAATTTTTCATTCCGGCTGGTTCTGCTTGATTCCTGCTGATTCCGAATAAGTGTGGCGAGGGCTTTAATCGCAACCATGAAAACTGGATGGCTCCTACTTCTGCACCATTCCCACCCCCGTCCTCATCAACACCATTCACACACACACACACACGCACACACACACACACACACACACACACACACACACACACACACACACACACACACACACACAGAAAAAGCTCCCTTAGAATTCTCCACATCGCATACTGGGTGTCATACCATGACGCACCGCACAACAACATCCAGAGATATTTTGCAATTATGTCCGTTTCCTTCCTCATACACTCGAAGCAGACATGACTGCAAACAATATCCAAATGTGGCTCTGCAGTGCATCATGGGAGGACTTTTCTTACATGCGGCATGGATAATTGAAATTTGCAAAGTGTCACTCACATCCCTGTTCAAACATCTTCATGGCAACAGGTTCCGTGGCGCCAGCATCCACAAATACCTAGAATGAGAAAACACAGTATGGTCAGGTTGTCATTCAAAGGTTGAGAAGGTGATTTATCTTCATTTGTATCAATGTGAATTCCATGTGAGTGCAGAATCAATTTCCTCATTAACCCCCTCTTCCCTAAGCCTTTGTATTTGCGGTCTGGCTTTTTCTCACTCAGATACTGGGCAGCGCAATTCCTGTGTAATCTGCTGTTCGGACATTAGACAACAGACTTTGAATAAACTTCAAATTCCTCATATAGGGTGCAATTTAGCCACATCCATTTGGTTACTGTGCACAGTTCCATGGCAAATTTTGCTATCTAAATTGCACCAAAGCTCACAAAGCTCGAAAATATTAACCACGAGCAAAGCAACAGGTTAAATTTCTGCCGTGTTAACATATTGTGTTCTTTATTATATTTACGTTTCGTAATGTTTTGTAAAGCAGAACCCCTGGGGAGCACAGTTTTACTAAGGATGATACCCTCGGTGAAAGATGCTGCATGGCACAATAAATTAATCAAGTACACCAGTCGCAAATTCACTGTCACACTGCATGCCTCTTTATGCCTCTTCCTTCTTGGCACTGCTTCACGTCATAATATAAATGTGTTATAATATTATCACACACACACGCACACACACATTAGCAATATAACAAAGGGACATCAAAAATCCTCAATGCTAATTCCTGTGCCACGTGTTTAATAACAATTAAAACATTCATATAATCTGCATGTAGTCAGTAGATGTTCTTCATTGAGCTAAAAACAAGATGAAAATTGAAGCTCAAAATTGTTGGGCGAGAGGCGGCACGTTCTATACCAGGAAAGCGCTATTAAAAAAATATACCCATTAATTGTTATCCTGCTTAGTATAGAAAAAAAATGTACTTATACCTGTTTGATGGTTTGAGGAGTAGTATCAGGGTGAGCATTGAAGAAGTGCAGAAAATTGGATGTTGGCTGAGGACTTGATGCAGGGAGTTAAGGAGAAGCAGCCGCAAAAAATGACATGATGCACATACATGCATCTTGTTGTGCACAACATCCACAAAGGTCAGTAGAGATTATTATGACAGAGCAGGAGTTCATTGGAACACAAAAACAACACTAACAGATTAATTATAAACACTCCTGCTAGCAAATAAATTATTAAGTGGTGCTAAACGACACACACCAAATATAAACACAATACAAAAAGTAATTCCCTCCTAAGCCCCCCCCCCCCCCCGTGTGAAAATCACATTAATTCAATTCGTCATGCATGAGTGGGCAGATTTTAAGGGCAAAAATTTCACTTTTCAAAAGTCACAAGGGTATTTGTTTATGCCGTTTTAACAGTACATTTTGGCAATTCTTGTGCGATTTTTAAAGTGTTTTCACTCAATCATGACACGAAAATGACTTCGTATGTTTACATCTTTTTCAAAATGTCCAGAGCTTTATTTCACAGAGACTTTTTTCACAAAAATAAAGAACTTTTAAAAGTTTCAGACTCAAGAGAGATGAGTATTTGTTAAACGGTGCTCACTCAACCAGTAAAATAGGTTAAGTGTCAGGATAGGTGGAGGTGCATCCCAGTGAAGACCTTTTGATTATTTCAACAATCTTTGGAAAGATTTGTCTTCAGTTAATCTTGTGGGTGTCAAGTTTCATATTGAGGTGAGTGAAAGGATATGATTCTTGCTGGCAGCCTCCTCATTCCTGAAGCGGTTGTTGTGGCTCCAGGTGTAATTCATGCAGGAGGGAGTCCCGTCAGGCAGCTCACCTGGAACCCGGGGCAGCACCACGGAGCTCAGCTCAGTGAAGCTGTAAGAGAAAAGAAAGTAAACACGCATGGAGAGGTATAAAGTAAAACCTGCTTAAAGGCAACCTATGTGGAAAGACCAGCTGCATACAAAGACTACATTTCTTTTATGTCACTTGAACAACTTGACATTTCTATTAAAACTTCTAACAAAGTAACATAAATCCCACCTGCTATAAAAGACCAAATATGTTGCATCCCTTGAGCAGTCTGTTTGTTTAATGCATCTCCTTGATTTCAGTTTGAAAATACAGGAGAGGTGGTAAATTGGGGAAAGAACAGTGAAATGTGGGCATTTATTTGACATTGACACCCTGTATATTACAGGAGAATTTCACAAAGGTTGATGTAATTCCAAAAACATGTACATATCATCAGCGTTTTTATGAACCATCGCATATATACAGCTCATGACTGGACCTCGAGCCTGACATTTTGTGAATAAACTGTGTCGAGTATGTTTTGCTTGTTTTTCATTGTATTTCATTGCACCCGAATTTATGCTTTCTTGTTTTTTTTTGTGGAGAAATAAAGTCGAATCTTGAACACGTTTTATAGTGAGACAGCCATTGAGGGGTACTTACGAGAGCTGCACAGAGCTGCTGAAGAACGTGTTGTTGGAGAGGTTGGTGATGGCTCTCATCACAGACATGGCATCTCCCATCTCAACCAGGGCGCAGCCAGGCTTCCTCAGGAATTTGATCTGTAACAACAAAAAGAAGAGTTTAACAAATTGAAAATTGAACAAATTCATAGTTCTTGTGACATGATAACCTTACAGTTCAGTATGCATTATTTACAGAAAGAATGGAAAGTTATCTGTTCTCCACCCCTTCCTTCCTTTTCCCTCGCTTCTGCAATATTTGTAATTGTTATGTATTACCACTTCAATGTTACACACTGCAGATATAAGATTACTTGAACACGACATGACAAGATTTTGTAACTTCGACAGGTTCTGGTAAGAATTGTAAAGTATACAGATCAGAATTGTGGATGAGGTAAGGATACAAGTGCCACCATGGGGTTTGGACGTCGGTCTTGCATCATAAGTTCACAATCACTATACCTCGATATCTCCACAGGGGGGTTGATGCAGTTTCAAGAATGGAGTGGAATTGAAAGGAAAAGCACGGGACTCACCTTCAAGACGTTGCCGTAGAGGCAGAGGAGGTTGAAGAGCTTGTCACAGTTCATCTCAGTGCTGCTCATGTTGTTGATCCTTAAGACGGGTTTGACGTAGCCCAGCTCGTGCATGTTGGGGTTGACCTGCATGCCCATCATCTCATGGCCACCACCGTACCAAAAGTCTCCCTGGTCCTGGAGGAAATTCCCTGGCCAACCGGGACCAAAGCCCTGGTCGTAGTAGCCAGGGATACCACGTCGTCCCTGCGGAGGGCCCCGCATGCCCATCATCTCATGGCCACCACCGTACCTATAGTCTCCCCGGTCCTGTGGAGAACCCCGTGGCCTGCCGGGGCCAAAGGCCGGGTCGTAGTAGCCATAGGGACCACGGTGTCCCTGAGGAGGGCCCTGGATGCCCTGGTCGTGGTAGCCAGGGGTACCACGGCGTCCCTGAGGAGGGCCCTGGATGCCCTGGTCGTGGTAGCCAGGGGTACCACGGCGTCCATGTGGAGGGCCATGCATGCCTAGTATGAAGAACAAACTAGAGCAATGTAACTGCCACACAGTTGATATTCGCCTCTTTGCTATCTATATTAGATTTATTCTCATGAAATCCGTATGTTTGGTGGGCAATGTACCATTGAATTCCTGTGTGAAATGAAAGTATCATATTCTGTTTTTCCATGTTTAGCAAATTTTGGCAAAATTCATCGACCTTTGAGCTCTGATCATCATTGGGGCATTTCCATTGTTAAGTATGCTTTTTGGGTTCTCACTGTTCTTTTGATTTCTAATGGCCGTTTTATATAATGTCCAATTGAATGTAATATTTCTTTTACATGTACAGGTACTAACGCAGATGGCAATACATTTCAATAGACTTACATATATTGCAGTGTAAAATGTAGCTTACTTAATCTTACCAACACAATCTGTGTGTACTGACAAGGAAAACATTTTCATGTTATTACCACATCAATATATTGTACATCTGTGATTCCCAAGTTTATGAAGTTAATGCGATTGACAATACCATGTTGAAATGTGCGTTAAATGTACCTTTTGTACACAATGTCATACATGTATCTATATGTACTAATACCACAATGAAATATAAAAAAAATCATTTCTTCTGCTCAAAAGTGTCTGGAAAGTTCCACAAAATACAACACTACCGTACAATATTACAAGCTACTAATTATGTCATAAGTTTTGTAAGATATTCCATTTGCTTAGCTCATCTCAGAGGATAAACATTACATTGCTTCAATCAATGCAGTATTTACCACACATCCACTCTAAGTGTGAAAATACAAAGGAATATTTAGAAATGCTTATTAATGCACAAATATATCATATCTTCTTTATATTTGTTAACATGCAGTGTATGTTCTCTGTATGTTCTCTAACAATTAACACATTCATATAATCTGCATGTAGTCAGTAGATGTTCTTCATTGAGCTAAAAACAAGATGAAAATTGAAGCTCAAAATGGTTGGGCGAGAGACGGCACGTTCTATCGCTATACCAGGAAAGCGCTATTAAAAAAATATACCCATTAATTGTTATCCTGCTTAGTATAGAAAAAAAAAATGTACTTATACCTGTTTGATGGTTTGAGGAGTACTATCAGGGTGAGCATTGAAGAAGTGCAGAAAATTGGATGTTGGCTGAGGACATGATGCAGGGAGTTAAGGAGAAGCAGCCGCAAAAAATGATATGATGCACATACATGCATCTTGTTGTGCACAACATTCACAAAGGTCAGTATAGATTATTATGACAGAGCAGCTAGGAGTTCATTGGAATACAAAAACAACACTAACAGATTACTACTCGATACTACTCTACATGTATGTTATAAAACTGTAACACATGAAAATATGGTAAATGTTCTCTAAAATTACATAAATAGTGAAGAAAATATGAAATGTTATATAATGTCCATGTTAATTTGCTACATTATCTGATACACAGCTCAAAACCTGTATAAAATTGTTGAATTGTAAATGTAAAACTACGTATACGATGTATGTGCAATCTAAATTTGCCCAAGTTACCAATAAAAGCACTTGTAAAAGATATTTGTAATGTCACACCATACTCGAATTCAATTACTGCATTTACAGTGGAACAGTGTATCTGAATTATTTCAATCGTTATTATTTTGGGAACATTGGATAGAAAGCGGCCGTATTCTTACCTGCATTCAAACCTGGGTTGGTGTAGTCACACGTGTCAGCATCATTCTTGTACACCGTCAGAGTCTTAATATGCTGGATAAAATAAAACCATGTAATTTGCTTTTCTATAGCCTTCATAACTACAAAGCAATTTATTTAATCCATTATATTATATTTAATACAAATAATAAATGCATGGGTATACATTTAAGTATGAGTGCCGAAGAGAACACAAAGAGAGCTAGATATAAGTATGCAACCATGTTTCACACCCGATGGCATAATGTTTGGTTTGGCCCCAGCTTTCTAATATAATTTTCCATCTTTTTTATCAATTAAACTCTACATACCATTGTCTCTTAAACCCTGAGACAAGAAAGCATCATGCCACGTACTGAACTTGTCACTCATATCACTGCTATTCATTCTAAGGATGAGCTCCTTCACTTACCCTGGCAAAGTCAATCTTGAGAGTGCAGCATCCATCATATATGTTACAGTTGTGCAGATTCTGCTTGGCAGCATCAGCATGCGCAATACTGTCAAACGTGGTTAAAGACTTAGTTAAAGACAACACTAGTACATAGATTTCAATCTGCACCTATTCTTCATGAGAATGATTTGATCCAAAATTGAATGAATTCTTTCTGTGGCAAAGTTTAACAAATGTCCGTAAAATGTTTATTCCAAGGCCAACGTGTAAATACCAGAAGCCACAGTTACATGGGCATAACTAATCACGCAGTGAAGAAAAATACCTCTGTCTCTATGTTAGCTTCATATGCATTTGCGTTTGAGGCATAAAAATACTTTTCAATTGCTACTTGTTAGAATTGTTTGATCTGAGTAAAAAGGCATAAAAGTACTTTTCAATCACTACTTGTTAGAATTGTTTGATCTGAGTAAATAACAAATGCTTTACAAGGTACAGATGCACACAAATACATCGTAATTGGTTAACATGCCTTTTTCTGGGCTAACTTTGGCAAAGAGGAGAGAATCGTGCATTTACATTTTTAGCCCAAATGTAGCATTTCGTCCCTTCTCATACATCATGGTGAATGCAAATTGATTTTAACTCAAGATTTGGTTTGCTGAACTTCACAAACCACTGTACTTAATTTGTTTCCTCTCTTTTTTGAGAAATGATGCAGGAAAGGATATTCCACAATTGCTTTGACTTCATTTCTCTTGAAGACGACGATCCGCAGAACGTTTCCATAGTTCTTGAAGATGTGGTGAATGAAGCCCTACATGAACAATTCAAATGGAACCATACCAAAACATTAATACATATATTGACCTGATAACTCATAAATATTAGTGATCTTTGCACAACAACAAGAATATCTTGCGAGGATTTTTTGTTTAAATCATCTCCACAGAGTGAGAGATGGTAACAACTCACTTCAAAAGCTTTCTTTTACAATAAAAACATGCACAACAGGAACCTGCATTAGAGATTGAACAGATTGATATGCCTAGACTTGCAAGAGGAGAAATATGAATTACACAGAGCTTTTAAAGGGAGCATACTTTACTGGGACGACAAGAAGCCTTCAGAAAGGTGATTGTGAGTAATCTTCGAGCCAATGGTCTTAAATTCATGTATTGTCCATTTCCAAAACTTGCTGAAAGTTATTTGCCCTCAAATTATCCACATAATTTTAGAGAAAATAACATCAAGGTTCTAAAATGGACAATACATGAATTTAAGACCATTGGCAAGAAGATTGCTCACGATCACCTTTTGAAGGCTTTTGTCTTCCCAATACAGTATACTCCCTTAAAACATCAATTGTTCCTTGTAACATTGTAACATGCTGTTGACAACATATGAATGCAGGAGTCTAACAATTGTTGATTTCAAGTGTTATGACCATGATGTGCACATTTTTTTTTCAGTGAATATCACAATACGGCAAGCAAATGAGCCCTTTCTGTGGCAACTAACGACTTCATTTTACCATCAACAAAGAATCTCAGCACGAGTCATGTCTGTATGAAAAATTATTGTCTCGTAAAATGTCAGTCCTAGCTGATGGTAATGCCTCCACATGGTACTTACAGTAGTGATCCTGCGGGCGGGTCTGATCACGGTAATTAAGAGAACATTCGACCTTTGGCTGCTCATCATTTCCTCTGCCAAGATAAACACACATATAATTGATCATAAGCAGGGAGAAATCACAGTAAACCCTGCTTCAGGAACCAGCTGACTATTAATATTCCCTTTGATAACAATAAAGATTTTAAAAATGGTGTTTTATTGATGAAAATATACTAAATACATAAATCCCGAGATTGATCAGTTTATAGTAATATACAGTCATTTCAAATATATGAATCATATAACAGGTATCGATACCGGTACATCAACAACAACTGAGATTAAGGGAATTGCTTCACATCGAAATCTCTACACAAAGATCACCTGATGTAAAGCATAATATTTTGTTCACACAATGTTCCAAATAAACAACTAAGTAATAATCCAGACAAACAAAAAAAAAATCAGATTCTCATGCACCCTGGCCTGATGATGCGTGCACTGTTGTTGGAATAGTCAAAGAAGGCTGGCTTTCCTCTAGCCCCGGGACTGCTTCCGCGCCGGCTGGTCTTTCCTCCGACATTGATGATGTTGTCCTGTAATGCATGGAATACATTTTTGAAATATATGTTTCTTTAAAAAGAAAACACATTCCCAGGGTAGAAAGGATGATCCCAGAATGATAGAAAAGTGTTCTAGTAAAAAAGAACTTGTAATACTAATTAAGTGATGAAAAAATTACTTTCAAAAGTAGCATTTCAGAAGTTCTTACATTGAGTTTGACTGTCTCTTGAACAATACCATATTGGAAAACTGCAAAACCTGCCCCATATAAAGCAATGTATATACGTAATAAAGCAATATAAAGTATTGCAAAAATACCCCTGAAATTACCACAAAAATATTTTTTAGGGTATTTTTGTTTTAAAAAATACCATAAAAATATATAAAAAATACCTTAAAAATACCTTAAAAATGACTTTCAGGAAGCTTCTAAAATGGACAATACATGAATTTAAGACCAGTGGCAAGAAGATTACTAACAATTACATTTTGAAGACTTTTTTGCCTTCCCAGTACAGTATGCCCTATAAGAGTATTTTTCAAGAAATGTTCTAAAACTATGCTATTAGTACAGTATGCCCTTTAAGAGTATTTTCAAGAAATGTTCTAAAACTATGCTATTTTTAGAGTATTTTTTTTTTCAGAAAAAAAATGCGCAGAAAATATTCGGAAAATATGTGGAAAAAAATCCTTTGGCAAAAACGACTAGGGCAGCGCTGACAGATTCACGATCTTTCGCTCAGCGAGCTAGACGTAGATCTAATTGATAATCCCTCAAAGGTCTCTCAGACCGGCGGTGCCACGCATAGGTTCAAAGGATTTTCATTGCGTACCCTCTTCTGTGGTTGCTCCATGGTTAAATGTCTTTAGATGAAACTGTTTTGAAACCCGGTTCTGGGTTGGTTTTAGTACAAACAACCGCTTAAAACTCCATTAACTAGTTAACACTAAATTCGTAAGTTGTTCAAGCCATGTGCAATCACGCCCGTCGCAAAACTAGCATAAAGAAGGCTGGGAGATATCATTATTTATGATTTAATTTTGCGACATGTAACCAAAATTAATGTAAGCTAGCCATGCAGGCTCGTTTTGTTTTTTGCATCACGTATCACCAGCAAGATCGTGCAGCGCTGTAATTTTGCGTTGTTGGCTCATCCATGGCTCATCGTATCATTTTGTCTTGATTGTGGTGTTTTGTACAAAGTAACGCAACCTATCGGTCGCGAAGAATTAATTATCAAACGAGACATACTAGTGGACAAGTATAAGGTGGTCTGCATCAAAATGCGAATGTGTGCACAGACATGGAGTAGTAATGCACGATGACACCATGCATGGACCTTCCATGGTGACACCATCTACTCATAAGTAATGAAAGGCAACGCTCACAAAAGCTCATAGCGCACCTACAACATACTAACATTTCCAAGATTTGCCTAAATGGTAAAATGTATGTGTTAACAACATTTTACTGCTAGTAATTAAAGATAAAGGGGAGAGGGGTAAGTGGGAAAGAAAATCTCCAAGAGAATGACAAAGTTAGGGATAGAACAGAAGATGGTGGCAAATAAACATTGCAAAGGAATGAAAACTTGACCCTACCCATACCGGGATTTGAACCGGGGGCCTCACGTTGTTACATAAGCGCCTTACCCATTGAGCCACAAATCTTCCCATTCACTTAACATGCAATGCATAGCAGGGGCTAGAATGATTTAAAAGTCGATATTCAAGCTGAACTTCGGCCATAATCCCGATATTTGATTAAAAAAACAGAGACAACTTTTCAACAGCTAGAAGACTCAGCTACGACATACTAAATGTCGTAAAAGATCCAAACGGAAGCGAGATACAGCTCATAAAAGATGCAGTGTCATTTCATGATTTGAAATAAATGCCCCTCCCATTACACGAAATATGTGCATGAGATTTAGACATCATACTTTTAAAAAAAAATTACACAATGAAGACGTATTCAAAATGAAAGTAAAGGCATTTGCTACCATGCCCCAGGCACAACATGCTGAAATTTGGGACAAAATCGATACAGGATTACTGAGATAAGCTCAAAGCGGTAAAAAAGTAAATGACGTCATAGATGATAATTCATTTGTTATTTTCATATGCCAATATAACAACGTCACGATGTACTTAACGACAAAATGAGACATGAAATAACATTAACACTTCACATAGTATTACAAAATAATGGGGGTCACTAGCCATTCTGAGAAGCTATGGCCGATTGAGGACAGTCATGTGTTTGGTAATATTTGTACACAGAACGTATCGACGAACGCACAGACTTTTAACTTTGACGCACCTGCACGACCTTGTTATTGCATGGGAATGACTCAAAATGACAGGCGTTTTTTTTAGGTTTTCATTAAATTGCTCGTATATGACGTCAAGGTTATGCCATGACCTTGAAAATGTTAATTTGACAATTTCATATGTATATCTATACATGGTAGAAACATGAGAAAACATGGCATATGCATTGTTGAGATATACACGCCACTGAAAAAGTGGGGACATGGAATGGAAACAACCAATAAAAATAAAGAAAATTCTAACAAAATTAGAAGGTGATCTGTCGATTAAGACAGACCACCTCATAAATCATGTCGGTCAAAGATAATTTCAAAGTTCAAGCAAAGGGCTACTTACCCGAAGCGCATTCATACAAGTGTGATAAGAAGAGAATGTTATCTGCTTGCGCTAGCTGGTAGACAGGAACTATGTGTTAAATCATACAGCGTTGGAGCTGAGGGAAATTTATGTTGATCCACTCAACAGCGGGGAATCCCACTGAACTCTAAATTATTGTAGAGTTCAGTGGGGAATCCCTACTAGACTAGTAGTTCGCTTTCGATACCGTTTTGTATTCATAGAAGAATAGCGAATTGTTTTGTGTTCACCGTGCACCAACCGTTGGTGTTTGTTGCGCGCATGACATCAGAAAAGAAGAAGGGAATTCCCCGAATGTCATTGCTGTACCCTACAAATTTGTATCTTTGCCGGGAAAAGAATAATGACATAATGTGCACATAAAGTACCGAAGTGTGACGTCATCTGAGCATTATTGTCAAGACAACTGATTATAAAAAAATGCGGGTCGAGCAAGCACCGGTGGTCACATCAGGGACTGTAATTGGGAATGCCCGCACTTGCTTGATAGACAATATAGTTCCAAAAGCAGGTACAGAGAGTGGTACGAAGGCTTTTTCTTTGGAGGGTGCAGTTTTTTTTCGAACGCCCTTCCAAACTAAGTACAGAATGCCCAATCCAAACACACATCCTGCTCTCACTACCTGAGATTTTGTGAATAATAATTGTTTAACATCTGCCGGTCTAATGGTTCATGTTCATGAAGTCAGACAAATTTTCTTTCATAGTAACATATGTGACTTGTTTTTATGACCACGTCTTTAGTTTCGATGATATTTCATCAAAATATCCGTAGGATAATCATTTTAATTGATGCTCAATTACTTTTTCAAGGGGGGGGGGGATGTTTAACATGTGATCAAACTGTAATGATCAAGTTGTATGTCTACAGACTTTATCATGATTCATGATTTTTTTTTTAAATACAAGTATACTTGCACTTTGAAAAAAAATATTATTGATGCTCCATTACGTTTTTCTGGGAGAATGTTTAATTTAAATGATCAAACTGTAATGATCAAGCTGTATGTTTACACTCTTTATCGTAATCCATGTTTCTGTGCTCTTTATTATTGGTGAAATACAATAATACTTTGCAAAAATATATTTTCTCATGATCACATTTACTGTCATTTAATTGAGGTACAACTGTGTGTTAAATATATGCCATCTGCTATTTATATTTGACAGGTATACATGAAATGGTATTAACTTTTATTAAGACGTGATGTTAATAGTCCTTTTGCAAGAGGACTTGTATCTTACTTTTTGTATATTATTCTACATGTTTTGCAAGGCATAACTATTTAGTATCAATCACAAAAAATTTAGTCACGAATTTATGAGGTTTCGCTTGTGTGATGCATCCTGAAGTTTTGGCCTACCCTCTTCTTTTGTCATGGTCTGTGTTATTGATCTGTGTTGCATTTTGGTTTACAGCATTTGTTTGTGTAATCCGCGTTCATGCTACTCTGTGTTGCATTTGGGTTTACAGCATTTGTTTGTTTAATCCGTGTTCATGTTACTCTGTGTGTTATTTGTACACAGGGCCCCCAGGGAGAACAGTGCTAAGCTCATTGGTGGGGCCACCCTGTTTAAAAAAGACTTAATACATGTAAATAATCTAGAAATTGCTATTCTGTATTTCTTTCACTAATATAAGATAGTGATCGAGCAAAGGGATAACAACCGTGTTCTCCGGTAGTGATAAAGCTTTACCTTTCTTGCAATAAATATTTATTATGTCTCCATGTTGTTAAAAAATGATCTGCATTTACGCCTATTATAAAACCAAAATTCTGCTAATATGTACGAACGAAACAAAATGAGCGCCTGAAAGTAGGATTTTATTCATTGTACAAAATGGTAAATTGAAAGGCCGTGGGTCTACAAATGGAAAAAAACCCATTTTGGAGCCGAGGTGATTTCTTCTCTCAAGAAAATATTCAAATCTTTTAAACAAAATCAAATCATTCATGTTTCTCGGCACAATCACCAAGAAATCGATAATTTTATCGTTATTATTTTTGTTTTTATTTCCAAGTAGGCCGCGAGTATCTAGCCAATCTTGTCAGAAAAAATGGCCACACAAAGAAAAACACTAAAGATGACTTAGTTTGAGGAGTGAGCTTCTATATAATGTGACTTGCTTTATCAAAAGGTTCCATTTATTTGATTTATCTTTATCATTTATGCTGACTTTAAAAACAAGCTATATGACCTTGAAATTATTAAATTTTCTTTTCTTTGTGTGTCTGTTGTTGTTTTTTATTTGTTTGTTTATGTGTGTCTGCGTGTATATGTATGTGTGTATATGTATGTGTGTGTATGTGTATGTGTGTTTGTATATGTATGTGTATGTGTGTGTGGAATGGACTTCCAGGAAGAGCAGTTATGAACAGCCAACAGTATAGATATAGTAAGTAGAGAGGGGTGTCTAGTGTATTTAGGTTTGAAAGGCATCTGGATTGAAGGCGGTGTCGGTGTGTATGTGGTGTTTTGGAGTGGTATGTATGTGTGTGTGTGTGTGTGTGCGTGGGGGTGTGGTTGGGTGTGTATGTGTGTGTGTGTGTATGTGTGTATGTGTGTGTGCGTGTGTGTGTGTGTGAGGGGGGTGTGAGGGTGTGAGGGGGTGTGAGGGTGGTGTGTGGAAAAAAAAAGGAAAAAGGAAAAAAAAAAAAGTGTTTGGGTGTGTATGTGTGTGGGGGTGGGGGTGGCCTTACATGTTTCGTGTGGGGTGGATTTATATGTTCGGGGGGGGGGGGGGGGGGGTATCAGAAAAGATTTCATTCTCATGTATTATGGAATTGTTTTATTATCATTACTATTCTACATATTGATTAGTATTATGATTATTATTTTCGTTAAGAGGAACATAAATCATCAGTTGCATATGCAGGTAGAATATGTCACATATATATTGTGCTTATATACAAGTCGTATATCTTGCTTTAAAGTGTTCATCGAATCAAAATAAATATTACGTTTATGTATTTGTATTTCTATCTTATAAAGTGATTTTTTTATTTTATTATGTGAATGAAATCAGCTAAAAAAGTGTGTGTGTTATTTTTTTTATTTACCTTAATTTCATTCATACGTTGAGACAACTATATCAAAAAGAAAATAATAGAGTGTATGTATTAGATGTGTAAAAAAATATCTGTGTTTGTTTTTTTGGTCTTGGCTTTTTTCTGTTTTGCTTATTCGAATCCAATTATGTGTAGCATAATCATTTTATGTATCATTTGAATGGAACTGAAAGTTGGGTTTAACTTCTGAAGCATAAACGAAATGTAGACTCGAAGGTGGGTTTAGGTCCGTAGTAACTGAACTCGAGTTTGAAGGGATAGATAGTTCACCCTGGAATTAAGTTGGTTTCGATGAAAGCAGACACATGAAAGAAACATATAAGTGAAGGTTTGACGAAAATCCGTCAAAGGATAAAATAGTTATGTCGTGACTTCACGTGCGAATTGCTCTCCCATTATGTTTTGTGCACTATAATTCAATAAATTGCTCTATTTCTGCTTTGACAATGGAATTATTTTTTTTTTCATACAGGTATGTGTGTAATACATATGTATCAAACGCGCAGATAAGAGGATGCATATCTTTTTGAGAAATTTCACATTTTCAAAATATGGTTAAGCATCTCGCACGTGACGTCACAAAATCGAAATTTTAAAATCAAATAACTTTCTTTCCCTTTGACCGATTTTCGCCAAACCTTCACTCATATGTTTATTTTTCGTTTGAGATGATCCAAACTAGGTCATCAGTCACAATGTATGTGATGTGAATGTAACACTTTGCAACACACACCCAGGAAATTCAAAGAAAAGTTGACACTTGCCAAACATCATAAAATCAACTGTATCTTATAAAATATCTGTGCTATCATGACGAATTTGATATCAAACAAATGAGTATGTCATGCCCCTTCATCACATAAGGTGTCATCCCCCCCCCCCCAAAAAAATCTTTATATTATTAGAAATAAAAACTTTACAAAGGCATTTCATATTAGTGCTTTTTACTTGTCAGCCCAAACATATCAGATTACACTTTTTTGCTCAGTGGTGACTTCTCATGACAGAAAATGTAATATAAATCATATATTTGACATTAAGATATTTCTATGAAACGATGTTTGAACAAAGAATAGAATACATTTGGTACGAATATTTCTTTTTTTTTCCTTCAAAGAAAATTTCAACTGAAATATCATTGAATCCCAACGGCATCCCAATCACGTGAAAGAGCTTAATACGCTCTTTCATTTGATCTTCATTGTCTTCCTTCTTATCGTATTTTCCTCTTTTCTAGGCGTATAGAGACCCTGTCAAGAGTATTATGCGCTATACAAGAACGGCGCTATTATCATTATTATACCAAATTGCTATAATAATGGTCATGGTAGTATTCATTTTTCCGAAGATACAGTAAATTTTACGATGTTTGGCAAGCGAACAAATTTCACTGAATTCCATGGGTGTACGAAAACTTCTGGCCTCAACTGTATATCGTCATGCATCACTCTTTTGCCAAGGCGACTTGCTAAGATAATATAAATTCATGTCGCCATCAATCAAGTCGGGTAGTATTCCCGAGTTCCATGGACAAGCTGCGCTTCCCATCCATCATCAAATTAACTATTTCCTGTGTTTCTTGGAGACCAGTGTCTGCTCATAGAGAATCGATATAATTATGTTCTTGTGGGTCTTCCCCTCTTTTGCTTTTCGATGAAGGGGATCCCACAATGGGACTGAGTTTATTGTCAGTTCAGGGTGTCTTTGTGGTGTCTATGGCCATGGCGACATATTAGTATTTGTAAAGTCGACTTTGTAAGATAATATAAATTCATGTTGCCGTGACGACATATACTTTTTGGAAAGTCTACTTGTCAAGAGTATTTATGTCGCCGTTTTATTGTTTTATTATTTCGCAATGACGTCATAGGTCTTTACACTTTGGGGAATTCGAGTTGGCAAGCTATATATTTCCATAATTTATGTCGATCTACGAGATGATGAGTAGTCATGATGTGGATATTTAAGGGACACTTCCCCTAAAATCAAGTTGCTTTCAGTAGAAGGATACTTATGAAAGAAACGTATTAGTGAAGGGTTGATGCAAATCCGTCAAAGGATAAGAAAGTTTTGATTTTGTGACTTCACGTGCGAGGTGCGTTTCAAAAGCAAACAGGGCCTTTCACTTCACCTGAAAATGATCCTGAAGCTATGCCTGTGAGATTTCATACACGTTATCGCTAGAGTATACTGCTGATTCCTGCTGAGTTTCATGACTTTCAAAACTGGGACACCCTGTCTTTGACCATAGAATATGTTTTTTCTTAGAGGTATATATATATGTGTGTAAAAATATGTTTCTAATGTGGTATCAAATGCAGAGGTCAAAGGATTCATACCATTTTGACAAAATTGACATAAACAAATGTACAACATAATTATGGGAAAGCACCACGCACGTGACGTCACAAAATAAAAAAATAAAAGGATCACAAGTTTCTTATCCTTTGATGGATTTTAATCAAATATTCATTAATAAGTTTCTTTCAGGTTTCTGCTTTTATCGATACCAGGGTGAACTATCCACTGAACTATACCACTACGTGGAACGGACGGCGCGTGTAATTCACCGAAGCCCCCGCCAATGTATAGCGCCTCCTATCGTATTCACCCAAGAAAACGAATGCCTTCAATGCATTTTTATGTGAACGTATGGAGGTGTTCATGCACCAGTGGTAAAGTTCAGTGGTGTCATGATTTTCAGAGCAAGAATACTGAAAATTTAAATCCATAATCATTAATGTTACACACAGCAACAGATTATTCAAAAGAAATTGAATGTTAGGGCTCTAACACTGCCTCTAGTTTGATGTTTTTTTAATAACTTCATTAACATTTTGCTCTTTCCTTTTTTTCTCCCCTCAATCAATGCAGCTAGTCTTCTCTCGTTTCTGTCCATGTGTCCCTCTCTCTCTCTCCTTCATTTTATCTGACTCTTATCACTATCTCTCATTTCCTCTTACTCCTTTTATTGCTCTTTCTCTCATCCTAATTACATCTTCCTGTTTTTATTAATCTTTCTATCTTAATTTTTTTTATTACTCTTTCTCATCTTTTCTCCCCCTCATTTTCTCTTCTTCTTCTTATCCCCCTTCCCTCTCTCTTTATCATGTAATACACGAAAATAATGCATTTGGCACACAAAGTATTCACCATAAACAATATAATTACAAATAAATACAACAAAAACAACATATAAAGTAACATTAAAATAATTCACCAAAACATAGTGAAACCCAACGATAAAACATTTGAATGAAAAAAACACGAAACAATCAGTAACAGATTAAGTATAGGAAGAAACACGTCAAGTACAAATACACCAGAAGAACAGAACCAGAAAGCGTGAAGAGCTAATGAGTAGAGAGGTAGAGTCTACCCCTCTACTCATCAGCTCTTCACGTCTTCTGGTTTACAGTCATTTTCAGGACTACACTCATTTCGAAAGAATACTCTACTTTCAAATCTCCACTTTCTCGCCTGTCCATTTCACCTTCAATTCTATCCGCGTTTTCTTTTCTCATCGCAGTCCTCCCTGGACTTTACCCATGGTGTCCCGTAAACCTCTCTCGTGACTTCTGGTAGAGTTGACATAACTGGGCTAAAATATTTAAAAAGATATAATTCTGCAGTTGTCAAAATTTCAATTTTCAAAGTTGAGTTGAAATAAGCTGTGCTCTTGTGACACATCAATTCACACAAAAGCATATCACACAGAGTTAACACAAAATGGCACTTAGATTGCAGTCAATACAAGTACAAAAATATAAAAGTTGATAAACATAAATTTAAACCCCCTAAAACACGTTTCCAATATTGACTAATATTACACAGTGTAGCGAAAAGATCAGTAGGCTAGCTGATGTAAGAATTTTCCAAAAGATATAATTAATCGTAGTGGTATAGTTCAGTGGAACTATCCCTTTCATGGTGCGATCTTGGTACGGTCCGTACGCTAGCTAATCCGTCTATTGTTATTTGGCTGACGGCGAGTGATCAGTGTGTGTGCTTGCAGCCTAAGCAAACTGACGTCAATAGGACAATACCCTTCCCCAAGGAAGACAGCGACTTGACTGAGCTACGGCAGACTGAAGATGGAATGGACGTATTGTAACGTACACACACTGCATGGCATATGGAACATTATCCCTGAACCACCTCCTTGTGCAAAGTAAACGCGACGGCGTGTGTTCGCTCGTGAGTTTCCCGAGCCAAACGTTTCCGCGAACATCAGCCATGCACAACCAAGGCTAGGCGCCCATGGGGAGGATGACGGACAGGGAAAACCAGGCGGGAGTGAGAGGAGAACCTCGTAGCTCGAGCTCCAACCGAGTCGGTGCGTCAAATGCGATCGCCGCCACGGACGGGGGATATGCGCCATGGCGTTCGAGTCGATTTTACGTGATTTCTTATTCAGTTTAATAACCATGCTACAGTGAACTTGCTTACCAAAGTGAATCACTTTATATCTTGTGATATCTCACGCATGAGAGACGCAGAATTGAATATGGCGCTGCACAAGCGAAACCATGTGAGTATGAGAAAGGAGTGGTTACGTAACAATTTGAATCCTGTTAATTTGTCTGTGATGAAACTAAAATACATTGTATATTCGCATATTCTCATCGTCATTCTAATAAAGTCAAGCGGGGGTTCCATGTAAATGAAGCTTTCACAATCAAATATTTTATATTGCGTATCATGAATATGTTCAATGTCTAACGATTCGGGTCGTTTTTTCCTCTTTCACGTGCACATTATCATATAGAGTTTAGGTCATCTAAACGAAAGTAATCTATCCATATCGCAATGACAGAGAAAATTAAACGGCAGATATATAAGAAAATTCCATTAAAAAAATATATAATATAAAGACACATCCTACACAAAACATGATCGAGTCCAATCGTAACAAAGGCGTCCGATATTAACCCTTAAATTAGTTGTTATCGTTTGGCGGTTAAGGGACATTATAAGAGCTGCTAAATCACTTTTAGAGTCTAAAAGGTTTTTTTAAAAAGAAGAAGAAAAAATCCGCATAGTGCTCACCGTGAAGTGGGCATTATCAACTGCATTACAGGGGAATTGTAAGATATGAGTCCGGGAAATCAAAATGATTTAATTCTTTATTCAATGGATCGAGGTAGCATAACGTTCTCAAAATTTGTATCTTTAAAATCACCCTGTACATATTAAAATGTGACAACCACCCGCCTTATATACACTATCGCCCTTTGACTCACTTTTGTAGGCATGTACAATTATTTTACTGTACTGTACTGTTACTGTACTTGAAATCCTACGAGCAAGTCAAGCATATCACTGGACAATGGTAAGTGAAGCATAAAAGCTCCATGTAATACCGGCACCTCTTTCGTGGTATTCAGAGTACGTATCTCTCCACTAGTGATCAGTAGATAATTAGATCAGTAGATCACTAGATCACTAGATCAGTAATTCAATCAGAGTGCTGTTCGCGACTCACCAAACTAGGGTCAATATATTTTCTCCGGGTTGGCAATTCTCGAGTTTTGTCGGGCTGATAAAATGGCAAAACAACATGCAAGAATGGGAGCATCGTTTTAAAGAGGCCACAGCAATGCATGTACACGACATTGCATGTATAACGCATTCAGCACCGATTTGAAGCATTTTTATCTAGAGCAAAGCTGCAGTGTCTGTATAATCCACTCTACTTACGTTTTCTCAGGTTAATTACATGTACATGCAAGAGGGTTACATTTTCTGCAGTAGGCCTATCATGCATTTACAACTTGAAACACAATCTCTGTGTTTGAGCATCCCATAACCGTAAAAATCACTCTTTGGTTCGACGTGACTTGCACAAGATAATCACACTCTGCATATAGAAATTGCCCAGTTGACCAGACAGTTTGCCCAAGGCCGAGCCGTGTGTGTCTTGCGATTTAGCGGTATGGACCAAATCTTCGTCTAAAGCGAAAGCATGCTTCCATTGTCATACAGTAAACAAGCGTTTGTTCGTTGTGGTAGTTTTATAGGCACAATAACGTTGAGAGAGTACTTTTATAAAACCAGAGAAAGTGTATATGAAGCATTTCACTTGACAGATGGTACTGCTCACTGTCTGGGAACTATGATGAAACAAAACTCAAGAAGGAGAAAAGGAGTGGGATAAAAACCAGTTATGAATAAAAAGCAAGAGGATAGAGAAGAAGAAAATGAAGAAGACGAAGAAGAAGAAGAAGAAGAAGAAGAAGAAGAAGAAGAAGAAGAAGAAGAAGAAGAAGAAGAAGAAGAGGAGGAGGAAGAAATACAAATGCATATAATACACGTACTGCGTGTGCAAAGAGAACGCTGCGATGCCGATTTTCCTGTGTGGATGGATGAAAGTACATGTATTATGCGGAAATTAGGCATAGGGTTAGAGATATGATTAGCTTTAGATTCAAGGATTAGGGTGTTTTTCTTAACTTATACTAGCTTATTTAATAGAATTCAATGGATACGAAAGCAGTCTCGCGGTAGATGTTCTGCAATACCTTATTGACTTGCACACTACGCAGTGGTGGTGCCCGCCGTGATACATAAATGAACATTCATATCTTTCTTGCAGCCTCTCGGAACAATCTAGAGGAACTAATTTTCCATGATCTTATTTTTTTTAATTTTATTGGTATTATTTATCCAGGGTAGCCCTTTCAGTGGTTGAACACTGTTCTACCAGGGGGCCCTGCTTTGACATACAACACAAACATGGTTTACATATATACAAACAAATAACATGTATAGTTCAATGAGAAATAAACACCATTTTGGAATTTGCATTTTATCGATGGACAAAAACAGTTGAAAAGGTATTCCAAGTAGACACACCTGTAATATTGGAAAGCATATGTATTATTTCTCTTAAACTTGTAACCAAGTATGTATATAAATATGTGAGGGGATTTTGTTTACCAAATTAAAAAAGTGATTTGTTTTTGCAGTCAGCGATTAAAACAGTTGAAAACATATCTCACATTACATCACTTGCAAAACTGGTAAAACTTGTAAGCACATGTACTTGTCTTATCTCGTCCAGGACAGTAACCAAACATATATATGTTTTTAACAAACCAAACATTTTATCACTTTTTGCAGTGAACAATAGCACAGTTGATTATGATTATAATGACTTTTTGACGGGTGTTTCATATTTCTCCTTTATGACACGCAGACTCTAGTGCTAGTAACCTCACGTTTAATATCATGAAGCAACATCAGAATAAAATTGCGTATAGTCACAGAGCGATATCCTGGCAACGATATTTACTTTTTGTCGCGCGGGAAAACACTAACATCAAACTCCGAGCGGCACTCGTTAGCGACAAACCGCTTCGTGTGAGTTTAAAGAACACATGTATAGCCTTAAATTCGATTTGCATGTATTTCATTTCAGTAAAGCAAAAAAGCCTATCCAGAACGATGAAAGCGAGTCACCCGTTGAAAAACATAGTAATTTCATACATAACTTTTTCTTCATTGTTGTACATTTTCAATGTATTTTTATTGTGTTTTTTTATATATATATTGAAATATTTGCACATGAGGACACAGTAAAAAAACGTCCATTGGCTGAACCTGGTGTTCCCCCCATTCGTTGTAAAATTAATAAATAATAATAATTACAAAAAATTGGCACAAAGAAACCATCTAGATTTTTGTTGAGTTTGTATTAAACAAAATCACTCTTTACACATAACTCATTTTCCGCCAACGAAGCATTTTGACACCAGTAAAACACATATTTCCCCACAGAGCGGGACTTTGCCTGGGTACAGAAAGAGTAAAATTCCAGACATTCCGCTAACTATATTTTCTCCCATCTCTTCTCATTGCAGAGCAACCTGCTGCTGTTCTTTGCCTTTGTCTGTATTGCCTGCCTGGGAGTCCTCCTGGCCTACCTTACCACTTCCGGACATCGCAGGAGTCGCTACATGGTGTCAGATGCCCCCGACGTGCCCACGACAAACACCCTTCTCAAAGCTGTCCAGTCGCTCCTCCATAGGACAACTGGGTGTGTCAAGAGGGTGCACATCTTCGGCGACAGTGATATCATGCGCCACATCCCGGAACTAAAGAGCTTTTACAAAGTCTTCACCAGGAGCAGACTGCCGCTGAACGAAACGGACATCGAGTGTAAATCACAGGGGTATGATTGCGACATCATTTTGACGATGGGAGCCGATGTCGCTTACCTGAAGGGGAAAGACGCCGTGGTGTTCGGGCTGGTGCCGACGCAGTTCCGAGGTGACGGGAACGAGCAACTGCGGAAGCTGGTCAACCGCATGCCGGACCCTGGACAAACATGGATCTACTTCAGCACGGAGAGTCCTCTGCGGGTCATGAGATGGACAGCCGATCTCAACCTGGGGCGGCTCAAGTATCACGTGCTAATGACATACGACCAGGACTCCGACATTGTCTTACCGTTCGGCTACTACAGACGGTTTAACGACACAGAGTTGAGGAGCAACAACAAATCCAGCCACCAGGAATCCTCTGAACAGTGGAGCATGCGGCAGGAACCGTCGGCTAACCGCAAGGGGTTGATCTCGTGGATGTCTAGCAATTGCCGCGGATTCTGGCCCCGGCTAAAGTTGGTCGATGAGCTACGAGAACTCCTTCCCCTCGACGACTACGGCCTGTGCGGCCACCACGAGTGTCTTCCGAAACGCTCCGACAAATGCAACCGGCTGATGGCGGAATACAAGTTCTTTTTGGCCATGCCCAACACCGAGTGCAAGGACTACATCACGGAGAAGTTCTGGATGCAGTCGCTGCAGTACGGCACGGTGCCAGTCGTGCTAGGGCCCACGCAGGCTTCCTACGCCAAGGTGGCGCCGCCGAACTCATTTATCCACATCGCGGAGCACGACACCCTAGAGGATCTCGCCGAGTACCTCCAAGAGTTAGACAAGGACGACGATGCCTATGGCCGGTTCTTCGATTGGCGGAAGGAGGGCGAGGTGGTGCGTACCTTCCCGGCCCAGCCCTCCGTGTTCTGCCGGGCCCTACCTTATCTCCGGGTGAAGCGGCGAGAGAAGCAGTACAAATACCTCAGTGACTCCCCCTGGTTCAACGGCTGCCGGATCCCTGCAGACCGAAAGACGTTTGACCTCCAGAGGGACGAAGAGAACGAACTTTTTAATTACGATAACTGGTCGATGTGGCGATGACTTCCATGTGTCCTGACGTTTATCTTAAATACTTGTGTATTCTGAAATTATGATTAAAGTCTTGATTTAGTCTGATACAACTCATAATGATAACCGCTTTAATGCCAGAAACTAACTTTTTATTACGATAAGTGGTCGATATGGCAATATTCTTCCTGGCAATGATCATAGATATATGTGAATTAAGAAATTATAGTCTTGATTGAGTGTTAGACTAAATGCAACTAATAATGATATATATTTATATTAGATTCTATGTTATTTTCTCATGGGGGTGGGGGGGGGGGGGGGGCTTGTGTATATGCCTCAGGCAAAATGGATAAGTTTCACCGTTTACATGATGCAGGTCTTTAAATATGATTATAAACGAACGCAATATTCTCCACAACATAAAGACTTTTGTGTTTTTGGATCAGGCCTGACGAATGTAATACTCTGTGGAGGAAAACCATTAGTAAACAAATAAATACTGTATTCTGTTGTAAAACAACAACATACAAACCAACAAGTAAACAAAAACCCCTAATTTCGAAAGTTTGCTCGCAACTAGATCGAGACGGAGACTTTTTCATTGCTCACCAGCTCATTCACAACATGGATACAAAAAATGTTTATGATATATCACCTGTGTAGATTTACAGAAGCGTATATTTGAAATGAAAAAGTATTAATTTAGGCCATATGCCCCTCTCCCTTTTAAACAAAATTAGCACGTAAATAATAGGCAAAAAAATCCAATAGTCAGTACTAAGAATTTGTAATTTACCTCGAGTTTGTTGATCTTTATATCATACAATGTTCTATCATACAATTCTTTGTGTAGTTTATAATAGTGTTTTTTAAATAATTATTATTCTATATAGCATTAATTCACGCCTCATTCTCATCAAGCACGGCGGCATGTGGTTTCTATGTCCTTTTTAAATGATGATCATAATGTAGGTGATATATAAGCGAAAACAAAGTATTTCAAGGGATAGTTCACCCTGAAGAATAGTAGGTGTGTCAATAAAAGCAGAAACATGAAAGAAACATATTCGTGAAGGTTTGACGAAAATCCGTCAGAGGATAAGAAAGTTATGATCTTTTAAGATGTCAATTTTGTGACGTCACATGCGAGGTGCTCTCTCTCTCTCATAGTTGTGAGCTGTAGCGTATGATTCCATAAATTGCTCTTTTTCAGTTTTTGACAACGGAATGATTTTTTCACACAGGTATGTGTGTAAAAACGTATTTTTAATGATGTATCAAATACATGTAAAAGGCTAAAAAGCTGTATATCTTTGAGAAAATGCACATTATCATTTTTTGTACAAAACATGTACGAGCATCTTGCACGTGACGTCACAAAATCGCAACGTTCTTGACGGATTTTCATCAAACCTTCACTAATATGTTTCTTTCATGTGTTTGCTTTATATCGAAACCAACTTAATTTCAGGGTGGACCATCCCTTAAAAGTGTGATGAAACAAGTGCCGCTGAATGAAACAAAAACCCTCCAGCTTCAACAGAATGAAGGTTGACAAATTATGAAGTTGGCGGCTAATAGGTCACGTGACCCGGTGATAGTCGGGTCATGTGACCGAATTAGGCTTTCGTGGAGTGGGGTGGGTTATATGACGCCCCTTGTCCCAGTTCAGCTGTTGATGTGATACCGCAATACATTAATTATTGTTCGTAATATTGAGTGTCTATTCGTGTAAAATTTGATGATCTGAAATCATACAGTGTTATATGCCCCTCTATACTTTCAGTGCTCTGATTGAAAAGATTACATGTATCTAATTCGCACTCTTGATGTGACAGAGATCCTGTGACAAAAAATCCCCCCCAAGAAAAAAAAACCTGGCAAGCGTCCTTCTGATTCCACTTGGTCGATGAGTTAGACGATGGTGTGAATCAAGTCTGATAACCATGGTAATAAGGTCAAACAACTTGGACCCAATCGTCAGCTCTCCGTCAGAACAGATTTTGCGACGCACATTCATTAATATGACAAAAAAGGCACGAATTAACCATCACATCACTTCCGCATTGTCGCTGTTTTTGTCAAGTTCTGGATTATCCGAATAAACTCAAATTCATGAAGAGAATGACCGTACTAATGAATTGTGGAGTGTGTGAAATAAGTTGAGCCAACTTCATGAAATAAACTTTGCTCAAAATCAGTGTGCTGAGTGAGGATTTTCAAATGTGGAGACAAGTGTTGGGATGAGTTATCATATCGCACGAGTTCGTACTTACACGGGCAATGACATTAACATTACATTCAAATAGTGTTGAATTGAATGCCAAACATAATGAAAAACACTTTTCCACACAATTGTGTTATGTTGCTATCCAATGCTTTGACAGTTGGTACCAGAGGCCCATTCGTAATGTTGCTTATACAGACATGGCATCATGTCATGTGACGACCAGTGATGCAAGACTACATGTAATATTTTCAGTATGTTCCCTCTCTTTTGTTAAATTGTTTGTTGATGATTAAAATCATGTATGTTTTGACAGAAAAAAACCCGCCAAAAACATTAAATTCAGATTATTCCTTGAAGGAAGGTCAAGCCAAGGTGCTTATTTTTTGCTGAGATCATGTGTAGTCTGTTGTCATGACGACGAGCAGTGAATCTATCCAAATTCGAGCAAGAACCCTTTTCTGTGTGAACCCTTACAAAATAATATGTTTGTTATTTTCATTCCTCTGTTATTTTTCACTTTGCTCTTTGAGTAGCCCCGTTCAGAGCTATACCGAAAGTATAAATCCGATTAGTTCGTTACGGACATTGCAAAGACTACCCTTTGGGTATCGTGATTGAGACTCAGCACCCAGATTTAATTCGTGAGCCGACGTTAATTGCACAAATCTGAGCTGATTGAGAAAATAGTCGGAACGTGTTGTCACATTTTGTTGCAACAATTTCTAATAATGATGCTGCTATAAGCAAGAAACAGAGGAGTTATCATAAAAAATCTGTTTTCATATCAACATTTCGCCTTTCAATCAAAATTACATGTAACTGTCATGCAGCAATATATATTTAGGTAAACGTCCCCCAGTGCAGGTGAATTGCTAACCACTGTGGACCAGAGGGTGTTTCACCAAGCTGTTCTTAAGCTAAGAACGACTTTACGTACGACTGGTTACCCCTTCTTGTGCTAAATGAGATACCCAAATTTGGTCCTGTTTTAACATAGTGGGAAGGAATTTCCAACAATCCTAATTTTACAAATCATAAACTTTGTATTGTGACAGACACTTTTTGACATTAAGAATTTTGATTGATAAAGATCAGATTTCAATTTTAGCTGACTCAAAATCGTTGAGAATCTGAAGTAGCACAATAATGGGTAACCAGTCGTGGGTAAAGGCGTTGTTAGCTTAAGACCAGCTTCGTGAAACACCCCTAGCTTTCACTAGACGGCTCAAAAGCATTTCTACGGGCTCTGATCCGTGCCAATTGAACTTTTCTTAAGAGGGTGGGTCCAAATGCCCTCCTGCGTGGGTTGTTTCTTTCCTTCCTTGTTCATTAGGGGAGTAGTTGTATTGGGTAATCTCACGAATTCCCAGTCCTCACACTAACATCATCACTGAGCACCGTTTTAAAAATGAAAACCTAGCCAAAGGAAGAGTAGCCTTTGTACAATAGTCCTGAAACTCGGAATGGATTAGCAGTATACCCCAATGATAAAATGTATGAAATCTCACCGCCATCGCTGCAAGACAATTTCAGAGCAAGTAAAAAACTATCGTTGTTTATGTTTGAAAGACTGTTATCATCATTCACATTCAAGTATTGTAGCGGTCAACGACGGACTCAACACATCAGGGGGGAACGGGCAGCGATATATGCTACTACCGTCGAAGTCTCTCGGCTACAGGAATCTACTCAAAATGAAGTGATCAACATACTTACGCTCACACTTTTCCAGTTCTAAAATTCTGAAGGATTTTTTTTGGGCATAATTCAATTTTTGGACATGCAAAAGGGCTCCCATTCCTTTTAATACAACTTTACATCAAATTAATTACGATGGGAAGGTGAAATTGACGGTGGCATTGGAAAAGGTTGATGGTGGCGATAATATGGTGATGGTGGCGATGACATGGTGATGTTGGCGATGACATGGTGATGGCGGCGATGACATGGTGATGGTGGCGATGACATGGTGATGGCGGCGATGACATGGTGATGGTGGCGATGACATGGTGATGGTGGCGATGACATGGTGATGGTGGCGATGACATGGTGATGGTGGCGATGATATGGTGATGGTGGCGATGACATGGTGATGGTGGCGATGATATGGTGATGGTGGCGATGACATGGTGATGGTGGCGATGACATGGTGATGGTGGCGATGACATGGTGATGGTGGCGATGACATGGTGATGGTGGCGATGACATGGTGATGTTGGCGATGACATGGTGATGGTGGCGATGATATGGTGATGGTGGCGATGACATGGTGATGGTGGCGATGACATGGTGCTGGTGGCGATGACATGGTGATGGTGGCGATGACATGGTGATGTTGGCGATGACATGGTGATGGTGGCGATGATACGGTGATGGTGGCGATGATATGGTGATGGTGGCGATGACATGGTGATGGTGGCGATGACATGGTGATGGAGGCGATGACATGGTGATGGTGGCGATGATATGGTGATGATGGCGATGATATGGTGATGGTGGCGATGACATGGTGATGATGGCGATAATATGGTGATGGTGGTGATGACATGGTGATGGTGGCGATAATATGGTGATGGTGGCGATGACATGGTGATGGTGGAGATAATATGGTGATGGTGGTGATGACATGGTGATGGTGGCGATGATACGGTGATGGTGGCGATGACATGGTGATGGTGGCGATGATAAGGGTGATAGTGTCGATGATGGCAATAGTGATAGTTATTGTGGCGATGGTATAGTTGATGGAGGCGATGGCAGATGTAGGCGATGATAAGGGTGGTGATGATGATGGTTGAAGACAATGACAAGGGAAATATAACGAATCAACTTTAAAGTAAGACCACTAAATACATGAAGGTGTTACATTAGTAAAAATACCATGTAGTAATGTTACTAAGTAATGTTCAGTCATACGAGTAGGATAGTGTATACATGGGTACATCTACAGAGATAACGTGAGTAGGGTTAAATAACTTGCATTCAGGCAAGGAATAATATTCAATGAATCAATATAAGCGTCCATATGTAATATTTTATTTTTCCTCTTTACAGCATTACAAATAGGACAAATTTCGTTTAAAAGGGATTGCACTGACTGATCGCGTGGCTAAGTAACCCTATGCGATATTCTTGTTTGATGTATTTTCTTTTCAATTATGAAATGTCCACATTCGTTATCTGCATCCAAATCATCTCTGCATTCATAAATGGAATCATATTGTACAAAAGTACCATCATCACCATCTCTACTTTCTACTCTATCACTTTTCCCAAACTTAAAACCTTTGAATATGACAGAAAGAGGCATTGTATTTCAACCATATTACAGTGACTCCTAAAATAGAAAAAAATAACATTTAAACCAATCAATACTGTACAATAAGTTATGTCATCAAAGTTTTTCAAAATACGCCAAAAAATATGTGCATCATAGAGAAAATGAAAGTATCAAAGAATATCTAGAAAATACGAAAAGTTAATTCATTAGGCTGATCTATCTCAAATTTATCTTTGCTCCCATTAAGTGGGGGATTGTATTCAAATCTGAATTTCTGAATGCACTCTCACATTACGTATGGAGAGACATGATACAAGCAAGACAAGGAAAAAGGCTAAAAACGAGTCAGGCATGAACAAGTATACAAACATACATATCATAACTCGACCCGACTAAACCAGCTGCGTAGCTATGATTTTTTTCATGGGGGGGGGTAAACTAAGGGGGGGGGGGGGGGCTTGAATTTTTTTTATGGGGGCACCAAAATATTGTGTCCCAGATGAAATGCTGCTCTATGGGAATCATGTGGGGGGGGGGGGGACCCGGGGAGGGGGGGGGGGGCACACGAAATTGTGTGTAGTTACGCCCTTGGACTAAACTATATGAAATTCAGGGAAAAGTCGAAGACAAATAGGTGCAATGTAAGAAGAGGGGAGAAAAACGCGTTTTCCGCATATCGCTTGAGGATCCGCCTTTGTTTGCAATGAAAGTACTGCAAACATTGATAAACCCGCAAACATCAAACATACGAGACTAAAGAGCGAGAGTGGGAAACAGAGTGAAGGCGGCATTTAGAGAGGATAGAATGCGGTAGAGAATAAGAAAGAGAGAGGATAGAGAGAGAGAGAGAGAGAGAGAGAGGGAGGAGAAAAGAAGAGAGAGAGAGAGCGAGAGAGAGAGAGAGAGGGGGGGGGGGCGAGAAAGAGATAGAGAGGGGGAGGGAAAGAGAGAGGGAGTAACAAGAAGAGGGAGGGAGGGAAAGAGAGAGAGAGAGAGTAACAAGGAGAGGGGAAAAAAGGAAAGAGAGTGGTGACAAGAAACGCGATGATGAATAAACACTTTAGATGATAGATGATAGATAGATAATTGATTTCTTTTTTAATTTTAAAAGCATACATAATATTGAAACAATGGAGCCCATTTTTTCAAATCGATTAATACACAAAGATTCGTTCGGGACGGTTAATGTTATCATCAAATCACTTTATATGTGTTGAACATCGAAAAATTAAGCAAATACTAACCGTTTTCCCCAATTTTATATCATGTTGATACAATAATAAGTTAATTTTAAACAACACATGTACAAAAACATCATCTAGAGACATATTTGACATCTACCTATTATGAGTTCTCTCCCGATGTGAAACACTTAAACCTTGAATGAATACAAATTGGTTCAAATTAAATCGACGCACATGTAAACCGGGAAAAATATTCTATCGAAAAACGGCTCAAAATTAAAGCACAGCGCGACTACTCGATAAAATGCATTTTTCCCCCACAAAATTAGTACACAACACATGGGAGAGCATCTCGCACGTGACGTCACTACATCGCAACTTTCTTATCCTTTGACGGATTTTCATGAAACCCTCACTAATACGTTTCTTTCAATGATTCTGCTTTTATCAACACCAACTTAATTTCAGGGTGAACTATCCCTTTAACATTATGTTTGCCTCATGTCACTCACAATGAATACGCATGCAATGCTCTTTAATCTTCTTTGACCCTCACACTCACAGTCATGAAGGCCTGAGAAAGAGAATCTTTGGCCATGGTCCTTGTGGCGTCCTTCATAAAATAAAAGCCCGGCTGAATAGGTCTTAAATCAATACACAGCGCGACTTCCTGGAGTAAGCAAGTATTTAAAAACAGTTTTGACCTTACCACTTTTGGGAGAATATCCGTGCAACGCATAAACTACTTCCTTCGGTGAATGAGTGTTTCGATATGTGGAAAACGAAACCTAGCAGCTAAAAACCTAGATGAACAAATTGTCGTTTTAAGGGATGAATGTAAAATCACAGGGAATATTAGCATAAAGGGCCAGTACACGTTTTTTTTAATGTATAGCAACGCTTGCAGAATGCGCAGGTCTATCAAATTGCTCATTTTATTTCCATTTGGGCAGTTTCGCAAACATCTATTTCACATTATTACTGTGTTTGCATTTCTTTTGGGTGATATAAGCGGACCTTTTGGCCTTCAAACAGACCAATGAATATGAAGACGAATAAAAGATCGGTATATAAATGATAGAGAAAATGTTCTGTCGTTTGACGCGAACGGCTATGAAGAAATTCCAGTGTCGTCATGTAAAACTGACAAGGAAATGCTACATGATACCGCCACACACGTGTGGACGTGACCTGCCCTACTTTGACAAAAGGAAGCAAGTAACCCAAGGGCGTTTTCTAGTCAATGAGCAAAGACGTTCCTTACATTTACATTGGCATCAATGCAACACCGGTTCATTTCATGATAGATTGACATGTTAGATCTCACAATAATATTACCATATCCCCCTTAGATTTTGCCTGCGTGAGGTGAATGCCGAGTACAATCTGCAAACATCAATAACTCAAACTTGAGTGATTTGTCACTTCTCTCCTTTTGCACAATTCGTCAGTAATCATTTGCTATCGTTGTTTCTTTCTTGCTGTTGACAACATGCTGTGTTTAGGCATTTATGTGATTGTGTTACGGTCCCCGAGTCATCATTGTCCCCCGTATATAGTGACTCATAATCAAAGACCCCACTCCAACCTGGCACTCCCTCAATCTTAAACAAACGTTTTCTTTGCTAAAAACAGTGATTACCATGACAGCCACACAATGAAACTACGTAATGTATGCACCCTACATCACAGTGAGTAGTTATACTTTTGACAAACTGTCAGTGACGAACTTTAATGACGTAACTCTACACGTTATGATCACGACTGGCAATTAACCTACCATTGCTACGCGTGATTCTTCCTGCGAATTGTAACTAGGACTATGCTACATGGACAGATAGTGTAATGTGTCAAAGATTCGCTTTCTGAGTGCGTATGGTCAATGTGATGAAATATTCCAGGCCAACAAAAGAAAGTAAACTATACGTGAAGGACGCCAGAGAAACTCTCTCTAATCTCTAAAGATTCTCTTTTTCAGACCGTCATGATTAGGAAGACTGAATACTTTCTATTGACTATTGTTCATTGTGGCTCACATAAATCAAACGCTTGTATTAAAGGCGCTGCTTGTTCATGTTAACGTATTGGTGTTTTTTTTTTCTTTTTTTACATCCGAATGTATAATATATCAGCGGATAAGTCACAAAATAGCAGTATCATAATCATCAGAGAGGAACACGAGTGTGAGGTCTTCTGGCTCATAGACTACTGCAACTTTTTCATCTTGCCTGTTTCCATTTATGTAACATCTTGAGATCGGTATGAAAGCTACTAAAATAACCATTAGCATTTGAATAAACACCACTCGCCTACATGCCAGTAAAATCAAAATGACATGCAATCAATGTTATACGATGTTGACAGTATGTATGCAGCGACTGAGTAATCAACACGTGTTTTCCAACCTCTCCTGGAGATACTTGCTTTATACCCTAGATACCTTTATTCTTCTACGTCCATTATCATCTACGTTGATACCTAACATATATGAGCATCATGAGCCAAAAGAGGAATGCCAAGGTGGGAAAGAAGGTCTCAAAGACAGCTAGCTTGGACAACAGCAACATGGACGATCGCAGTGCCGCTGAAGAGGCTGCATCCTCCATCCATGCAGCCACCCCTGCTGGCCCAGCTCACCACTCCGATCAGGTGCTGGAAGAGGCTGTTGCTGCTAGGGGCTCAGTCTCCTCCACTACAGCCCTCACCGACTACCTTAAAGCTGCTACAGCAAACTTTGAGAGGATGATGGAGAAGGCTGTGCGGTCCATTGTAGAAAGTATCCAAAAAGTGGAAAGGGCATCGGAGTTTGAGAGGATTCGAATTAATGAAGTAGAAAAGAAGAAAAAGGACCTGGAATCAACGTGGTATAGTTGTATTAGCTACATTTTTATTAGAACACGTTAAAGGAGACGTTTGTTGACTATTCTCTCCGCTATTATTTTGTCCGATCATGACCATGTTGGTTCTGATGAATGCCATGTATCATAATTTCTGTGGTATGTGTCCCATACATGTAGGCCTATATACTCAACTGTTTAACGATTGTTTTCTATCTTTCTTTCTGTTTGCCCATTATTCCCCTTCGTGAAAACGCTTGCATATACAAAACACAATGTTAGGTCTGTTAGGCACACCGCCTAGGTCATTAAATGAACATAGATAAATGTAGGCAGTTCGTAAAGACAGGGGAAAAGGCCGTGGCGGTGGTGTTCTCATGTATATTTCTGAATCATTATCATTCAAAATCAGACATGATCTTTCACTTCCTAGCGAAAGTGCAGAGCTGTTATGTGTAGAGGTTGATCTTCCGAGAGAAAAGAATTTCATTGTCTGTATAGAATATAGTCCTCCACATAAAGATATTGATAGTATTTTAAGGTGATCGTGAATCGCTTATGGCAACCATCAATTCTTTGAATAAGTCTGCTTGTGTAATGGGTGACTTTAATATAGATTTATTGAGCAGGACTCCTAATGCTCTTCGATTTCAAAATATCTTAGATTCCAATGCGTTTAATATAATGATTGAGAAACCAACAAGAACTGAAGAATAAGTGAACAGTCATCAACACTTTTAGATAATATCTTCGTGAAAACTGACAAAGGTTATTCTCAATCCGGTTTATTTTACAGTGAGATATCTGATCATCTCCCTGTGTTCTGCATGTTATATGATGTACATACGATTGGAACTAAGAAAAAGGAAATTGCCAAAAAAAGATATATTACCGAAGAAAACATTTCGTGCTAAAATGATGACCTAAAGTCGGAAGATTGGAGTAGTGTGCTAGCATGTAATCATGGTGAGATGGCTTATGAACTATTTTGGGAGAAAAAAATATATCTCTATTTTGATAAGCACATTCCGGTTTTAAAGCAATCCAATAGTAAGAGTACAGGAAAACATTCATGGATTACTAAAGGTATTCTGCGGTCTATCAAAAGGAGAAATGTCTTATACAAGAGAAGCAAAAAGAAACCTTCACCGGACCATGTTCATGAATACAAGAAATATCGAAATAAATTGACGTCAATTATCAGATCTTTACGGGAAATGTTTTACACCAAACGGTTTGAGAATGCGAGTGGCAATATGTCTTCTACCTGGAAAATTGTAAAAGATATTTTGTGTAAGCGCAGCACGACTGAGGCCCCACAGAAAATGTGTCATTAGGATAAGATATCACTTCCGCAGATGACATTGCTGATGCCTTCAATGTCTATTTCACTAATATAGGTCCAATACAAATGGAACTAATTATAGGCAATATCTTAGTGAGCCATCTGAACAATCTCTTTTCCTTATGCCAACTGATTGCATATATAGGGGAGTCACTGAAAAACAGCCATTCTTGTGGTCATGACGAAATGAGTACATCGTTGTTGAAACAAATCGTTAGTTCTATTGTAAAGCTGTTAGTTCATATTTGTAATGTTTCGTTGTCGACTGGTGTATTCCCATCACCCCTAAAATTGGCCAGGGTTATACCTGTTCATATGAAAGATAATGTCATGAGTATCGCTAATTATAGACCAACCTCAATATTACCTAGCTTTTCTAAGATACTAGGGAGAATTTTATACAATAGGCTGTATAACTTCCTTGACAAAAATAAATGTCTCAATCCTGACCAGTTTGGATTTAGGAAGTCTCATTCAACCGACCACGCGTTGCTGAAATTTCATGACCATGTTTCTCGAGTTCTGGCCGCCCGTGAGCATACCATTGGTGTGTTTATGGACATAAGCAAGGCTTTTGACACGCTTGACCACTCAGTTCTGCTAGGCCAACTGGAGAACTATGGAGTGCGGGGCATTGCCTTACAATGGGTTACTAGTTATCTGTCCCAGAGAAGGCAGTACACATGTTTCAATTCTGTGAATTCCAGCGTATTAACGTTAAAGTGTGGGATCCCGCAGGGTTCCATATTAGGTCCGCTGTTATTTCTCATTCATGTCAATGGTATTTATAATGTATCTCCCACCTTGAATTACATGTTATTTGCTGATGATACAAGTGTTTTCATATCTCATCGTGATATCCACACACTTGAGACTATGATTAATAAGGAGCTTCCTAAATTAACTCTTTGGTTTAGAAGCAATGTACTTTCTCTCAATGTACTAAAACAAATTATATTCACTTTAAAGGTCGAAAGTCTTGTGATTTCACATCAATGGAGAGCTGAGAATACGTAGATGACATATATGCTTGTATATAATAATTTGGTAGATTTATTCCTGAACAATAAACTTAATATCACCATTTAGACACACCGAATAAGAACAGTTCAATGTTGTTTAATTTGGTGATTTACAGCGCATAAACAATGCTTTTATCATAACATCAACCAAAAAATTTGTTTGTCTTCTTTGACTTGAAAAATGGATCAGTTTTTGTGTCAGTATGTGTGCTACAGTTTCCGTAACGATCCAAGATGGTGCAAAAATTTTTTTTTGCGATCATGAAAATTCATTAACTAGGCACTTCAATGATTCCAAATGGGTAAATGGGTAAATAGGCACCATAAGAGGCACGAGAACCCTTTCTTCCGATTCAACTAATCTAAATGTAAATCGGAGCAAAGTCGAAGCCAAATAAGTGTAAGGCAAGAACAAGGGAGAGACAAACGCGTCCCGCATATCGCTTTCGGACCCGCCTTTGTTTACGATGTTGGCGATGAAAGTACTGGATGCAAACACCGATAAACCCGCAAACACACAAACGTTTATAAAGGGTCAATTGAAATCGTCAAGTAGACGATGTGCATTCTTTGCTGAGATAGTAGTTGCATCGTCCCTTCTCGTCACCGAAAAGTAACCATGGCATCCCTACGAACCCTCACCATATTCCTAACAAACTCTCTGATAAAATGAAAAACAGAGGAAAGTCCGTCTTCATTGGTCGTGGCCAATCAGTCCACTTTTCTTGTCTTAAAAAAAAAAATATGTTCATATACAATTCATTCAGGTCCGAGTCAAGCCGATCCTGGATTTCATCTTCTCGTCTTCCTGCCTTGATTAATCTAAGCGTTTACGCTTTCATAATGCATAATGCAGCACTCATTCCACTCGTGACGTCACAAAACCTTTGGAAAACGTAAATCATCTAGATATGCGCAGTATTATTGTGCGCACACTTTGCATCTTTTGCGCGCATGCGTCGTGAAGGTTATATGTCATTGGCTAAGAGTTGACTGATGCGCACCGCGCAAAAAACATCGATCTTGGCAACGGTGCCCTAGCAACGTGCGCTCATCAAATGTTTGTTTACATCTTAATCATTTACAATTTTCATAAGTCGATGACAGACCACACGCAAGTTTCTCTCCCATCTGATCGTGTACTTTTCTTGATCTACGTAGCTTTCTACGTCGGGATTTTCCTGCTTACGCTTTGCATCTTCTACAAGAAGCCTAGTCATAAACCATGACAACGATTCAAGATAATGCAGACAATGAGAGGAGAGAAGAGAGGGAGGTTGCGGTAGATGGGACCGGATCTGAAACAGCTGAAGAACGGGGCGATATCTCAGGTGCGCTTAGAGGTGCAGTAATGAGTGAGAGACAGAAATAGACAGAGGAGGAGAAAGAGAGAAGGGGAGTTGGAGAAGGAAATAAAGAAGAGAGGTGGAGGGCATTCTAAACTTTATCAGACAGCATTTTTTCCTCATGAGGGGGACAGATGAAGAGGAGAAAGCGAGAGAGAGATACAGAAAGACAGACACACAGAGAGAGAAATAAGGGGAGAGAGGAATGGAAAGGGAAGATGAAGAGAGAGAGAGAGAAAGAGAGAGAGAGAGAGAAAAAGAAAGAGGGAGATAAAGAGAGGGAGGGAGAGAGAGAGAGAGAGCGCGAAGGGACGTTACTGTTCACTGTGACATAGTATAGGAAGAGAGTTGATTCTGAAGAGAATCTGATTTAATCGATAATATTGTGATGTTGAAAATGCCATTGCCAGTGAAAGTATGAATATTTTATGAACATGACAATAAAATCAATAATCAAACGGCGATATCAGGGATATGATAGAGATAGACTTGTCTATAATTCGAAGTTTGAAATTTTCATTTAAAGAGAGCGAATTCATAACAAATAACATAACAATCAAAGAAGAAAAATCAAACATATTTTAAGGAACTTAGTTGTGTTTAATAATTGTATAAATATCATCGTATTCATTTTCTGTGAATCGAAGGTAGGCAGTTAATGCTCGGTTTTTTGTTTTCTTGTTTCAGCGTGAGACATTAGAACAATGAAGTCTTGGAGAAGTGAAGTAGCTCACGATTCTGTATATTCTTGTAAATTACACATATTAACACGGTTTCATACTTCTTTCAATAATGCGACATGACCCTTCTGACCTCAATTTCAGTCATATCGTTACAAATCAACTTGACAAGTAGAATGTGAACGAATTCAATATTTACAGACACAAACTCAACCACGCATCCATCAGCTACAGAATCTGTCGAGGAAACGGCTGCAGGCAATCCATTCATTCCTAGTACCGACGATCTCCCTTCACCTACCGAAAGTAGCACCCCGCCACCGCAGTCATCCACAGCAACGGTCACGGAGGTGGCGACGTCAACGATCTCGGACACGCAGTGTGCGTTGCCGCTGGTGCTGAGGCCTGTCAGGTTTCAGTCGCCGTACATTGAGGATCAGCCCTCCTTGACGACGGGCCCGGACGTCTTCGCGAATAACATCAAGAACGCCATCGAGCTGCGCAAGACGCAGGAGGGCGACGACGACGAGAAAGAAGAGGAGGACGGCGAACACCAGGAGCAGGCAAACATTGAGAAGGAAGAAGACCAAGGTAACCACAAGATAGCCTCAGGATTATAAGGAGAGCACAATCCATGGTTGGTTTAACAGTATACCGATTATGTTAGATGGAATCTGTTCGCAGGCTGCCTGAAAACCTGAGCTGAGCCAAAGGATTGAACAAAACTAATGATTCGTCCCAAAATCTACCATAAAGTCACAAATAATCTAATGTTCTTCATTTTCAAGGCAGGCTGGCATTATTCGTCAAATAAAGTCATGAGAGTAACAAAACTAAATACATTTGTGGGTTGGAGTTCGAAATCGAAAGAAGAGAGTGTCGGGGATCTGTCGACTAATTTGTATATAAATTATGTCTGTCCGTCGATCATGTCTGTGTCGTACCAGATAACAACGCCTCAGACATCATGAAGCCTCAGCCTCCCGAAGATTCGGACGAAACTCTCGCATACCTCTCTGAGCCGGCCTCGTCGGAACGCGACCCTTCCACTGAAGCGACGAAGGCTCCTATTGCTCGCGCTGGTGAAGACCCTCTACGTGTGCCTCAGGAAGATTTCGGTTTGTACTGTAGGACGAGGTGGAGTAACGTCACCATTGAAAAAGTTTTTGTTGCATTCTGTGGGAGGTAATTTCGTATATTGACTGCACTTTCGGCCGTGGCGGAGCAACGTCACTTCCTCAGTTACGACCTTATTGCGATGAAAACAAAGGCCGCCGACACCCGAGAACCTTTGCATAAGACTGTGTATTAATACCATTAAAAATATCTGTTTTCACATAGCATATTCCGTCGCTCGGACCGGCAAACATGGCAAAGGAGCCATTCTGAGATTAAAAAAAAAAAGAAGAAGGAAAGATCTTAAAATAAGTATTACTTGAAGATTTATAGCCGCTATGGACATCCGCAATAGTTCATTCTGATGCTCTTTCTTCCATTTAGCTTCCTGGGCGCAATCCATGTCGCCTGCGTCACCAGCGTCACCACCATCACCACCACCGCCGCCTCCACCTCCACCCCCATCACAGCCTACGGTGTCAAATAAAGACACGACCACCGCCCCCACGACCACCATCGGCGCCACGACCACCACCCCAACCAGCAGCAGCTCCGAGGTGTTGGTCCAGGCTCAGGAATGGCACGACTCGATCGTGCAGCGGGTGCAGCGAATGCGGGGCCTGTCGGCCTGGCTGGGCGAAAGGAACAAGCGGATGGACGGCATGGTGGAGATACTGGTGCGCTCTCTGGAGCACATGGGCGTAGGAGCTGTCACGGACCATGTGGGCAATCTGGTGAGCGCGCAGGAACGAGAGAATTTAAATGATCTGTAGGGGTTGACGCTGATTATATAAGGCAGATGACATGATTATATCAGACCTACGACTCTGCGAATGGTTGAATCGCAGGACCGGGCGGGTGTTTCACCAAGCTGTTCGTAAGTTACGAACGACTTTACGAGCGACTGGTGATCCCTTCTTGTGCTAAATCAGATTCTGAATGAACAAAGCGTGGTATCGCATTTAGCACAAGAAGGGATCACCAGTCGCTCGTAAAGTCGTTCGTAACTTACGAACAGCTTGGTGAAACACCTCCCGGGCCATTGGAATTAGGCCTATACAAGAGGGTGACGTCACATTTCCAGTCCTAGCCATTTACAACTGCAGACTCGTGTCTCCGATGGCCTTTTCACCCTATCATCATGGTCCGTTAAGAATTGATGTCTTAAGGAACCATGTGTGACATGTCATCAGCAAAGTTGCATATGTTGAATCGTGAAAGGAACATAAGGCTTTATGAGGACTATAGTGACCAGAGAATATTTCACCTACCTGTTTTCGTCGTAGTTAAGATAGATTTATATTTTTGCCGGACATGAATATTAATACTGTCATGATGCAATTTGCTTTTGACTATTTTTTTTTGCAGTTAGGCTTTAAGATGGGAACAGGTTGTTGAAACCACCGCGCCGATCTTTTTCAATGAGAATTTTGCAGCATGCAATCAAAACAAACATGGCAGGAGAAAATCTCTGAGTTTTTTGACAATTTCTTTTTGACAGATTCCTCTCCAGAACTTCCGCCTGAAGTCGGCCATCAAGCTCTCGCCAGCTGACAACACGTGGACATCGTGCGACGAGGATTTTCTCAGCACAGACATAAACGGTATGCAAAATGCTTTTAAGACTCTCATGACATTACAATGACGCATAGATAGGCCACCTATCGGCACCAGACGATTTAAGACACATGCTTTCAGACATGTCAGACGAGAGTGGTTTGCCATTGTCGTTTGCTTTAAATCCTTGTTCTATCGGGTCCTACAGTGAGTTTATTCCCTCCGACGAAATGTCGAAATGTCGGGCCACCGTGGCACATCCGCAAGGGGCAATTTAAAGGGATTTTTCACCCTGCAGTTAAGTTGATTTTAATACAAACAGAAACATGAAAGAAACATATTAGTGAAGGTTTGACGAATATCCGTCAAAGGATAAGAAAGTTATGATATTTTGAAATTTCAAATTTGTGACATCACTTCCGACTTGCAAGTTCACGCGCAGTGCATGCTCAGTACGTCTGAAAGATGTCCATCGTTTCCTTCCCCGCCGCAGCATGGTTACCGAGCTCGACCCCGGACGATCACAACCTGTCGCTGACGACGGAACAGATGCGGAAGTACGAGAGCCAGGTAGAGGCCCTGCGCAGCGAGAACGACTCTCTCCAGCGCTCCCTGCAGGCGGCTCTCGACAACCGCAGCGGGCTGGAGTCGCAGGTCGCTCAGTGGCAGGCGTGCATTGACAGCGCGGGCCAGCAACTTGCCCACGTGACGCAAGAGGTGCACGGCTGCAAATCACGTGAGAGGCACCTCCGACATCTCTTGGGAGAGGAGCGGCGCCTCAAGGTATAAATGTGACTTTGTAGCTTGCATTTTCCGCACCGCATAAAAGGGAAAGTCGTCCCATGATGCACCGCGCAGCTAGCCACACTCGGACTTAGTTTGCAGTGTAGTGTACTTATAGTGTACGAGACCGGAAGCGAAATTACTGTACACAACATCCGGACGTCGCTACGCTGTGCATTATGCAACCACTTTGCCCTAGTATAAGCTGTATGGGGAATTCCAATCTCGTCATAGTGACTGTCAATGAAGAAGGTAAAATAGTTGGCCTGGGCATTTGCATTATATTTTGGACCAAAAGTTGTGGAAAGTTTCATAGCACGGCTGGTTTTAATTGGTATTCAACGAACCCCCACATCGATTCCAGCTCATTAAATCCTCCCAAAATATGATACCTATATGTGTAGAAATGTAGCATATAAAGAGCTTTCCAGCAAATGACACTAGGCCTAAATGTTCAGTTTATTTTCCAGATAAATGGATAGTTTGCGTTAATTACGCTTTAGCGACGTACGCTGCAGAAAAAAGTGTAATTACATAATTTTCCAGCGATATGTGGCACCTCACAACTCTAGGCTCTTCTATAGCTAAAGACCTCCCTTATTATTTATATCCACTTCTCAATCGTTTATCAATGTTGGCACAGGACTCTATCGTACAGCAAAACTTTGCGATGGCTGTCGAGCATCGGGGACAGTCGGCAGAGAACGTCATCGCCTGGCAGCAAAGTAACGAGCTTACCGGAAGTCAGCCGCAGCCGCAGCCTGTCCGGAGCGACGACAGGGCGAACAGCGGACAGGGAACAACTGCCGAATGGCATGCCGGGACGGGTAATGCGCTGTTCCACCAGCCAACTATGGGAGCTCTTGCTGCGTCGTCTGCGCGGACGGGGCAGCAGCACCGTCCGCTGCTAACCTCGCCTATGACAGAAAGGCGACCGTGGTACCGCAAACAGGTGTCGTTCGGTGCGTCCAGGGACGCGCGCGGCAGTAGACAGAATACGGGAGCGTCACCTGCGCGCTACACGAACGCATCCTCACCCAGATACGGGCGAGGATTTGGTGCTGCCAATACTTACTTTAATAGGTCCAACGTGCCTGACAGGCAGTTTACAGCCTCACCGCAACACGCAGCTCGACAGGGGCATATGGGGAGTAGTATTTATCATCGGAGGAGGCAACATGGCATGAATGGTCGTTTCAATCGCCTCCTCGATGGCTTCTTCGATAATCTGAACCGCATTGAAGACGCACTGAAGCAGCAAGGCATCCCAATCCCCGCCCCCGCGGCCGGCCCTGTCTCTGCCGACCCTACCGGCGCACACCCCCGACACATTACCCAATCCACCCTACAGCAGCAACAGCAGCAGCAGCAGCAGCAACAACAACTGCAGGATGACACTGCTTCACAGCTGCCGACCAACCAGGCAGTGTACTACACCGCAGTAGACCAGCAGCCGGTGATGTACGACCCGGCACAAACAACCGACGCCCAGTCTATCCAACAAGTCCAGTCTGTCGCTGTGGTCCAGCCCGCCCTCTCAGCGGTCCATCAAACGAGCCAAGAGGACTTTCCAATGGCCCAGGCTGTCGTCCAACCTCATCAGGTCCACTTTACTCAAATCGAAGGTCAAGCATGCTGACAATGCAATAGCACAAGCGTAGAAGAAGCCAATGTTTGTGTAAATGTACAAAACTGTATACTCAGAAAATGTACTTGTGATATCGAAAATTGCGATATTTCAGTGCTTGTGACTTAATGCGTTTTCTTTCTTGTACATAAAGATGGGAGGTCTAACATACAGAGCTTCAACATGACTTGTCCGAACCATGATGAGATACTAATGACACATCTCGTACAAGAAACGTTAACGCATTTTGGCCTGATCGAGATATCATGCAGGACAATGATAAATGTATCGGTTCTGGACCCTTTTACATAACACTTACCATCAATGATAATTCTGCCATCAATGGTAACTACCATTATAACGTCGCTTGACAGCCAATGAAATTCAAAGTGTCCATATAAATTACCATTGGTAACATAGTTACCATCAAAGGTATGTTTTGTGCAACAGGGCTCTCTAGTCCGGCTAGATTTAACCAAAGCAACCTAGATCATCTGCGTCACAGTCTGTGGGAAATATACTGCCGGTCATGCTCATATAATAACTATGCAATCGCTGAATGTCAATATTTTGTTTCAACTCTGCCAATGAAATGATTGCCATCGCGTTTTGTTTAACTCTCCCTTATGATTGCGATAAGCCGGGACAGAGGGAGGGTGTTTTCAATAATAGGAAGCTATCAGTTTCCCAAAAAACGAAGATAATAAGAGGGACAGTGACCAAGTACATCGAAGTGTATGTCACCTTCTTGCGTAGTGAAAATTGCTCGAGAAAGATTTCATCATGCCCAAACCTTTATACAAACCATGTCTCTGTGGTCTTTATAATACCTCCTTTTACAAAGAATTCTGGAAGCAGGTCTCTTAGAGACGTTTATAAGACAATTTTGCTAGAGCGTTCGCAAATTTCAGATGAAAACAGAAGAAGAATGCCTTGCAGTTGTGTCTTGAAAGAGTGTTATGATCATCGGTAGTAAAAGATTTGTCATTCTGTCCGTTCTCGAGCATTACTTTTCTACCTCCATCGACTTTGTGGCGAAAAACCCAATCATGACATGATTTTATTAAGCCATTTCTTGCTAATTTTGTTTACATTAATCAAGGAGTAGTAATTTGACGCACTTGTACCTTTTGAGTAAAAGGAATACAAGTTTGTGGATGACATTCAAGATTATCATCATGCGTTAAACGTTGTGAAGAATATATTGCAATCATGTTACGGAATAATTTTAAGACAACTTTAGCTTTGCTTTCTAAAGTGATGAAGTATAAAGAAATAATAACCCAAGGTAAATTCAAATACATAAAGAATGAAGCTAAAATAAACTGGCGTCTATGTGCTATGCATCCTATATTTATATTTTCCGATACTGTGAAACGAGTTGATGGTCAGTTTAATATCAACGATGCGTGAACTACTTTTCCTGCAGAAAATGAATAAACCATTTTTGTTGCCAATGTCATTTATTTTGGACGGTTGGTCGGTTATTTCATTTCGTGAATGGGTAGGAAAGAAAGGGCCATTAATAATATGTATGTATATGTGTGTGTGTGTGTATGTATGTGTGTTTGTGTCACACTGTGTGTGTGAGAGAGAGGGAGAGGATTGTGGGGGAGGGGGTAGGGGTAAGAGAATAACATAAGAACACAAGCGGTGAGAGCGAGAAAAGAGAAATATAGGGAAAGAGAGAGAGAGAGAGAGAGAGAGAGAGAATAGTTGCGATGTTTGAAATCGTATCAATTTATTGACGTTTACCTGTCAAATTAAGTTAAACGGGTAGAATGTAAGATTCATATTTTGTCGCCTCAGGGGACGTTTTATCAGCACAAGGGACGCCCGTGGTAAAGACTACTGATGAATGGAGCGCTATTCTGCTATGAAGTCCATATTTTTTTTTTTTTTTTTATCACACCACACCTTTAACTGTGAAATAACCACCCTCTCCCTCCGCCACATCACATAAAAAAAAAATGACATCAATAAATGGTGGCACGACAGCTCAAATAATGTTCTTTTAGAAAAATCTGACACTTGATGGAAAAGTTCACCCGAAAGTATGTTGTTTTTCAATTTAAGCATAAACGTATAAGTGAAGGTTTGATGAATATCCGTCAAAGGAATAGAAAGTCATGACTTTTTAAAGTTTTAATTTTGTGACGTCAAGTACGACCTCCTCTCCCATAGGTTGTATGCTGTAAGATTATATAAATTGCTCTTTTTCTGTTTTTGATGAAGGATTCCCCCCCCCAATAGAATTATGTGTGTAAACACGTGTTTCTAATGATGTATCAAATGCACAGATAAAATTATACATATCTTTATGAGAAAATTGAAATTTTCAACAAAAATATAGTACACAACATATGGGAGAGCATCTCGCACGTGACGTCACGAAATCAAAATTTTAAATAGTCGTAACTTTCTTACCCTTTGATTTTCATGAAACCTTCACTAATGTGTTTCTTTCATGTCACTAGTTTTATTCCAATCAACTTCATTTCAGGGTGAACTATCCCATTAATGATATTTTCCCACACCAACATGAGAGAGCCGTGCTCAGCCACATGCCAGCCTTAATTGGCCTCCCAAGTTTAACCCTTCTGTTGTTCTTCCCCCATTTTTACTGAAATCCCGTTCCAATCTATTTGTATTTTCCTTCGTGTTTTTATTACGATTGTATTGGAGTGAGAGACAATGGCCCAGCATATACTATTTTATGTGGTTTGTATATGTTTGCTTAATTGTTTTTTTTTTAAAGAATGTACTTGAATGTGTATACAAGTTTGGCTACGTGTCATAACATTTGTATTTGTGCAGTTCTTAACAAATAAATCACATTAATTTCTCACTACCCACTCGTTCCAAAATATAAAGCACATCATACAAGTAATTCCACGTTTTTCTGGGAATGGATTACATTTATTTCATAATGTTTCTATGAACTGTTACATAACGAATCATAATAATCGTTTTCCTCACATAATTCACCAAAAACACAAATGACCAGGAGTTCAAAATAAGCAACTCTCGCAAAACATCACTTCCCTTGCAACAGGGAAAAATGGGTATCTTCCAGATTTACAATAACTATCTACAACAGTAATAAAACTTTCAAATGTATCTAACAAGTATAATATGTCCGTATACTACGAGATAATACAAATATACCGACATTTAATCCCGAAGTATAAACGAATGATTGATACATTTCAGATCATAGTCCTATGGTGGCGTGAGCACGTCAATATATGAGACGGGGACACAGAGTGGAAAAGAGAAAGAACGAAATTAGACTGATAAGTACAATAAAATGACAAGAGTACAAAGCATTCTGGGAATGATTGCAAATGCGTTTGTTGGCCTTTCACTGTGACGTCATCATAACATCATCAAGGAGGTAGGACATGTGCCAAACTTTGGAGCACGGAATGTAAACATGCATGGAGTTAAAACCCCATACAAAAATATAATTTGTCTTGACATTTCCTCAAGGTCCTGTGAAGGTTCCCTACCTCATACCCCCTCCCCCCAAAAAAATTAAAAAAAAACAAGATGTGAGAAATAAATAAGCCATAGGGCAGAACTGCCACCCCCCATTACAGACAACATCTGGGTCAATTATCACATGAGAATACAAGTACATAGTTTTCCCAAAAGTTTTTGTAAAAAACCTCTTATCATGACAACCTACATATATCTAAAAGAACATGGAGTTTAACAATTCAAAATAATGAATCATTTCTTTAAAGAGGGGAATGAAATTAGTTGTAGTATGACTTTGAGTGTATCAAAATATTGGCAGATATTTGGGGTCTTTCACGTAATCTCCAAATATACCTAGTTACCTTGCCTGAACTAATTGATGCCGGGTCAGGCAAACGTTCATACCATGAAGCTGCTTGCATAAGTCCACACACGATTAGCAGATATCCTTCTATTTACCTTGGTGTATGGTATCGCACGAAAACCACACCAAGAAGACTCTTTGTCTTAGACAGTGTGAGGCATCATAACGATTCGGTCATGCAGTGTAGTACATTAGCTGATATGTCAGAGATACCTCTTCACTGCTTACAACAAAGGCTGATACAACTGATACTGCCCACACGGTTGATGTTCACCCACAATGCAATGCTCTCTGCTCCAGCCACATACCCAACTGAACACTCCCGTCGTTCTATTTATCCAACATTTACAAAAAATGTAATCCTCAAATCACACACTCCAAAATAAGTACGTGGTAACCATTGACCATGTACCATTTCACAGCTGACAATTTATAGCCTCCTTTCATGCATGAACTTAAATATTGCATCGCTATTGCATCTTTTAAATCCTCAAATGAAAGTACTGGAAACAAATTCAATTATTGACAAAATGGAGTATGCTGCAGAGTACAATAATTGCAAGTGGAAAGAATCTTCTGATATTCATGCACATTTCTCATACCCTGTACTGACCAGCATTAAATTTAGTATTTGTTTATTTATTCATTCAAGTATAGCAAATACTGATTAGGATGATAGTATCAGCTTAGAATACTTGCATAAAGCACATCATTATACAGTCCATGAAAATCAAGATACAGTGTTACCAACATATCAATCATCCACATTTGAATATCAAATTCATGCCCTATAAAAAAAAAAATGCCCTATGATCTAATTAATGACTTTCCGTCGTAGTTGTGAATCTCTCGTTTTTTCTTTTTATCAAGCTTGACATGAATGGACACAGTTAATGACAAAATGTCATAATAAAAGAAAATAATATCTGCAGAGATTTCACATGATACATGTGGTAATGCGCACTCCTGCTCGTTCCTACTATCATTAAACAATGTATATCAAGAAACCCATCTTATTTATTTTAAGAAGAGTTTCTCCCCCTGGATTGAGAAATCAAATGACATGCCAAACCACCCTGGGAAAAAAAACATGGGGAGTATGAATGAGGTCTTGCACATGTAATCTGCATTCACGTTGCATAAGAATATAACACAATGACTATGACTATGACTTCTAGATCTGCAAAGAGCATATTGACAGATCTTAAGACAAAAAATATAAATAACCATATAAAGAACGATTTCTGCTTGTTCATCCGATCAACCTCAAAAGACACAACTCTGTTCAATATGCCTACATGTAACCACCAAAAATGGTTTTGTGACCTTCAATCCGCAACACCTATGGAACAATGTGACAATGACAGGAAGTCTAAAAGAACCCATAAAAATAAGACATTAATATCTCTCACAATTATTGCCTTTTACATCAAACAACACTTAAAAAATAGTTAATATCGTGTGATAAATATTTTCTCTCTCTCTCATTTTGCAGATCTGACACAAACATTGCTTGCGACGTTATATTTGCATCATGAAACAGCTCAATTTTGAATAATACCACAACAATTGCAAGGAGATACAGGTCACTAGTAGTATATACATTTTTCATAAAATCTTATCTAAACAAGAATTTACAATACCTAACGCATATATATATAAATATATACAGTAGTTATTTTTTTTTAGAAACATATAACAATTCAAATGTTCACTTTTCATATTTCTCTTCACTCATTGCAATTATCTGACACATGGGCAATTTAAACACACACACACAAAAATTAAGAAATGCAAATATATTCGTTAAATATTTCTGGGGAATGCAGAACTTTGCAAACTGAGTTGCACAGAAATATCAAATCTGACAATATCCTTTCTCTTGAAGGAAACTGCCCAAAATGGAATGTGCATTTGCAGTCATTCTTATTACAAATCTTAATGAGCTACAGGAGTGAAAGACACGCTGATTTGATGGGAAAATCTCTCAGAAGTGCTTGCCATAGATTCATTCAGAGCAGGCGCTTGTCAAGTAACGGAATGCATGAGGTAGCACAATGCACACTACACAGTCTATACAACAACAAGAACCAACCACAACACTATCCTCTGCTTGCACACTTGTAACAATTGCATATTTGAATATTCATTAGCACTATCCTCTGCATGCACACTTGCTACATTTGCATATTTGAATATTCATTAGCCAAATGCTTCTGTTCTGATAGCAACACCATGTACTGACGAAAAAACATGCATTATGAGGAATTTTGGTTTTTGCATGGGTAGTCCATCATCTTGAAGTTTATGTAGGTTACATTTCAAGTGTTTAAATTCATTTAAAGATCTACTAAAAGATCAATCAAACAACAACATTAGTCTCCTTAAGTATCCTATAATCCTTAAATTGGTAATGGAGAAGCTAACATGTCGAGCATGAATTACCGTTTCATTACTTTGTCACAGTGCAAGGAGAGAAAATAAAATGGACGGGTGAAGAGAGATAACCTACTTGCCATGAACATTGAAAACAAAATAGAATGCCCAATGATTGGGAATCACAGAAACAGGAGGTTGAGGCACAGTATTCCATAAAACACAACCCATTTTACAACCATTTTTTCTTCCTCTTATGCAGCCCATGGATATGGACATGAACAATGAAATGCATGCAACCATCCATTATTTATCTGACAAAAATTGAAAATTCTGTGTGTTAAAAATCTCTATTTAGAGCTAAAACATAAAAACAGTCACTTGAATAACAATTATACACATCCATATTGATAAACAAAAAATTATAACATTTGAAGCGTAAAGCAATTATTTCATAGGATTCCCTTTGACACATGTAAAGTATGTTGATATGTACAAAACTAAGACAAAATATTTTTACAAACGTAAAACAAAAACGAATATGGCTAGCAACAAACAAATAAACACTTATATGATGGGGCATGCTTTCCTAAAAACTATGTTTATTGGGTTTATCAAAGAGTTCAGAAAAAGTGGTAAACGAGGGCACATTTCATAAATCAGCATGGACTTAAAATTATGCTCTTACTTTTGATGGTAACATTCCTTTGGACCAAGAATGCTGGCATCTCCATTACAACAATAATGTGCACATTATTATTTTGTATTTTGGAATGATAACAATTTGTAACTTTGCTGAAGATCAAAATCCATTGGTATTTCAAAAAGTGTGTGCTGTATGATTTAAGAAAATTACATAGTAAACATCATGGATCCATCATTCTAAATGTGTCCTAAATGAACCATGTAAATTTGTGGTAACCACATAGTATAGAGCATTGTTTATTTTATTTCAAACATTTACAGGAGTAGTTTTTCTTTGCACCGAGTCACTGTGGTTTTTTGCATCGCGGGTTCTACACTTGAATCCGTGTAATGAAAGCTCTTGCATAAAATCGGAATGGCAAAGTCTGGTGATGGACTAATCTGCATAGTCTATATGTAGATGACCTGGTCAACTACTAACAACTTGTCAGAATTTCTCGCGCTTGCTTACCAGGTAAACCCTTAAAATTCCCATGTCTCATTTACTATAAGCAAATAGGGCACATCTTGTGTTTTTTGAATGTTTACTGTTTTAACAAATGTTTATTACACAAAATAAAACAGCCTGCCAGCAATTTTGGAAAATGATTTGCAGTCCTGTATTCAAATTGAAATACCAGAATCACCACTAATATGACAGAAATAGTGGCACTGCGTAACTTTTGGCAATGGGTTTAAACAGAACAAACAAACAGACAATATCAACCAAATCAAAACATGATGCAGGCAAAAATCTAGTTTACTATTTACATGAATAAAATCAGCCAGGGTGTTCCCCAGCTTGACAAGAGGTCTGAGAAAGGTACGCAAACACCAGGGCCCTGTTGCATAAAACTTACCATTAATGGTAAATTTGCTACTAATGGCAATTTGTATGGAAAGCATGAATTTGACTGGCTAATGAGCTGTGTTACCATGGTAGTTACCATTGATTGCAGAGTTACCATTAATGGCAAGCTTTATGCAACAGAGCTCAGAAGAGAATAAATCAAGAGGCAAACTTGTGAGACAATGACAGGGACTGGCGGGAGTCGAGGGAAGACACTGGACGTGGCTTAGAAAGTTCCATGCAATGATCAGAGCGGCTCAAACTGCCAGGCTAGCCAGCACAGACAATCAGGGCACCGTTGCATAAGACTTACCATTGATGGTAACTCTGCTACCAATGGCAGCTTCTATGAAAGCCTTGAATTTGATTGGCTGTCAAATGATGTTGCCATCGGAGTTACCATTGATGGCAGAGTTACCATTAATGGTAAGTGTAATGCAACAGGGCCCAGACTGCCGATTGGAGGGTTGATTTTGGATCGAAATACCAAATAGCAGAAGGGCTGTACTGTACGGTGATATCTGAATATCACAATTTTTCTGTCCTGTGATATGCACCGCTCTGCCCGCTGAATAGTATCCTAATCCTTCAACCTTTCCCGCGGACCACCTAAAACCGATATGTAAGCCCGCTTTTGCACACTATGCATGAATGGTATACCAACAGTAGCTGGCATGGGAGGTACAAAATTGGCCCATACTACCCCCACTAGCATTCTGAAGTTCAAACACTCAGCTAGAGACTTTGGTGTTAGTTTACATTTGTTGCATGCTGTGTCTTTGCATGGGTCTATCATTTATATGTGTCTTTTGGAAGGCCCCCATATTGTGAGTCCCTCAATTTCAGCCACCCAACCTGGGCCCCACATCGCAAAGAGTGAGTTGCTACAAATCGGAACTTTGGCATTGATTGGAGCCTTGCGATCTCTTGCAACTCACTACATCACAAAACCATGACCGCGATCTTTAGCAGTTCAACCCCATATTTGTTTAATTGTATGGTTAAGATTAACTTACACAAGCTACAATCAATATCAATCGCACATTCATAGGTTCCTTGTGATACGGATATACCCTTGATTTATCAGTCGTACGGCCACCCTATTTGTGATATGGGCCCCTGTACTGCCAATGGGATATCTTAATTTAGTCATGAGTTACCTTGATGTGAGGGCAATGCTGGTTGAAAGGTGATACGTCTCTCAGACGGAGTGCACCTCCACATCCACGGACATAAAACACAGGGCCTCACAAGGAAAAATCTACACATATGGTATGCACCCTCTGTCACACTCTTTATCCTAACATCTCTTCCCACGGCACATACACACACATACATACACACACACACACACACAGACATCTTGTGACATAATACATGTAGATAAAGCTGGGCCACATTGCATAAACCTTTACGACTTACTGCCGATTGTAACTACTAAGGCAACAACTACAACAATCGCTGATGGAAATATGCAGAAGCTTTCTCCACTGCGGGCAATTAGTGCTGAAGAGGTTATCCCTTCTCCGTCTCAGAGTGAAAAGAAGGAAACTTCTGCTTACTGACTCCTGAGTGGACAACGCTCAGAGCTTGTCGGCTGTTTCCATAATAGTTAGAATGGCAGGGATTCTGCATACAGCATGGCACTGGGGTGCCTCTAGAGGGCGGGCAGGGGGCTAGGGGTCTGGAGTCAGCCGAGGAGGGGGTGGGGGTTATTCCGGAGATGACGGTGAGTCCGGAGACTCATCCATGTCCTCCTTCAACGGCTCCTTGGAGATGGACTCCGGGATGATGGAGCGGCCCAGGTCCAGCAGCTTGCCTGGCATGGCGCCGGGCTGCATGCCCTCCACGGGGCCGTCGCCCTGCAGCGACTTGAGCTGCAGGTTCTCGCCGTCCACCGTGTCGTACTTCTCACGGTGCAGCTCGGGAATGTTCACCACGCACTGGAACACGTCAAAGCTCTTCCGCACATAGCCGCCCAGGAAGAGAAAGTTTGTGAGGTACGATACAGCTAACAACACCATAAACGAGACGGACATCGAGAACGTGCGGAACGGAAAGAGCTGCCCATTCGCGTCGTTGTACATCGGGTACTTTATAAAGGGGGGTATGCGGAGGGTGGTGTCACCCCCACCCAGCCGCAGGAACAGCCCCACGATGTAGGCCATCAGCGAGCCGTAGGTGTTGACCTTGGAGAAGTAGACGACGCAGAAGAGCTGGGGAAAGAGGACGACGTAGACAAAGTCCGAGCAGAGAAACCACAGGGCGTAGACGGACTTGATGGTCAGCCCCATCACCAGGGCCAGAGCAGTGACCACCAGGATGGAGATACGAAGCACCCACAGCAACTCTCTCTCCGTGGCCTGCCAAGCAAAAACAAAAATACCGTTGAGTCAAACAGGTATAATAACTATCATCCAATTCTCTATGCAATGTAATGGGTTACAAAAGTAACACTTTCAAGAGTTAATTACTATCAAAATTTCATACAAATCAAAGAGGGATGGAATCAATCTTGTAGACCTTCTTATATGAACATTTATTATTCATTACTCCTAGTTGAAAACTTGCACAATTGCTCCCATTTGTTTAGTTGACCCTTGTGAAAACAGGGCCAATTAATTTCCAAATAATTCACACACAAAAAAGTTGGGATTTGACTCACAGCCTGAGGAAGACCACTTTGCAGACCTTTTTCCAACACATTTGTGCATTACTCTTGGGTAAAATCTTGCCAAATTGCTTTCAGTGGTGTGGTGTATATCAAGCAAACTAGGCCTCCCCAACTCTACATAATCTGCATACTTGCACAATTTTCCAAACAGCATATAGGGAAAAGTCCTCTCATAACGCACCACACAGCGACATAGTGACTTTTGTTGTAGTCGCGTCCACTTCCGGTCTCATACACTAGAACAGAAGCAAAAACTGAATGTGGTGAATTATGGGAAGGCTTTCCCCGATATGCATCTACAGTATCTTGAATCTTGTACTTCTTTCTCTACAGTGCATAGGGACATGTTTATCCACTATGTGCTACGCGCTGCGCTAGATAACAATCACTCATCAGTATCATTATTATCAGTATGGAGGATTGCCGTCATTGTTTTGTGAAAACTCCCATGTAATTCAAACACAGCAAAGGTGGGGGAAGGGGGGAGGGGGGGGATTGGGGAACTCACGGACTGGCGGAAGACCAGCTTGTAAATGTTCCTGACAAACATGGAGCTGGCCGAGAGGATGGAAGAGTCTGCCGAGGACATGACCGCGGCCGAGACGGCCCCCAGGCCCACGAAGGACACCCAGGGTGGGGTCAGGTACTGGATGACCAGCGGCAGGATGAGGGCAGGCTCCTTGACAGGGTCCGTCTTGTTCAGATTCAGGCTAGTTTGAGTCCAGTCTGAGGGATACACAGCAAAAATACATATTCAGTGATACCTGAATACCTGATACCTAAAAAGACCACCTGCGGAAAAAGACTACAGTTTGTGTTTCCCTTGAGAAAATACTTTTTTTCAGGAAACCTGTATAAAAGGAGTACCTGCTCATCAAGACCACAATTCTTGCTTCCCTCAAGTCATATTTATATTCATTCTTCCTTCCTGGCACCTTTGATATGACATTGTTTTTGTTGATATTGTAAGGTAAATAAAAATCATGCAGTTGACTGGTATTTCCCGCCCTTTGCACAAACATTTTGATTCAGTGAGGGAAACTTACCTGCACTGTATACGATAGCCCCAATAAGAATGGGTGGGGTGACATGTTAAGGGACAGGTGGGGAAAATCTGATGTGCGCTGTATCTGATAGCTCCAATAAGAATGGGTGGGCTGGCCATGATAACCTTACCTGCGCTGTATCCAATAAGCTCATTAAGAATGGGTGGGATGGCCATGATAATAACCTTACCTTCACTCTATCCGATAGCTCCAATAAGAATGGGTGGGATGGCCATGATTATAACCTTACCTGCACTGTATCCGATAGCTCCAATAAGAATGGGCGGGATGGCCATGATTATGCAGCCAGCGGCCGCTACGTAGGACAAGACTTGAGCCCTCTCAGCAGTCTTGGAGGAGAGCACCCGCTGGAAGTACACCTGCCACGGAATGCCACCAAACATCTGCAAGAAAAGACGGGCGTCCGCAATACAAGAAATGGTTGTTGAACATATCAATGATGAATAGGGAGGGACTCGACATAACTTTAAGAGTGACAGCGTGGAGGCATTTGGGAGGGGGGGGGGGTGTATTCTCAAATGTTCCTCAGCTTCTTCTTAAGTCCCAACCGGGAAATTAAGAGAGTGCCTAGGAAGACAGAATTGGTATTCCAGGCCCGTAACACAAAGAGTCAGCAACTATCTAGCAACTTTGCGATTGATGGCAAGGTTGCTATCTATTGCAACAAACTATCACTGCTATATTGCAAGTCCAAGCCTATGCATGATCCACACAAGCTAAGATCAATATCACTTGCAAGTTACGATCGATAACGGTTGTAGATTTTATGTTATACAGATTTATGATTGGTATCGATCGTTTGATTGATACCTTGTAGATCAGTTGTACCATTGATCTATCAATTGTACAATCAATCGTAGCTCTTTGTTTTACAAGTCCCAAAATGTCTTCCAAGAACATTCTTATATCAAATCAAAAATGGTTTGATGACATCCAGTGCATAGTTCTGCAGCCAATGGGGGGGGGGGGGGGGGGCAATGTTTAATTAATGAAGAGTCAATCAAAATTTACTAAATCTCATACATTTCCGTCATAGCAACATCACAACATGCTCACCAGTAGGAGGGCATAGTCAAACCAGACGCCCGCATATTTGTTATCCCACGATCCTAGCCACTCTGACGACGTGTTTGCGATGGGCAGCACGATGTCATTGGTCAGGGCAAATGGTATACACAGCCACTGTGGGGAGAGAGAGAGAGGGGGAAAGAAGAACTCTTTATATGCATGGTTAGACTACAAAAATCCACAGGTCATTTTCTTCCTGAGTACTTCCCATAGTTTGTAATCTGCAGTCTAAGCCTGGGAGTCGGTCTGGTTAATGACCGGAACCCTTTCGGTATAGGCTCCAGTCCAGTTTCCAATCATATTGCTAATCTTACTAAATGTGTTTCTTGGAATGTTGAATAAATTTGAATTCAAAACCAAATGTGAATGGGGCCGGTTCAATTTACTATAACTCACACACACACATGAGCATTTCAGTGGCTGGCTCCTGAATCTTTTACCAATAGCATGGAAGAAAATGAAAGTAAACAGAGGTAAAAGTGGCACTCGTAAAGGAAGTATGCATGGAGAACTTCCAGTGACCTTGTTGGACCTAAATATTTGTTCTGCTTTGTATTTTTCCTAAAATAGAGACTAGAATGAAAGGCAGCTAATGACATTGTGTTCACCTTGAAACATGCACTTGCACTTTTCTCCAAGTCTGATTGATTTTAAATCTTGCATTTTTTATGTTGTTGGCCTTCGAAGACAGCTGCTTAAATCATTAGACTTTTTTTTTTACACAGTCTACGAGTGATGAGTTTCCTTCCACAAACAAATTACCCATTGATATTCAAATCCCAATCAGACAGTGTCCATATTTGAGAACAATCCCTATTGATTTGAAATAAATGAAAAGTTGCATCTCTGATGATTCTGTCAGAGAGAGAGATAGAGGGGGTATACAAGGAGAACAGAGATACAATGAGAGAAGGGGGGAAAAGACAGAGAGAGAGAGAGAAAGAGAGAGAGAGAGAGAGAGAGAGAGAGAGAGGGAGGGGGAAGGGGTGTGCAGGACAGATATCAGGAGGTATATCAGGAGCGACAGATAAAGAAAAGAGAGAAAAGGGAAAAGAGAGAAGAGAGGAAGAAAGACAAAGATAGAGAGAGAGAGACAGAGAGGGAAATAGAGAGAGAGAGAGAGAGAGAGAGAGAGAGAGAGAGAGAGAGAAAGAGAGAGAGGAAGGGGAAGGGTGTGCAGGACAGATATCAGGAGGTATATCAGGAGCGACAGATAAAGACAAGAGAGAAAAGGGAAAAGAAAACAGAGACAGAGAGAAGAGAGGAAGAAAGACAAAGATAGAGACAGAGAGAGACAGAGAGGGAAATAGAGAGAGAGAGAGAGAGAAATAGAGAGAGAGAGAGAGAGAGGGGAAATAGAGAGAGAGAGAGAGAGAGAGGGAAATAGAGAGAGAGAGAGAGAGAGAGGGAAATATAGAGGGAGAGAGAGAGGGAGAGAGAGAGAGAGAGAGAGAGAGAGAAAGAGAGGGAGAGAGATAGAGAGCGAGAAGGGAAAAAGGGGTGTGCAGGACAGATATCAGAAGGTATGGCAAGAGGAAGAGAAAGCTAAAACAACAACAGATAAAGAAAAGTATGAGGGAAAAGAAAACAGAGGGAGACAAGCAAAGAGGGAGAGAGAGATAGAGAGAGAGAGAGTGAGAGAGAGAGAGAGAGAGAGAGAGAGAGAGAGAGAGAGAGAGAGAAGGGGGGGGGGGTGGTGTGCAGGACAGATATCAAAGGGTAAGGCAAGAGAAGGAGAAAGCTAAAACAGTGTCAGATAAAGCCAAAAGAGAAGAGGGAAAAGAAAAGAGAGAGTGAGCAAATGAAAGACAACAAAAAAAATCCTAGAAACTGGAAGGTAGAGAACTGTAACCCATGGCCCTGTTGCATAAAACTTTGATGGCAGAGTTACCATTAATGATAATTTTGATGCAATGGGGCCAATATCTTACCAGACCAAAGAAGATGCAGATGAGCTGTATGACATCAGTATACGCTACTGAGTAGAGACCACCAAAGAAGGTGTAGAAAGCTGCGATGCATGCAGAAATGATGACCGACAGCTCAATGTTTAAATCAAGGATAACACTAATTGTCGCACCTGCAATCATATGACAAAAATAAGCAAGTTAGCCATTGATTACATCTAGGCTACTGGTACTTGGAAATACATTACACTACTCATTTCTCTATGAAGAAAACAATAAAAAATACAAGAAAACAAATCAATTTGAGTGGAGAAATTATCATAATAGGTAACGTAATGATAACTGTCATCATAGTGTTACACAAGTATATATTTGAACTGTGTCATGAACATGGATCTCAACATGAATTACCAAATCATGAGAAATTGCCTAAATTTTATATTTCACATTAAGTGTAATTGTGCAAAATACTGTGTTGTACAACTATTGTCTCACTTAGAGATTGTGGTTTGGTGTATTTTGCTCGCGGTTAGATTTTCTGGTTTTGTAACCTGGTTTTGTTAGGATGTCAAAATCTGCCATTGAACTGCAGTACCCAAAGAAATGTGGTTTGATTGTGTCCTCCTATTAAAGGGTTACTAAATTAGAAAAATAAGTTCCCACTAATCTATGTAAAATTATCCACTAAAAACGAATTTCGCATTCGTTTGCCGCAATAAAGTCTCATTTTGACGAAAATTTGAAAAAACGCACGCCTCCAGTCCAGTGACGTATGAGAAGTAAAAAATCCATAGATTGTACAGAAGTCAACAATTGACCATTTTCGTAATGTATTCACATCTTCCCCCCTAACTGCGTAGTAACGCGTTATTGCATTCACCTGTATCTTGTCATTCAGATTCAATGAATGGAATTCACTTTGAATCTATTAGTTGTTGCTACTCAGACAAACCTCGAACAAGCTTTGGGGTTCCCATTGGTAACGTATTGTTTGAACTGTGTGAATAAAACATTTTATTTACGTCGTTGGCATTTATGGCATTTTGACTTCTCATACGTCACTGTAGGCGTGCGTTTTTTCAAATTTTCGTCAAAATGAGACTTTATTGCGGCAAACGAATGTGAAATTCGGTTTTAGTGGATAATTTTACATAGATTAGTGGGAACTAATTTTTCTAATTTAGTAACCCTTTAAGTATTAGAAGTTTATTCATGTCATTCATTATCCAAACAACAGATTGTATAGGAGTTGTGCTGCTCATTATCTGAGCGGAAAAGAGGCCAGCCTTCAGATATGCTGACTCCGTAAGGAACGGGATAATTGACAAACATGTTACCAAGGATATTGACACCTCCCATCAACTATCAAAAGCCAATTTACCCACAGCTCCGCATTTAATTCGGACATATCACACTGATCATCTCTAATTGGCACGAGTTCAAACTGCGGTTCGCAAACAGGCAGTACTAATCTGTAATCCTTGAGCGAGGCAGAGATTAGATTTCATCTGGGTAACGAGTGTGCGGGATTATCAGATAAAGGCGTATTGACGGGACAATGAGTGAGGATAGACGTGGGTATTTGTTTTGCGCAAGCAGAGAAATGAAGCTTTCATTCGCATTATCATCATGTAAATTTGAAGAGGTTCATTTCAAAAGGCATTAAATCCCTATCATATTGGAATGCATTTTTTGATGAAAAACTTATTTCCAACACATTTCCTATATCCCATTGTCACAGTGGCAAAATTGTAAAGTGCAAAATCATCTGTCACTCCAAAAGGGGTTAAATCCACAATAATTTTTTTTTGACTGTTCAGAAATAGAACAACTTCATAGATTTGTTATGCCCCATCACTTTCAGGAACAACGCATTCTATTATGGCTAGCTAGTTGTAGGCGCAATGTGTTCCTTGTGAGTATACTCGTCATGTTGTGTTGTGATTTTCCTGACTTGCGTTGTATCATTTTGTAGGCCTGTATTTTTAGATCTAGGGTAGGTGCTTGTCACAATTCCTGGATTACATCTGTACGTGAAATATACCATGCTAACACAAGTCTATGACATTTTCTATTGATTGGTAGGGCATGTTCACCTAAAAAATACTTACTAAACACATGAGCCTATGGCAGAGCTACCAACATTAAAATTCAACAATCAGCAAATTTAGGGGAATTTTCATCAGAAAACAGCAAGTCTAACAAATGCTTAGAACCTTATAACGATAATCTATCAATAATTAGGGAGATCGGTGATGTGATGAAATCCAATGCAGTATTATAGGTCTATTTTCACGGAGTCTCCTGTGAAATCAGGGAGACCTTGCAGCTCTGCTTTGGGGACCTGGGGCCATATTCATGAAAGCTTACTAGCCAAGTTAGTCACTAAACATGCATGTAGTTGAATGCACTTTAGTAGCTAGCTAGGCTTGGTACGGTTTCATGAATATTGACCCAGGACATTGCCTGTACTTACCTAGAGCAGAGAGGATGGCTGCAGACCAGCACAGCTCCCCCATGAGGGCTGGCAGGAAGAGGAGGCCCCCCATGCGAGAGCCGTACTTCAGCTGGAACGGGTCAAGCATTGTCACGTAACCCTGGGAACGCATCTGCTTCGCGAAGAGAAGGCCACCTGAATGACATACACAGGTACAAGGTAGAGGGAGATGGATTTAATAACAAGCAAATAATCAACGTCGGTAAAGGTGATGGGACGAACTATCACTTCCGAGGCGATCTGGATGTAGCTATCTTTCCGAAGCTTTTAGCTGAGGAAAGATAGCGTATACATTCAGATTGCCGAGGAAGTGATAGTTCGTCTCATTGCCTGAAACCAAAAGTTGATTATTTGCTTTATATTCCACATCTGATACCAACAATCTATGAAATAAATGACAATTTAACGTACAAAAGCTTTCGTTTCATATTCACGCGACGAGATGGTAGAGAATTGCACACTTGCTTTGGTGAAATACTGTGTGGGGGAAATGGAAGGCTTATACTGCTTTGTATGTACGCCCGCTGTGCAGCGCGCTATAACCACAAATTTGGAATAACCGCGCACCGCGTCGTCGTCTGCTTCGAGCTAAAACTGATAGTCCAAGTGAAACGCACTTTTATTTAGCGCGTACTCAAAATATTAATCACGCATTAGGACTGTGAGGAGTGAAGAGATCAGCGAAACCAAAAAGTACTATCACCTAGAGTGTAACGAACTTTTATTCTCAGGTGATCTGATAGGAAAAACTACGCCTCATCACGTGATCAACTCTTGACCAATCATACAGCAACATTCTTAGTATGTGGAATATCATAATGGTTATACAAATGATAACAATAATGATGTTGATTCTAATATCAATGATAATTATGATATAGTAAGTTATAAAAGTAGAAGTGGTAATATTAGCTGCAATATCAATAATTATAACAATAATGAAAATGATAGCACTAGTGATGACAGAAATAATTCTAATGACAATAATACTAATGACAATCATAATATAGTTAGTTATTAAAGTAATAGAGATAGTAAAAGTAATAATAGCCGTAATATTTATGATTAACACAACAAAAACAATGATAATGATATTTACAATAATGATAATAATATTCATGGTAATAATAACAATAACAATTGTAATGATTAATAATAATAATGATAAACACATATCATGCACCAAGCACGACACGCCATCCATCTTCCCTAATTCCTCCACTACCATCTCCTCACAAGCTATCAACCCCTTAAGACGCTAACAGCGTTTGCCAAAGCGGCTCGCGCTCATAAGCCCGCCGATCCGGAAGGAAGGATTCCTGGGAAAAACACTGAGACACTCCATCGATTCCCCCCACCCCTGAGAGTTACCAATCTAATGCAGTTAACTGAGCAATCGTCAGGGAGGAGGAAAATTACCTCCGTCACCAGTGAACGCTTCGCGATCACCTCGGGGATTTAAGTGAATTGTTTTTTGATCAGTTCACACACAGCACACAGAAATGTTCGGTATGGGGTTTTGATGATTTTGAAGTAGATATACTGTCCCCAAAGCGCATGTATTTTACACAGAAACATAACAGGGGAAGAGGGAATATCAAAGAGTGCCATGTGTAGCAACACTGTCATTCTTATGTGAACGAATACTGAAAGTGACAATGATAGGAATGCTGATAATATAATAATAACAACGATAATAATATTCCATTCTCAGAGATGCATAATACCATTCAAATAGTCTCTATGCATGTGAAAGCAAAAATTGATTATGTGAGAATTTGAAAATAGCTAATAATTATCAAACAGATGCATCTTTACTGTTGATTTGAATTGATTGAAGTCTGTCAATGATCTAATGCCTTGGGGAGGTTATTCCATAATCCATAATGATAGTTAACAACACTGAAATTACAGATATGTTGGATAATGATGGCGATGATAGTGAAAATGATGTTTAATTGATACAAATAATAAGATATTCTTTCTATCATCACATACAAATAATTTGTGTAAATGTTTCCAAAGATGAAAATGTGGAACACATTTCCCTCCATACTAAGACCCGGGTTTCCGCCAGGATATGGATAGGCCAAGACTTACCTAGAACCAGACTAGCTGCATAGCCCCACGGAGCTTGCGTCCATAGCAACCCCAAGCCCCCGGTATAGACATACTCCGCCGTACCATTGATGTACCCTCCTCCCACCCACGTAGCTGCAATGATACATGGAGCAAAGCAAACATAATGATTAGTTTTAATTTTATTCATTTTCACTTTGATTTTATTTGGCATTTCACAAACACAACTTCACAATCAGCATGAAATGGGTACATACTCCATATTCAATTCCATGTGTACCAGTTTGGGCTGCTAGGGTTGGAAAAAAATTAACTAAAAAAAATGTGATCCTCAGACCGTCTGCCCCAAACCAAGGCTGATATGGATGTGAGACAATAATTGACCCAAGTATGACACTGGTGCAAGTCACGATAATAATCGTTAGAAGAGCGGAATGGGAGAGTAGATATAGACTAGGAAGATAATGAGAATCGGAGAGAGAGAAAGAGAGAGTGAGGGGGAGGTAGGGAGAGAGAAAGAGCGAGGGAGAGAGAGAGAGACGGAGAGCAAGAGAGAGAGAGGGAGAATGATTGGAAGGGAGAGAGAGAGAGGGGGGGGGGGAGAGATGGAGAGAGAGAAAGAGAGGGAGAGAGAGAGAGGGAGAGAGAGAGAGAGAGAGTGGGGAGGGGATAATGTGGAGGTACTAGAGAGCAGGAATGAAGGAACAATAGAGGGTTAATTCACACATGTGATGAGCATTGGATAAATATTTGATGAGGAATATGGCCTGTATATAGTGACAATGGTGGTTTTACTTAGACCAATAATAAAAGTTATACAATCAATCAATCGTCCTGCATTCCTCAATAACCACATATACAAATACTTCACAATAATTTTGTTAATGCAGTGTTCATCTCACATCGACAATGTTAAAATGATTTTTTTTTTCAAAAAGATCCTGCTGACAAGCTGTACTTTTTTGGAACTCCTCCATGGACTCGGCATTATCATTATTATCTTTGCATTATTTCATGTATTTATTTGACATATGCTCATAAAGTTCTATTCATAGTATTGCATTTACTATGAGTTGTGGAAAAAAATAAATGACAAAAATTACAAATTACATACTAAACACAGACTCATTCATGCTGTCACAAAACTAATTAATTTTCAGCACAGAATCACAACAGTGAGTGATTTCAGTCAGTCACTGTCGTCATCATGTAAACAAAGTCAACATACATGTGCCATAGTGATTCAGGGGACAAAATAAATTATATTGAATTATCATGTTTCATGACATTTGCTGTAATCATCGTGTAAACATACTGAACATACATGGAGCATAGTGTTTCTGAGGACAAAATAAATATTGAATGAATCAGAATGCTACATGTTGTTTTATTTGGCATCCCATAAATTGATTCCACATTCAGTAGGTACGCTGTTTGCGTTTTGTATCCCCATATCTCTCCTTCCTCCCTCCAAATTTATGTCCACATCTGTCTCTTTTCTTGAATCTTCTAAATGGAAAGTTGAACCATTTTAATAGCAAGGAAGCTCAGAAATGACACATTACTATACCTGCTGCTACAGGTAAATGTTAGAAAAAACACTATCCATATTATGTTGAAACAAAAATCATCATTTCATACAAGCATGTAACAGGCACTGTACAGTTACTATTTCAACCTTAATTTCAAATGAACAATTGATAGCATGGTGAATACAACTGTAATATATTTAATCAATTGGATATGCTTGGCACAGAGAAAAAAACATGGAAGTTGAAGTTGGAACATTAAATGCATGAATACAACATGAATACTGTGCTTAGAAACAGAATGCAGGATTTGATTTTTTCACACCGTCTCACACGGACTGTACATTCATTGTGTTGTCAAAAAATTGTCACCATTCTAAATGTTGGCCGTTTGGATACCTACCCATCATGCACTCTGATGTCAGAGCCATGAACTGAAGGGTCAAAAGGACCCATTCTTGCGATGGAGAGAGTACTCAGAAAGAGGAGCATTTTCAATATATTTCTGGCGTGAAATTTCACTCCCCTTGAGGAAAAAGATGCTCGGTTCATTTCCGCATCAGAAAAATCCTTCGTGGGGATCTATGTCTTCATTTCTATCTCTGTCTCTGTATATCTGTCCTTCTTTTACAATCTTTCCCTCTCTCTATTTCTGTCTCCCTCTCTCTGTTTGTCTTTTACCCTCTTCCTCTCTATCTATCTGTCTCATCTTTTTTTATGCCCTTCTTCTCTCTCTCTCTCTGTCTCTGTCTCCACCTGTCTTTTACACTCTTCCTCTCTCTGCCTCCACCTGTCTGTCTTTTATACTCTTCCTCTCTCTCTGTCTCTCTATCGATCTCTATTTTTCTCTGTCTTTGTTGTTCTCGTCCCTTTTACTTCATCCTTCTGTCTTTTACTCTGTCTTTTTGCCTGTCTATCTCCCTATCTTCTCTTTCCCCTTCCATCTCTCTCACTCTCCTCTCTCTCTCTCTCTCTCTCTCTCTCTCTCTCTCTCTCTCCCCCTCTCTCCATACTGCTCTCTTTCTTTCCTCTCTCCCTTTCCCCTCCCTCTCTCTGAGCTAATGGATGTGGTTTGAGCTATACCCCATACATCTATGCCATCAACATCATTCAAAACCTGCCAGCCATAACCGACAAACAGACACAATTTTCAATAAAACTGCACTTTTAGCAGCTACACTCACTCTACGTTCTGTTCACATTTTACCATGAAAACCAGAGATTAGGATAAACACACACAATTATATTTTTGTCACTGTATAAAGAGAGCTACTGAGAACACTCTTTCTTCCTTCTATGCTCATGTTCGTTTATAAATACAGTTTAGTGGCACACCAGGATGAAATCTTAATACTGAGAAAAGAGTGATTTGAGATCATTCATTGTGATGTTTATATTCGACAGATTAAAGGGAATATACTGTACTGGGAGTCTGGCCTGAACATTTTGAGGATATGTGATTTAATCACTAATTACTCCAACTGTGGACCATTTGAGGGCAAATAACTTTCAGCAAGCTTCTAAAATGGACAATGCATGATTTTAAGACCATTGGCAAGAAGATTGCTCACGATCACGTTTTGAAGTATATTCCCTTCAAAAGCCTTTTATTCTCCTAATAGTGAACATTTTTCTGAAATGGTGAGATAATGTTCTATTCTAATGACATGTAAACTTGAAATTTTTATGCCAGTGTCAAATATGTGAAAATGCAACTATACGAGTACATTACTCATTTAAAAGCAAATAATATAATCTTCATAAACAATGAATTCAAGGTAACACCAGAAAGATGGTGACTTGTGCTGTGTCAGAATGGAGACACCTTTCTTTCTCATGATAGAAGCACAAATTCAAAAGGATTCATTATGATAAAAAAGTGCAGCACTGCGCCAGTTTGTAGAAATATCTGTTTAGCTTTCAGTCATGTTATATATGTGTGGTATGTATGCAGTGAATGTACAAGCACGCATAGTACCTCTGTACATATACCCACGCTCACAACATCAACACCCACTGTTCCTTGGTACGTTGCTGCCTGGATCATTTCTTAAAACCATGAAGATGTGAGATAAGGGTCCCGGGGAGAGCGGCCCGAGGCTTTTAAGCCTAGAAGCTAAATGCTTACGATGCATCAGACCCGCAACCCTCCAGGGAAGCAAGCAGGGGAGAGAAGGAAAGTTCAAGGAAGCTTCAAGATGCTCAAGACCTGACAAGATAATTCAGATCCGAATATATATAGATCATAGATGCAAGATATCCATTCTCGGGGATTTATGCCACTTTTCATAGCATATATACCTGCTGCCACTCAATCCTACCACCTATAAGATGATAGATATGATCTTTAAAGGGCTTTATGTGATCTTGTTATAAAGTCCAATCGCAAATAAGCTGAATGACTAGATTAAATAACAAAATTCCAAGGACAGAAAAACGACTTATGTTCTCCTAAAGTCAGTGCAAAAGTACACGGTGGCTCAGGGTGACAATGAAGCAAAAAAATAAAAAGAGAGAAAAGTATAATTTAATTCATAATTATATTAATAAAAATAAAGCCTATATGAATATAACTGTTCTACTGTAGTTCTCAAAATACAAAAAAGACAGATGTCTTCCTAAAACATGAAAAATTATTCATCTAGCTATGAATCAGCTACTGTGCTTCACACATTCCGGGCATGTCAATAACGTGCACTCAATTGGAAACTACTACATGAGTGGGCGCATGATCAAGTCTGATATTAAAGCAATAAAAAAAAGCTTTACCGATAACCATAATTTTGTCCGCATCTCCTACGTCGTGGGTGGACTATTGATCGATTCTTGGAACGTGTGATGATCTTGATGCAACACAGACAAACGCCAGAGGCTTCTGACAATTTGTTCAAAGCTGGTCTATTGACTTATGTGTTCTTCAGTAATTTGCTTACTTTTTCTGAGTGGTCTAATCGATAGTGTATGTGCCACAATGTGAGGTAAAGTGCAGGGAAACTTTGCCTAGCTGTAGATTCACATCTGCTATATTGCACATGGTTTTTTGCATGTCATACTTACTCCATTTATACTTTTCTTTTTATTTATGAAAGATGTATTTTTCGTTTCAGTCCTTGTTTGTCAATGTAGAATTTTGTTACCAGTGTAGAACACACACATCCCACAGAACAACGATACATTATTTTTTTTATATAGGCAAATGTTATGCACATCATTTAAACAATACATTTCCGATGGTAACCCAAAGCTTGTCTGAGGTTTGCCCCAGTAGCAACAACTGATAAATTCACCATGCCTTCCACCCATTGAAATTGAATCACAAAAAAGCAGGTGAATGTAATTATGCATCATTACGACACAGTCAGCGGAAAAGTTGTGACTACATTACGGAAACGGCTTATTTAAACATCCTTGGTAAGACCCATTGAAGGCCGCTCATAATGCCCATGTATAGTAAGCAAGGGCACGTTCAGGAGCTATATGGCTTGCACAGAGCTGCATGAAATAGTGATGATGTTATTACTACCGCAGCTACCATACTCATCCCTTCATAACAATATCACTACAGCAGCTGTGACCTTTTCACACTAATCTGACTCATTTGCTAATGTGAACAGCAGGTTTACCCCCGTATGCACATACATGTACAAGCCATCTTTTTTAGCCCAGAGTTGGCTGAAAATGAGAGTAAGCGAGCCAGATATAAATTGCAAGCTATTTTGCCAAAATACTATGCACACATGTTATGTTCAGGATTCGTCCCCCTAAATCAGCTATTTTGTGATACTGCCCACTATTAAAATGAACGCACACATAATGATATGAAGTGCAATGAGTGATATTTTGATAGTTAAACATTGACTTCCACATTACATCATATTTACCAACTCTAACAATCTGATTGTAACTATCCAAGCTGCTTATGTTGACATTAGAAAAAATCCACACAACTATTCCAGACGCGAGCTGAAGTTGTTAATTTCATTCATCCTGTTTACTCCAGAGCAGAGGTAACTATATAGGTTGCAGTATATTTTGTCCAGTTCAGCATGAAACCTGATGCTTTAGCCTAAAAAGCATCACGTTTCATGCTGAACTGGACAAAAACTGCGGCTCCTTCCCTTTCTTCCCTTTCCCTTTCCTTATGCCAATTCCCTTGAGCTGTTTATGTTAGAAGAATATTAAAGATGGCCCGTCCCTTTTACAAACATCTGCAAACTTCATGAAAGTTTGCATATATTTAGCACGTATCTTTGGGATACCAACTGTGAAATTTTAAGATCAGAGGTAATATAACTCCAGTAGAATAAATTAAAATCTAACCAATTTTTTCACTGAGATTTGTCTACCGGTATTTTCGTGGTACAAAAAAAGAAATCTCGATCAATAATCAAAGATTATTTCTTCAAAACAGAATATTACCCTTTGTTGATTCCAGGGAAATGTTATATAGCTGCTCTCTCTCAAATGATGACAAAGTCAGGGAACTTTCAGAATTAGGTTTGTAAAAGGGACAGGCTACCTTTAAGTAGAGAAAACTGATAATGAAAGTACGAAAAAAGGAAGAAAAATAAATGCTGCTCTGTCAGATTTGTGCATTTCCTCGTGTAAGGACATTAAAGTAAACAATCAGACTTTGTCTAATTTAAGAATGGATCTTTATTAAAAAAAGAAATTATATAAATCACATTTTATGGGAGAACTATGCCCCAAGTCACAGACTTATTGGCAACCTTAAAAGCATACTCCTCACAGTAACTGAGAACCGGAGAAGGCCATTTGAGGAGAAAATTGCACTTCCATTCTGGACGTGGTGTCACATCCATTTTTACATTTTTACCTCCAACCAACAGGCTGAAAAGCGCAAGAAGAAGAAGAAGAATATAAGTGAGCGAAAAGAAAGAGACTCCTAAGACGACGACGACAGGGGCATGCGAATGAGACACGGTAATGGGTATGCACGGCGACATGGATACATGTAATCTGAGCCGAGGACAGCTTCGCGAGGAGAATTTCGACACCGTCTTGTGACGAGTTCGCATACATGACTGGGAGGGGGTTTACGGGGAGCTTTGTCTCCGGAACGATGGCTGACAGGGTGTGGACATGACATGGAAAGCTTTGCTCCACAAATGCAGTTCTCTCTAAGTCCCAAACGCTTAAGAGGGATTCCGGATGATAAATGCATATGATAACCTAGATAAAAAGCTATAATCCTCATCTTAACTGATATGAATCTTTATATACTTAAGTCACATTTGTTTGGTAATCATTACCTAAATGTTCCTGATGACCCAGCCACATGATGACCTACATACAAAGTAATCATTCTCATCTGAACTGAACAAGTTTTTATATAAATTTGTTTGGTAGATATTACCTCAATGTTCCTCAGGATATACACAGGTGATGAGAGATTAAAAGTTACAATTCTCATCAAAAACTGATATTTAACTTTGTATAGTCAAATCCTATTTGTTTGTAATCATTACTTAAATGGGTACTGTCTGAAAGAGAAATTTATTACGTCCTTCAAATGCTCTTATGATAACATTCCTTATTGTGTATCATATCGTCGACTAATGAAGTTGGACAATACAAATAATATCAGAACGATGCCTCAGACAATAACTGTCTATGCAATAACAAACTTTTATGGCCTCAATGAAAAAACGTCTACTCCCGACACTCTCCAATGATTCCCAAAATGGAAGCTCTTGATGATCATAACAAACAAAATATAACATATAAGAACAAACATTACGTCACATCACGCGGCTTGTTTTTTGCATTTCAGTGGCTATATCACCTGAACCTGTCAACCATTTTCCCTGTATGGTATTATTACCAGTGAAAAACTAATATGTACATACTCCAAGCACAAGTCTTCTCTATCTATTCCATGCATGCAATTAAACACTTGTAAACAAAGAAGAAGTAATGGGGGGGGGGGGGGCGGAGAGGGGGTTAAGAAAAAGCAAAGTCTGCTTCCATCAATAATATCTTCGGGAAAATATCCGTTGACTCTGCACAATTTCCTTCTTCCTATTAAAACGTACTGCTTTGTATCCAGGCAAAATCACTTACCGTCATATCTAGTTGCATGGGCTACATGCATGTCCGCATTAAGACTTTTTTGTGGTGATGTGCTTGTGTATTTAGTTACAGTAACAGTTAGTTACAGTAACAGTTACTTAAAAAACAACCCACTGGCTTTCTTTCGTCCTGTCCCATACTCAAGATAAAATATTGTGAGTTCTGTTAAATGTACCTCACTATTATCTGTCCTTCTGTCTATCTCTACCTCTCTCTTTTTTTCTAATACTATTTTAGTATTTTTTATTCTCAATACATTTCATTACAATCTATCTGCTATAAAAAATGCAGTTTCAAAATCATTCAAGCCCATAGCTACTTTTAGTACTAATGAAATTGTGATTTCAATTAGAGTAAACCCAATTCAATTAGATAGAGTGATATTTTGCAAAAGTGTTTGACATAAGCTTGATTCTCAACTCATCAGCTGACGATTGCAAGAGAAGATTTGGTTTATCAATTTAATTTTGTCCTTTGAGCAAACAAACATTGCAGTGTGTTTGCTGCATGTACCTGCTACAAAAACAAGTGTGTTTTTTGTAACCTAGTTGATTCTTGAAAAATCAATGCCAATAAAGTAAACTGACTCCTACGCACACAATTGTTTGTACGTCCATCGATTGAAACCCTGAGACTGAAGTGAAGATGCGACAGGCATCCAGAATAGGTTTCGACTTCTACTGACATGTAATTTACATTTTCCACAAGAAACCTGTCTAGAATATTCAAACAATGGCACTGAAATCAAATTAGAATTGGCAAGTTTGTATAGCATGACGCAATAGTTGTCATTTTCTGCAGAGCATTTCGCTAAAAAATGTGTGATGTTTAGCTTCCCTAATGCTCATGTACAATTAACTCTGAAGTGCCAAGTGTAAATTTTGTCACCGTTAATGCATAAAAACCCATCGAGAGTAGAGGATTAATCTCCAGTCATGAATATAACTGATGTCTCGTCCGAATACTGGACAGTAAAATTACAGTTTGTTCTGTGAAGTGTGATTGTGGTTTTACACAGGCATTTAACCCTCTCAATACTTGATAGTCAATGATAGGTCCCATCACCTATGGGACTGACAGTGTCTATTACCCAACCATCGGACTGACAGCGTTAACCACTAAAAACAGACTTACTGACCAAGTTAACCCAGGTAAGAATTTAATGGAAAACAATAAAGTGCATTTTGTGGTCTGCTTAAAAATTGAACCCTACAATCATTAAAAAGATTAAAAAAAGATATGGGGACTTCTTCTCCCATAGTATCATGCAATGTATCATGCTGATGAAATCAAGCCCAGTTGATACCTCTTTTTATCAAAGGTCATTCAGAGTTTGTCATTTTCTTTTTTGAATAAACACTGTTTAAAGATGGTATATCATAAAAAAGGCTACAATGTTTAAAATCAGGTCAGTTGTCAATTGTTTAGAATCGCACACTATGTCCTACGAATGAGAACTTTGGTTTCAGGAGAATTCTGTATATCGCATGTGAGAAAAAGTTGTTCTATGATTCAGCCACATAGGGATTTTGTGTGCAGTCATGTCCCTTTCTGGTTGAGTGCATTCATGTGTGAAACCGAAAGTGGATATGACAGCCAAAAAAGAAGAAGCTGGATCTAGCTGCGCAGTGCATCATGGGACCACTAACCCCTATTATGAAGTTTGTGGAGAATTGGAATTTCTCTGTCACAAATTTAGGTGGAGAAAAATGGAAGGAGTTGGGGGGGGGGGGGGTGGGGCTGGCATAGAATTACAGTTATTTAACTCAGTAGCTTCTTACATGGCAAACCTACAGCTTTAAACTTTCATATCCAAGCTAAATAGAACAAAAATCAGATGGAATTATGATTTCATATCTAATGCTGATGTCAGATGTTCTGATGATAAAATATGCTTGATGAAATATAAGATGAGAGAAAGAGAGAAATGGTGAGAGGCAGAGAAATAAAGCACGAGAGAAACAATGAGAGAGAGAGAGAGAGAGAGAGAGAGGGAGGGAGAGAGAGAGAGAGAAAGAGAGAGAGAGAAAGAGAGAGAGAGAGAGAAAGAGAGAGAAAGAGAGAGAGAGAGAGATAGATAGATAGAGAGAGAGAGCAAGAGTAAGCATGATACAGAAACAGAGGGAAAGAAACTGAGAAAATTATAGAGGGGTGACAGACAGCGGAAAGAAGGTAAAGAAAGAAAGGGAGACAGATAAAAAGGGGGGGAGAAATAGTATGCAAAATTGTAATAGAATGGGAGAAAGACAGAGAGAGAGAGAGAGAGGGAAGAGAGAGAGAGAGAGAAGGAAAGAAGTGCAGAAGGAGATGGGAAGAGAAGAGTAAAGAGCACTGAATGGCTGAACAGACGGAGAAAGACAGGGGGGGGGGGTGAAGATATGAGGAGAAAGAAAAAAAAGTAGATACCAAAACATAGAGCTCAGAGACAGAGACGAAGGGAAAGATGTGAGAGATTGAGAAAGGGAGAGACAGAGATGTTAAGGACTGAAAGAGGGAGTGAGAGCGATGGAGAACTAATGAAGGGAAGGGGAGAGAGAGAGGATGACTTTGTCATATCTGGAGCACAAGATTAGTCTGATTCCATTAGGTTAATAGTATTAGGCATGCTGGCCATATATTGATCAGGCATGGCTTAGTACAATATGCACAGCATGCTACCTACGAAGTGTACGGGATGTCCTAACAACAGTCACGCTCACTCCATAATCAGTCACCAGACACGGGCACAGAATTAGAGATATGACGACAAACTCGGCCCATAATCATGAATCATATCTTTCTGAGATGTCACACATTCGTGACACAAACACATGTATCATATTAAAGAGCCAAAACTGGGAACAAATGAAGACATAATGCTAACTATGTTACTCATTGCGGATAAATGGCTACTGATAATCGTTTGTCTCGCAATGTATGGTAAACGGAATCGAAAAGATCATGACGTTTCGAGCGCCGCTGCAACACTTCGTCAGGTGTGATACAAAATTGTAGTAAGTAATTGTATCACACCTGATGAAGTGTTGCAGCGGCGCACGAAACATTGTGATCTTTTCATTTCTGTTTACCATACATTGCGAGACAAACGATTATCAGTAGCCGCATGAAGACATGTTTGCATTTGACAACATATAATTTCCCAAAGCTGCATTTTTTCGCCACCCAGTCATAATCATATTCCAATTTAATTCCAAATTTTACTCTGTAATGGTGAAATAAGAATTCATTGAGGGTATTACCGGTATGCAGGTTTTTTTTTCAGCAACTAAATGCACGTATTGTACTAACTTCATATGAATATGCATCTAATGCTTAGTTGCCGCTATCACAATTTATGCTACGACTGAAACAGTGGCACAAATTATGGAGTAATCGTAGTGATCCTATCAGATCTTGAGGACAGTCATGACAATCCTGTCAAATACAAACATTTTGTGCGGTTCAAAAATTGTCTATGCTTAATACAATAACTTATCACTTGTGATCGTTGTAGCAGATCGCACATTTCAACTCCTATCACCTCGTATGCAAACATGAAATTTAAGCGAATTCCACGAACCGCTACAAATAGCCAGCATATGCATGTAAAGCATACAGAAGTTCACCTCATGACCCTTGCATTGTGGGTAAAGTACAGTAAGGGCTCCTTGAGCATGTCCTACCCTTCTAATTCACATGTTTATTTAATGAGACGTTCTCCTTCCATGCGTCTCTTATGCCGGATGATTCTTCTTGATCGTAGCAAATACATCCCAAGCAACCACACAAGTATATACCCATTTTATGAGTAGAACAAACACGGACATGTATGTGTTGTCACAGTTGTATGGAGTGGGCCTCATGTAACTAATGTGTTTATTGATCATGGCCAGGCCTTCGCTTTAATTGGCTGCCGTCATGATCCTCGCAGAGTTTTTAAAATAGATTGGATGGTGGTGGTATGCCGAAATCGCTCACTCACTATTTCGGTAACGATAGTTCTTTAAATAAACACAAAGTACAGCTCAGGAAAGATGGAGAGAGAAGAGAGAAGTAGCGACGTGACAGTAAGGTATTCTTAGAAGCGAGGCGTTCGTGTGGTATGGTAGCATGAGATATCACAGCACCAAAGCACACCATGTGTTGGGAACGACTGTCAAGTTATTCTTTTGTGAATAGCTCTGAAAGAATCCGCTTTAGAGAGGAAAGTGAGAAAGGAGGAGGAAGTGTAGCATAGATTACATGGCAAGCAATCTTTTGTTCGGGTTAGCTCTAGACAGCACCATCACTCAGCTTTTCATTAGAGTTCACTCCATGCATTCAAGCACTTGCACTATTTAGTACTAGGAAGTGACCCAAATCCTGTTTCCTCTAAAATTATTCCATTCCTTTGATAATTCAATTAATTTCACCTTCACATTCTACAAAGTACACAGTCGCAGACAATATGAGTAATGACATGAATGTGTACATCTCTCTTATCTTCAATTACAGTCAAACCTCTTAGAAAAGACCACAGTCTATTTATAAAGACGACTTCTCTGTCAAAGACCATTCAAAGTGAACTCTTTTCAAGCAGTTACATGTAGCATGTCCCTGCACCCATCTACATAGACTCCCTCTCTATGAAGACCACCTTTTTCTCTGTATTTTTGTGGTAGACTCCATAGACAGGTTTGGTTGTATTACCAACAAAAACAAACAATTTACAAAGAAATTTTAATGAGTCAGATGAAATGAGACTCTTTCGGGTATTTGTTTCCATGTTGTCGTGTCTTGACCCATGAACTAGAAATAGCTTGCGTGGTTAAGTCGCTGCCCGGTAAGTAGTAGATTGCAGGTTCATATCCCATCTGGTTCCAAGATTTTTGTCTGACTTGTTTTTCGTTCATTTACAGGATGGAGCACGCTATCCTCACTACTGGGTGTATGCCTGAAATTTCTTTGTAAATTGAAATTACCCCAGAAAGCCCTTTCACTAAAATCAAACAAGTCTCCCTCCTACATATACGGAACAGATATCCCATCATGCACTGCGCATACAGCCACATTCAGGGCTTGTTTGCAATTAGTCCACTTCCCGCCTTATGTATGAATGAGACTGGAAGGGGACAAACTGCAATCGAAATCCGATTGTGGCTGCCTGGTGCATCATGGGATGCCTTTTTCACATATGTAGTACAGAGAATTTATTGTTTCTTGGAGATATATCATGCGATGTGGCGAAATCCTTGGATGAGTATGGATGACTGCTATACTGCCACCATGCATTGCATCTATAGAGAAGAGTACACCACTCTGCTTTACGGCCTGACTAGCTAGCGACGACGGACTCCCGTATTGATCATGCAGCTCACGCCTACGAGGGGGGGTTTGACACACACAAGCTAACCTTGATCACATTAACAGCCGGATGATGAGCAAGCCAATAAAATCATCCTCTAAAAAAGGGATGAAAAAAAAATTCTCAATACCTCTCGTCCATAGAGGTACTGCTAATTTCCCACAGGGCTCTTGGCCCGGATTACGGAGAGGGATCCAGCCCACCTCCATATCCTCTCAATCGAGGGGGGTGTTTCACCAAGCTCTTCTCAAGCTAAGAACGACTTTACACACGACTGGTGACCCTTTCTTGTGCTAAACCCCACTTTGTTCCTGTTCTAACATAGTGTAAGTTTATTTCCAACAATCCCAATCAAATTTGACAAATCATAAACTTTGCATTTATACACTTGTTAATAAGAAGAAGTTTTATTGATAAACATCAGATTTGAACTCAAAATCATTGAGAATCTGATCAAGCACAAGAAAGGGCGTTAAGTCATTCTTAGCTTAAGAACAGCTTGGTGGAACACCCCTGTATTAGTTAGAGAGCAGGCACCACTTCACCACAATCCCCCCCCCACCCTTATTGACCTATGTATGATAAATCACCCACCTTCCATCCCCACCTCAATATAATGGAAGAGTATAATGCTGTGGAAAAAAGTACCACTGTGCTTCATATATCCAAACAGAACCATACTTCGTATTTGTCTTTTGCACGACATTTTGAATGCCTCGGCTATACGGTTTGTAGGCACAACGACCTTCTAGGGGTACACATTGGTCCTGTCCACCAGGGGCGGTACTCCGAAAATGAACTTAGGAAAAATTTTATTGTATCTCAGGGACTTAGGAAAAAATTTATCTTTTGGTATTCCGAAAAGCCAACTTACAATAAAAGATAACATTTTTATTCAAATGAGCAAGAGATAAAATCTTTATGTAAATGAGCCTCCGAGATAAAATTTTCATGCAAATGAGCTAAATCGGTATTCTGAAACGCACTTAGGAAAAAAAGTTAGGATAAAAGATAAAACTGCTCCCAACCAATTTTATCTCCAGACGTACGCGCCTAGGCGCATAGCATTACGTGCAAAAATAATTCGCGCATTCAACCTTTTGCATATGGGCGCATCAAATGCAATAAGGCGTGCTGATAGACATTGATGCGCAATGTCCCTTTCAGTTTCATGACATCACACCATCAGCTTGATGGTATTAATGTATGCAAAAGACATGAAAGGACTTTTATTACTGGCTGCCTCTGGGATAGGAGCGCAGGGCTTGCGTTCATTAATATTGGTTAAAATCTTCCAAAAATATTTTTCGGAATACCAAAGATAAAATGTTTTAAGGACATTGCATCTTAGGGGAGATAAAATTTTTATCTCCATGGATTTTCGGAATACCGCCCTAGGCCTTTTACCCTACACTTCATGGAGAAGTTTTGGATCTTGAATGTACACAGAATTTGGCTCTCCTATACACAGGACCTCTATTTAATAAAAGTTTCCCTCCAAAGGTAGGAGGCATGTTAACATGCAACGCCAGCTCTTTGGCAAAGGACTTGAACACCCAGGGCCTCAGCTATGAGAAGCGAACCATCTACTCATTGAGGCACATCTCTCTCCCTGCAAAACATAAAGTTCTGATAATAAAAAGGCAAATGTTCAGTACATCGCAGACCTAAGGAATAAGCGCATGTGACTTCTGCCTTCATTATGGCTGTAAGTACCACAGAAAGCAAGTTTCAACACCTTAGGTCCCAAAACCTATCTCCCTGCAAAACATAAAGTTCAGTTCTAATAAAAAAGGGCAAATGTTCAGTACATCACAGACCTAAGGAATAAGCGCATGTGACTTCTGCCTTCTTTATGGCTGTAAGTACCACAGAAAGCAAGTTTCAACACCTTACATCCCAAAACCTATCTCCCTGCAAAACATAAAGTTCAGTTCTAATAAAAAAGGGCAAATGTTCAGTACATCACAGACCTAAGGAATAAGCGCATGTGACTTCTGCCTTCTTTATGGCTGTAAGTACCACAGAAAGCAAGTTTCAACACCTTACATCCCAAAACCTATCTCCCTGCAAAACGCAAAGTTCTAATAAAAAAGGCAAATGTTCAGTACATCGCAGACCTAAGGAGTAAGCGCATGTGACTTCTGCCTTCATTATGGCTGTAAGTACCACAGAAAGCAAGTTTCAACACCTCAGGTCCCAAAACCTTTCAACATACTTTCCTTGCCCAGCAATATTCATCCATCACAATAAAGGGAAAACTTAATGAAGGAGTGTGAATCCCTCATATCCTGGAATGTCAATGCTTTTCAATTTGCGAGGTTCTCTCACTATCATTACAGACATCCATCCAATAATTCCGACTGATTTATAGCCAAACTTGGCCATAAACGCCAGACTAAATTTAGCTCGCCTTGCTCAGAGGTTTGATAAATGAAAAGCATGAACACATTCTTTTGCTCATCAATCCTTACAAGTTTTAACTCTCTCAGTCCCATAAGCAATAAATTGTGTTACAATATACATTCGACTAGCAATGGTCGGTATTTGGAAACTTAATAAATGCACAGACCAACAATCTCTCATTTGGTGTTATCCTAGGGTATACTAGAAGTATTCAGTATATTGTCAAAATCAGTTATTTTAATTACAAGGAATAACAAAAAAGAAAGAAAAACATAAATGAAAACCTGCAGAAGTGCCATGTTTGTCTACAAGATCCGTTATATGAATCTGTATTGTCACCCACTTTTGGATTTTATTCCATTAATGCACAGTTTGATAAAAAAATAAGACAAATCTACTTCAAATCAACTTAAAGAGACAGCTCAACCCAATGAAAAACAAGTACAAAGGACAAAGAATGAAAATCAGACATAAAGTTTGGAGATTAAAAGTGGGTTTACCTTCAACTTGGCAAAGTTACATGACACTAAAGAGGTTTTTTTTTTAAATAATAGAGCACTCATAAATCTCTTTCGAAAACATGAAAATCTGCTCTACATTTAATTCATTATATCATGTGAAGTATATTAACATTAAGTATGTGACTACAATTTGAATATAATAGAGGGAATTGTAATTTTGAAAAAGATAAAAGGATTGTTATTCCATAAAAATATAACAGTTTTTGGCCCGTGTTGCTAATGTTGATACCTTCCTCTTTAACTTTTTACTGATTTTGGTAAACTCTTTATGTACCATTGATGGATTTTTGAACAAATAATGCACATTTATCCCATAAAGCAGCATTTTGTCTGACACTGAAAAAGTTAAGCTTTCTTTGAACTGTTTTCTTACCTCAACTGAATCCCAAGATTAAAGATTCACCCTTATTGTCTATATAAATATACATAAAATTGGCCTCCACTGTCAAGAAGATACAGAAGAATGACACAAAATTACAAAAGACACACAAAGAAAAACAGTGCTTTGGAACAACAAAAGTATACGTAATACATAAAATACAGGAGGGAGAGAACTTCCCGACGTCCCTATAACAAGCAGAGCATTGCACAGTACTGGCAATAATGTTGAGAAGGTTATTAAATCTTGTTAAATAAATGCATGGATAGTTTCTAAGAGCACAGTCGACTACAGTAACACAACACAAAACCCAGTTTTGTTTTGCTATTTGTGCTTTGTTTTCAAGTAACAACTTATAAAGGATGGACTATCCCTGTTCAGACTGAAACAAAGAAGGCAATTTCACTGAATAGGACACCAACCACCCACCCACTATGTTGCCAGCAAAGGGAGATAGCCACAAAGCCACACTGTATCCTTTTAACAAGCCAAGCGGCAAGCAAGCGGGAGGAGATATTCAAGAGTGGCAAATCCAATGACTGGCGGCGAGGTTTGAATCCGATCGGGTTACTATCCCTGATATCCGTGGGCTCCTCACTGGCTCCGTCGCTGAGCCCTGGCAACAGCTCTCTCACCGACAAATTCAAATCTTATGCACATATTCTTTGCCAGGGATGCTAGTAAGTGACATGGAGCTCTGCATGGAGTTGTCTGATGGAGGACCGAGTGATGTGTTTGAACGGTGGTGCGATTGTCTCTCTAAACAATGGTAGTTCTGACGTTTTCGCACATATATTGTCCAACCCCACTCTCTCTACCCCACCCCACCTAGCCATTCAAAGTTCACCCCATCCCCACCCCCAAAAAGGTCGAACCCCCATTACATTTTTTCATTCTATTTATGCCATATGACCCATACATATCCCTCCCAACCCTACTATCCACATCCCTCACTCCCTTTCCCCCAATCTTTCCCTCAAAGAAAAATGGCAGTATTCTGTATTTGCCACATTGCCCACCCCACAACTTTCTCAACCCCCACCCCTTCCTAAATCCCCCCTCTTCTCACACCCACCAACTCAGCACCCTCTTTTCAACTCCCACCTCCTTCTCATACCCCTCCACCCCATTCTCAACCCATCCCCCCCCTTCTCAACCCCACCCCATTCTTAACCCCCACCCCCTTGTTAAACACACCCTTTTATCAACACCCCCATCTTCTCACCCCCCTACTCAACACCCCCCCTTTTCAACACCCACCTCCTTCTCATACCCCTCCACCCCATTCTCAACCCCCACCCCATTCTCAACCCCACCCCTCCATCAAACCCCCTCCACCCCACCCCTCTTTCAACCCCACCCTATTCTCAATCCCCTCCCCTCCTCGACACCCCCAACCCCTTCTCCGCCCCCCCCCCCCTCCATCAAACCCTCTCCACCCCATCCCCTCCACCATATCCCACCCCTCCCTCCCCACCCTCGGCACAAAACTGGCTAGTCAAGTCAAGTCAAGTCGACCTCCCACCTCCTCAGTATCACTTTGGGGTGGAATCAATACCCCATCGATTTCCACTTCTCCATGTTTGTGTTGGGAGGGGAGAAGTGTGGTAGAGGCACTAGGGGTGCAGACGGCGGCCACAGTGAAACGGTAGAGCAGGGTCAAGTATTTATTCTACAAATTATAGTCTGTCAATTCTTTGAAGATTTCTCAGGCAACTTAAGTGATTCATACAATGCATGTAGCAAAGGAATATCAGATAAGCTGCATATATCGTTAGCTATTTTAACCTCCAATAGGGTATAGCATAATGCAGAATGTCAGGGACAAGTATGTATTCTACAAGTTATAGTCTGTCAATTCTTGGAAAATTTCTCAAGCAACTTAAATGATTTATACAATGCATGTAGCAAAGGAATATCAGATTAGCTGTATATATCATTAGCTATTTTGACCTCCTATAAGGTATAGCATGATAAAGAAGGCCAGGGACAAGTATGTATTCTACAAGTTATAGTCTGTCAAATTCTTTGAACATTTTTCAGGCAACTTTTAAATGACTTATACATTGCATGCATGAAGCAAAGGAATATCAGATTAACTACGAAATTAGCTATTTGGTCTTCCAATAAGGTACAGCGTGAAACAGAAGACCAGGGTCAAATATGTATTCTACAAGTTATAGTCTGTCAATTCTTGGAAGATTTCTTGGGCAAATAAAATTTCTTATACCGTGCATGTAACAAAGAAATATCAGATTAACTATCATTGCCTATTTTGACCTCCAATAATGTACAGCATAAAACAGAAGGCCGGGGTCAAATATTTATTCTACAAATTATAGTCTGACAAATTCTTGGAAGATTTTCAGGCAACTTTTAAATGACCTATACATTGCATGCATGTAGCAAAGGAACATCAGATTAACTACAAAATTAGCTTTTTTGTCTTCAAATAAGGTATAGCATGAAACAGAATGCCAGGGTCAAGTTTGTATTCTATTAATTATAGTCTGTCAAATTCTTGGAAGATTTCTGGGGCAAATAACATTTATTATACAGTGCATGTAACAAAGAAATCTCAGATGAACTATAAAATGTACATGTATATCATCAGCCATTCTGACGGGCAAAAGGGAACAGAAGTTATCATTCTTTCAACTCGTTAACTTATTAACAATCCCATTACATGGATACATGAATACTTAACACACATGTTCTGTTGCAATAACACATAAGACTTTTAGTGGTGAATTATAACTACTGGTAAGTGGTAATATGGAGTCAGATATAGCACAGATGCTAGTCGGGCCTGACTCACGCTTGGTTACAAATCTGTAGAGAAAATTATATACAGAGAAATAGCTTCATACATTAATTTTTATATAGATGTTTTTATGAAAATGATTTTATCATTAAATTCAAAACTAGCTTGCATTATGATTTGATTACTAATTCATACAAACATAAAAATGTAGCATTTTGCATGATATTAACTGTATGTTTATTTGCAACACACCAATCTTGTGTTTTCCGTACATGATATTTTACTTCATTGATATCTGTATTAATTTCTTTTTTTGAAAAAGTATGGAAAATAATCTGAGGTTAAATAAATCAGTTGCAGACAGCAGGTCATTCATGTAAATAAAAAATAATGTAGGTCCTAATACAGAGCACTGTGGAACACCACAATTTATCAGCCTTTTATGGAGAAGATTCAGCCTTTTCTGGACAAGATTCTTTGTATTTCATCAACTGCTAACTGACAATGAAAGACATTATCAATAAAGATAAGGATTGTACTAGCATCTCAAAGCAAAAAATGGACACACGGAAGTAAAGTTAATTTACTAAATAACAAAATGAAAGCTTTGACGCAGTTACACAGGAGGAACTGTTTAATGCAAACTCCTTTGCAATCCTGCAATGCTACAGACATGGCGTGAGGTCAGGCACTTCACTTGCGATAACTAATCAAAATATTTGTCAGGTAAAAATGTTTTAGAGCCCTCTTTATCAAAACAAAGCAATGACACTCTCCATGTGAATCCACCAAGAGCCAAGAAGTTTGAATTATCAATTTACGTCATGTTTACAGGTTCATGGATCCAGGTCGGGGATAACTAGCGCCGGAAAACAGCAGTGAAACATGCCCTCTGTATCCTTTATCGTCTTCCCCCGTCCGCTTCCCCCTTCAGAATCCATCACATTACGAGGGAGAAGGCAGCACAATATATCACTCAGGACACTAAATTTGTATAAACAAATCGACTCAATTTCATTAGTTGGGGACTGATAAGAGTCCATTAAAGCCAGCCCTGGCTATAAAACAGCCAGAGCCTTGCCTGAGAGGTTATCAGCTGGGGTGCTGCTATGAGGCAGTATTACACACCGCAACTTGACAAGGATGTAGACGAGAAATATAAGCGTTTCGTTTACTTATAAGGGGCTGAATTGAAATGAGGTCAATGTTTTTTAACACAATTAAAACATTCACATCTTTTTCCTGAAAAAAAAATACACAATTATGATTCAAAGTCATCAGAATTTTTCTTTAAGCCCACTTTACTTTACAGGATAAAACAATGGTTTAATGTCTGTGAAACACAAATGACACTATACAAGTTTGATAATTTAATTCAATTAAGATAACTGCTTATTTGTACATTTTTCATGATATTTCTAGAAATGCTACTATCATTGCTTATAAGTTTAACCAGCAATTCATATCATGAAACAAGAAACATGTACATTCCTTTGACTCATCTTTCTAGTCAGATGAGACCTCATGAATTAACAAATAAAAGATTCAGGAATTTGTATTGAATTTTAAAAACTATACATGTCTTCGATTTTATTTTAAAAGAGTCCAAATTTAGGATGTGTATGTAGGGTGTGAGGGTAAGGGATGTCTATAAATAGCATGTATTTCCCCTGCATATATAGAAGTCTCAACATGGTCACGTATGACATATGTCTATTTATGAATAGATCTGGGGGTGTGCCTTTAACTATTCATGAATTACAATGAAATGATATGTCTCGCACTCCCTCGTAGCCAGACAGGTACGTACTCACACTGCACCGCAGCTTTCGGAGCGCAAACCTTCTATTGGTATTTAACCAAGGCACTACCCTCTCTGCTGTTATCTCTGTGTGTCTCCCTTGTCGTGGCAGTTTGTATATCATTTGTCTTGGGAAGCAATTTCATTATATGGGTAGAGGGAGACGGGCGGGGGTGGGGGATGGAGAGAAAGAGGTGAAGACATAAGGAGGGGTGAAGAGAAATAGGGTGGAGAGAGAAAGAGGGTGGAGAAGTGGAGAGAGAAAGGGGTGGAGAGAGAAGGAGGGAGAGAGAGAGGGAGGAGAGAGGAGGGGAGAGAGAAGGAGGGTGGAGAGAGGAGGGGAGAGAGGAGGGGGAGAGAGAAGGAGGGGGAGAGAGGAGGGTGGAGAGAGAAGGAAGGGAGAGAGAAGGAGGGCGGAGAGAGAAGGAAGGGAGAGAGGAGGGGGAGAGAAAAGGAAGGTGAAGACAGAAAGAGGGTGGAGAGAAAGGTTATAGAGAAGGAGAGGAATGGAAGAGAGAGAGGGAGAGAGAAGTAGCACGAGAGCAAGAGAGAGAGAGAGGGAGGGTAGAACAGAGACAATAGGGGGGGGGGGTGGAAGAGAGAGGCAAATGGGAGGGGTATTGATAAAAGGGAGAAGATGACAGACAGCACAAGAAGATATAAAAGGTAGACAACAAGAAAATTAAAAGAATGGAGCAAACAGCAAACTGTGAATAATAATGATCATGGAATAGAAATAGAAAAGGAGGAAGGGAGAGAGAGAGTAGAATATTACAGATAAGGCAGCTCCTTGAAGATAAAGAAAGATTCCTAGACATCAGTATCTATCCGCTATCGTCTGCGATTCACAATGGAAACACAATTTCTAGGCCGAGCTTTGTTGCACCTGTCTGTGTGCCACGGGCTGAGCTTATTCCACATCTTCTCTAGATCTCACATCTACGATAGTACAATAATAGAGCTTCTAGCATTGACTTAGAGCACTGAATCATACATGTAGGTGAACATCAGTTCTACGATCAATACCAGTGCGCAGCCTTTATGTTGAATGACACAAAGACATGTCTGCCATGCATGTACATCCAACTACTGTACTACATGCCACTTTTGACTGAACATCTCCAATACAACTGCGTCTCTTGGACGATAAGAGTTCTTAAATATCATACGCCTTACGCTTAAAAGTAAAATGTGGTGTTGCTAAAGTGTATGTGTTAATGTTGCTTTTGTGTTGCTGTGGTAATGTTGATAATGCAGAGTTGAACAGGTCTAATTTTTTTCAACCCTCAATGTGCCCTCATGTATCATTTCACCTTTTTTTACGAACAAATTTCATTATGAAAGGTGGCCTTTGAATACAGCACTGCCTTCCTGCTTAATCCTCAAAAATTATTTAATTTTGCATTTTTGTGTTTGGTAAATGTTTCAATCTGAATATGTCATGTACCTCTTGATGTATGTATTTTTATGTTTTTTGTTTAAAGTAAGTGTTGAAATAAATGAATGCGAACTTGAGCTTTAACTTGAACAAATCCCATAGAACAGCAGCTTATCTGGCACACAAATGGATAAATGTCCCACTGTACGCTTCACCCGTCAACAACCTGCTCCTAACCTCGTATTTATGCATCGTATCTATGCAACAAGGTCACCAGTGCATCTAGTGGCCACACCCCATGGAATTGCTTCAAAGCAGACTTGACGTTTCCCCTCTCCCGTGTCCAAGTTGTCACAACGAGGGTCCGCTGAAGTAGACTCTCGGCTCCCCTTCAGAATCAACATGAAGTGACAGCCAGGAATTGGTTAGATCGGGCAATCAGGCTCGTCACAAGAATAACCCAGAAACAAAGTGTATCCGTGAATACACAGCTTCTACAGGACTGGTGCTAGACAAACACCAAAACAACTACAGTGGGTCTGATGTAGCAACCCCTCAACACTCCTTTAATTTTGTATATTTCTGTTTGGTAAATTTCTCAAGCTTTCATGTCATGTACCTCTGAATGTATGTATTTCAATGTATTTCTTTTAAGTAAGTGCTGAAATAAACAAACTTTAAACTTGAACTTGAACAGTCCTGAAAAACCTGCTAACCAGGGCTCTCGTGTTATTTTCAGCTTAAAAATTGAAGTGACAGCCATAAAACGGTCAGATTGGCCAATCAGACTGGGGGGGGGGGGGGGGGGAGGGCATCAAAAGAATAACCAAGAAACAATAAAAAGATGGCTTCTACAGGTGCTAGACAAACGCCAAAACAAGTACAGTGGGTCTAGTAAAACACTCCAGAAAACCTGTTTAACTGTTTGTGCATCAGGCAACCTACTCATGTATAGGGTACATGTGTATCACTTGTGAGAAAATGCTTCAACTGCGTATAGAGACTTACCCAGGGTTCTCGTCAGTGGTGATTTTGTATATTTATGAAAACCTTTTTTAGCAAAAAATACCACACGAATATCAATTTGTCATAAGCACTATGAATGTGTGTGTAAATATGACCCAATAGTGCAAATATGCCATTTTGGTTGATATAAGTCTGTGATAAGTTGTATAATGCGAAAAGCATATTACGTACTAGTGGTGATGATGATCACTGTTTCTTTAATGATTTATGACAGTGATAATTGCATCCAGATGACTGCTATTAGCAGCAGAATGCACTTTTACGCATAGGATACTAGTATGGTCAATGGGCTATGGCCAATTCAGGTAGGAACCATTTATATTGTAATCATTCATTCCTATAAGTCATATCATACAATATATCAATATGGTATGTAAAATATAAGATATCAATATCTACTCTGTAACTCAGAACAATAAATAACTTAATAACACCATCCACCTGCTAAGGTAGGATTTATAAAAGATAATATAATATATAAATAGTTATATAACTAATCTTTGCTAATGTATGCAACCGTGTGGTATACTAGTTTACTTCAATCAATTACTAAGTGTAAATTCTAGTGAAAGGGCTTTCTGGGGTAATTTCAATCTACAAAGAAATTGTAGGCATAAACCCAGTAGTAAGGATAGCATGCTCCATCCTGTAAATTTGCAGGATGGGGCACGCTATCCTTACTACTGGGTGTATGCCTAAAATTTCTTTGTAAAAGTGTAAATTTGTTGATTAACCTTCATTGTACCAGTAAACATGCTACTCTATGGGCATACCAATTGGTTCAGTGAATATTGTGCATAATTAATGAGATCACCAAATTCAATTGGCAACAACTTTGCACAATAACTGTCATAAATCATTTAAGACAAAGTGATCATCATCACACGAGTACAAAATATGATTTTGATATTATAAAGATTTATTACAGACTTTTATAAACCAAATGTAATCATTTGATAAAAATATCATATTCACAGAAATCTAAGAGCAGTCTGTGTTAAACAATGATATTTATATGATGTACTGGTATTGTTAAATCTTGCTTTATAGATCACTGTCTATATTTTATGAATGTATGTATTAGTGTCAATCTACACTCGTAATAATCATCAATAATATGTAATATTGGTGGTGGAAGACAAATTTCCATCAGACATTTGTGGGCAATAAACTCATTCATTCATTCATCTACATACACACATCCCCTACACTTCCCTTGTGAGATGCAGAATAGCTCGGTTGCACACTCTGCTAATTTGGGCGCTATCTTCGTCGACTCCGCTGTCTAGAATAAGCACTCCTCGGACCAAAGAGGGCTCTCCGCGGGCCCTTGAGAAAGTCTGCTCTTGGCAAGACGGTCGCTAACCATGTTTGCCGTCGGATCGGGTGTACTGATGTTAACAGTATGGGGAGACATCATTATGAGCTTCGATATATACTGGCTAGTTTATATTCCATATACTGCTAAGAGGTTGTTCACATCTCATAGATTTAAAATTCTGTTAGGATACTTTGTTTTTAAAGGAATATATGTTATATCATTTTAAAGATAAATGTCTTATACAATTTTAAAGCTCAATGTGTTATATCATTTTTAAAGGTAATTGTGAGATATCTTTGTTAAAAGGTAAATGGGAAGTTTCATTTTTGAGGTACAATAAACATGAGATATTATTTTTACAGGAATAAAGATTTGTTGGGCTTTCTTTCTAATGATACAGTAACAGTATGGCCCAGATAAGTCAAAATGGCAGGTATCTGCTGTTTTTTCTTGAATCGGTGCATTCCTATTCTCCAATTGAGATATTTCATGGTTTTGCTTCTGCCTTTTTGTCGTTCCATAGCGGTTGAGTAACATTTTTTATGAAGCAAATTTATATAGCTGTCGGTCAGTATTGTATGATTTATATTGATCTGTTGACACTTACTGATAATAACGTTTCAAAGAAACTGCTCTAAAGTATAATAAAACCGTGGCAATGAACTCTACCGACAAATCATGTGTAAAGGTTGTGCACACAGCGCCACAATGCCTTCTGGAAAAATCCTCCTGATATCCATACAACTTCGTTCTCGAGCTCTCGAGAAAACAACCCTGTAACCTTTTCTTTCTTTAGTGTATCCTTACAATTCTTTTCTAAACACTGGCGTCATTCTTTTGTCCAAGGCTAGGCATCTTATTTTCAGACAATTTCTTGTCGAAAAGTGTACCTTGCTTAAGTTTCCCTTCTTGTTTACATCTCATTGAATTCCCTGAACAGTTTTGATAAGTCTGCTTTTTTCAACTTTTGTTTTCCTGTGTTGATGTTTTATCAGCCTTTAAATGTCCATACCTTCCTCTATGTCAATTCAAACAATTTATCTTGTAAGCTGATTCTCTACTATTTACCTTTAATTTTATGTTCTATCTCAACTCTCCACCCCACATCATCTCACTCCATCACACATCCGAACACACGCTCACACACATGCACCCACACATTCACACACACACACACACACACACACACACACACACACACACTCACACACACACACATCCAGACACTGCAAACTCAACACACACACACACGCACACACACACAAACATACACACAACCCATTTATCTTACATTCTCTGTCCCACTCCATTTCACCCACACCCCACACACATGTACACATAAATAACCACACTCACATGAACACACACACACACACACACACACATGAACAAACACACACACACATACAGACAAACTCACCCACATTCATACTGCCCACGTGTGCATCTCCATAGCTATGCATACAGGCGCGCGCCCACTTGCGCAAACAAATACTTATCCAAATGTGTCAAGTGATCAGCACACGCCACAGCGAGATCTGCGGGGAGTCGAACATGAAACCCACACCACCAAAAGTGCTCATCCTTGCTTATTTATGTACGACGGACATTTGTATGGGGCTCCCTCACACTTCATCATGTCCCACCTCCACCTAGGCTAGGTTCTAGGCCGCGGCGTATCACATTTTTTGCTTTCTTTTTCTTTTGCGACTCATCGGGACAAAGACCGGTCACAAAGACTTCCCTCTTCCCTCTTTCTTAAAAGGGAGACAGAACAAAAACTAGTGGAGAAAAACTAAAGAGTAATCTGTAGGTCCAGGGCCAAGTTGCATAAACTTTCAATTATTGTAACTTACCAGCAATGGTACTACCATGGCATTATGCACAATAATGAGAGATAAACGGCTGCTGCCATGGTACATAGTTACCACTGATGGTTAGTTACAATAATTGAAAACCTGTAATATGCAACATGGCCAGATTTAAATATTATTGCAGCGTATAGAAGAAAAACTAAGCGGCCTGAGCTTGATAAAAGAAGCTTGCAGCCTGGAACCAAGACTATGCCTGTACTCGGACAGCTCTCTTGGTATTCATGAGTCTATGGAGCCAGCATCGACGATGTACAGAGAGATGTACTCTTCACAGCTACACTGTTTACTTTACGCCGACATCTTTCCCAGAATCACAAATTCGGTATGATAAACAGACCATCAGATGGCACAAGTAGCATGTCACTGTCAGTGCCAAGGGAAAAGGGGGGAGGGGCTGGGGGTGGAGTGAGCAGGAAAGACGGGGATGGGGGGGGGGGGGCACTCATAGAGACTTATTACAGGCAAATTGTGGATGTGGCTGGATAGACTTCTGTGCATGCAAAATAATTCACACAGAGCAAACTTTCCTTACTGTGCTTCCATTCAACATAATTCTATACAAGACAGTGAGAGAGAGAGAGAGAGAGAGAGAGAGAGAGAGAGAGAGAGAGAGAGAAGGTATAACTATCCAGTCCTAGACCCTATAATAAAACTTCATACATGAAAGAAACTAGCAGTTGCATCCCCACAACTTGAAACTTCACAAAAAGTTACCTGCAAAACTTCTCACTCCAAGTGGAGAATGTGCTATGTGAAACTTCACAAAAAGATTCTAACAAAGAGAATATGATCACAGGAACTACTGAGTGGCCTACCCAGAGTTTTTGATCTAACAGGACTATACTCAAACTCTGATGTGGTGTTGGCCATTGCAAGATGTGCATATCATTATCAAAATACCCAGCCATTTTGCATGGATCAAACTACGTACAGGTAGTTTGGCAGTAAGATGACTAAAGTACATGCTATGAAGCAAGCGAGAAGTAAGTTACCCACAATTCCTCCTAGTCTGACAGTGGCTACACAGCGAGGCATCAAGGTAACTGCTCTACCTCTGACGATACCTAACCTAATGTATTCCCCACCCCATCAACCCTACTTTACATCCAACGATGTTGTCGTCGTGGAAGGAACTCGTAATGACATTAGCAGGACGAATGTAATGTACATGTACAGCGTCTATAGCATTTCACCATCAGTTTGCAGTTTGCACGCCAGATTGCATGTGATACTGTGTACACCTTGATTGTTATTATCTACAAAAAAATCTTTTCTCTTTCCAAAATTATATTTCTAAGCTTGAAATAGGAGTACATCAATGGTCCAAAATGACTGCTATTGCTGAAGATGTATACTAGTTTATGTTGGAATGGTGCTGTCATTTTTTCATTGTTTACAGTTGCAATATTAACAAGGAAAGAAACATTTAAGAAATGCATTATGATGCTCCCTTTATGTATTCCCATTTATACACTCCAGCTCAAAGGAATTGGCACAGGTAAAGGGAAAGGGAAGAAAGGGAAGGAGCCACGGTTTTGAACCGCGGTATATTTTGTCCAGTTCAGCATGAAACATGATGCATTAGCCTAAAAAGCATTGTGTTTCATGCTGAACTGGACAAAATATACTGTGGTTCAAAACTGTGGCTCCTTCCCTTTCCCTTTACCCATGCCAATTCCTTTGAGCTGTAGTGTATGCTACATTTTACTACATGTATGTTTGAAATGCAATCTATGATACACTGTAGAAAACCACTAATTAAGGTGAAAAAATAGGAAAGTGTTTCAGGATAAATAATATCCACAACAGACAAGGCTAATAATAATAATAATAATAACTCTGATTTACATAACGCTTTTCATAATAAATACATCAAAGCACTTTACAATTACATGTAAGTAGAAAATAAAACAAAACTTGATGACAAACATTACATTACATGTAACTATAACAGCAATTTAAGAATTACATGTATGTTGAATATGCCTGAGACGTGTATTTAATTTTGGCCTGAACAAAGAAATACTAGAGATGCAACAAATTGAGGCTGGGAGAGAATTCCACAATCGTGGGGTGGAACATGAAAAGGACCTGTCACCAAAGTATTTAGTTCTTTTTTAACAGTCAAGAGGATTTGATTGGCAGAACGAAGGGACCTATTGGGTTTATATAACTGAATCACTTCCGAAAGATAATTTGGAGCATGACCATGTATAGATTTGAAAGTCAAAAGAATTTTGAACTGAATGTGAAATTTAATGGGGAGCCAGTGCAATTGTTTAAGAATTGGTGTAATATGGTCATGTTTTTTGGTGAAGGAAAATAGGCGTGCTGCAGAGTTTTGAATTCTCTGCAGCTTGGCCATGTCTTTTTCATGGATTCCATGGAGCAGGCTATTACAACTGTCAAGGAGCGAACTGATAAATGCATGGACACGAATCTCTGATGATGCATGTGATTCAAAGCACTACTCCCCCCCCTCTCTCTCAAAATCAAGGTGACTGAAATCGAGGCCGAGACTCACAACCTCCAGTGTCTGCACAGTGTGTACATAGTATGGAAATGTGCTCATGCGATAGCCGTGTACCAAGTGCGACTCTCCTGAAGGGATTATCTCGACCTGCACCGCACAATCTTGTTAGGACTTGGTGCAGACTGGGGCAGGATTATCAGATTAAGTAGTTACGCACCCCTTCTACGGTCTCATTCCAAATACGGAAGCAAGATTCTTTACCCATGCTTCCAATACGCCCATCCACACTAAAAAAAAACACAAATGACCCAAATGTTTAAGGTTAGAGGTCTGTAGATGACGGTCAGTTATTTGTCAATGATTTCATATCTTCTTCAGATAAGGCATTCGCATCACTTACAGGACACCGTAAACCTCCCGATGATTTTACTTCAGTTGCTCATGGATGTTTTTATATCACATCCCCCTCTTTGTTTCTCTTCCTTCAATTTTGTTTAATTCATGTGTTCTTTTCAGCTCCATCCTCCTTTTTCTTGTCATAGTTCCTTTTCTTTCATTCATCAAGTTTTAAAGCAAAAATCTTTATTTTCCTTCAAACCTGTTTTTTCCTTCTTCTATTCATTACATGTAATCATGAAGATTATAGCATTGCAAAATCCTTTTCTCCAAGCAAAACATTGCTTTAATCAGAGCAAATGAATTATTACTTGAATAAAACCGATACATTAACAAAAAGAAAATGGAAACTGTGATAACAGTTCAGAAGGATGCATCCCTTGTGAAAACTATGGCATGAAGCATGGCATCGTGGAATCAAGTTTGAATGAACATCACTCTGTAAATTAGTCCGGCATTAATTCATATATAATCAAGCATGAATCTTGATATAAAAAAATTTGAAACGATTTCTTACAGACGGCCAAGATGTTTTGACAAGGTGCCTAACTGACAGTCAGGTTATATGGGTTATGCCCTAGATTCTCAGGGCTGTCCACCTGACGACTCACATGACCACGCATTTGAGAGCACCAATCGACGCTCACTAAGCCAACAACCCAAACGACCGTGCCCGACACGTGTGCCACGGTGTGACAACCTTCAGGGATGGTGGGGGGAAAAACAAAGATGACACACTGTCTCTCCTTTGGAGGGCAAACGTCCATCACTCCCTGCATACTTTTTTATTTATATGTTGGTCAGGGGAAAAAATACAAAGGGGCTTGAGGCAATTTACGCCCCCCCTTCTTCCTGGCCCGCCTCTCGAAATGCAAAACAAGCCTCTGTCAATGAATAAGTAATCCCTGCAAAAACTTTATTTTTTTCAAATTGTACAAGTACATGAATACTTTAAACATTCATATTATATATATGAATGTTTCATGACATCAGGCTCAACAAGTAGCACCAACAATTTGTTGTTTTAGTTTTGTTTTCCCAAATTATCAGACACTGAACAATTTCCTTTTATCATTCTAAATGCTCTACTCAGTCAATTAAACACATTTTCTTGTTTAACTTTTGTTTACGTGATAGGTTCTTATCTTACGTTTAAGCGACTGGTTACAGAAAATCTTGCATGGGGATACGTGAGATTTAGTTTTACTCCCTAAAAACTATTGAATAACTGTTTTTAGTTCAGTAAAAACACATATTCATGAATTACATAGAGCTACTTCCAGGAGTAACACATGAGGAAAATGAGGTTTGTTCTGATCAGAACATGCATCTAACCACAATTCGCAACAAGATAATGATAGCAACATATATTCTTCATCCAAGATTTGTGTACAGTACATGTCGAGAGGAGCATACCTGTATACCTGGGGCGGTATTCAATTCAATACTTAAGTGTAAAAAATAAGACAAATACTTAGTATTTGGCTTAAATAAAATACTTAGCCAAAAATGGCATTCAAAGGACGATTTTTGACTTAAGTATTTGGCTAAGAATAAGTAAAAATATTGCTCCAATCAGGTAAATACTTAAGTATTTTTTGTACTTAAGTATGTTTGCTATTCAAATGAGTATTTTTGACTAAGTATTTTGCCTACTCTTGATAGGACACTTAAGATAGGCCTATCCATTCACAGTTGAAAGTTCATTGCTACGTGTTTTGAGAAATGGCTGCATTCATCTTCACAATCACCATCAAGAAATTCGCCAACATCTTGCTTATCATCAGCGTGTACATCCTCTTCAAAAATACATTGACACTGAATAAATCAAAAGGTATCGATAAATCGTAACGGGATTCGTCGCATAACTGAACTCGTAGCACAAGACATCACCAAAGAGCAACACAAATCATTAACTTAGGCCATTAAGCATACACAGATTGCAGACTTTGCCTGTACGGCTACGCGCTACGCTACGGCACGGTACCTGTACCTATGCATACACTGCCATATTCGTCGGCTCAGAGTGGACGAACGAAGGACCAAAGCAGGCGTCATTTGCATTATATTGAAGTTCTGAACGGAATAAAATACGCACCCTTTAGTAAAATCTTGTGTCACTTCATTTCGAATGCTGGTAATTGATGTCCAACACGTGTTCTTGCTCCACGGAAAGACTGAGAGTCTGTTAATGCTATTTTAGTACTAAACTAGACCATCTAAAGCGCTGCGCGTACAATAATAGGTATTGCGAAGCGCTGCGCTGCATGCTGCGCTTCGGAGCGCTCTCCGTCTTTGGTTAGACTACCATACGTTGCGGTACACTGTATGTATAATATACACAAAACCTATGGAAATTCACCGCACAAAATGATTGTGCGATTGTTCTTTTAACACGCAAAGAGCCATAGAGAATTTTCGCACAAAACTGTTCGCCAGCTGTGATGAATCAGCTGATGTGCGTGACGTCACTATTTTGCTAAGTATTTTACTTAGCTGTCGTCTACATAAGTAAAGTTCTAAGAACTGTCTTGAATATGGAATAAGCCAAATACTTAGCTGAGCCAAATACTAAGTATTTTTTGTACTTTTCTTAAGTATTGAATTGAATACCGGCCCTGGACCCCAAAATAGCATCATCTGCCACAAGCAGAGGATATGGTGGTCGTGGGAGAGGGAGGGGAGGGGTTGGGGAGGGGGGGGGGGGGGTTGAGGGAGGAGACAAAGGATAAGACATTTTCTGCACTATGACATCTTCCAAACCTAAGCCACACATAATCACATTTCATTCTGTCTTAGTCTGAATTCACAGACCCCGATTGTAGAACTGTCTCAAAGCATAGAAATGTCTGGTCAACACAGACTACAGCCTGACTCTGCACTTGCAGTGTAGTCTGAGGCCAAAGCTAGTCTCCTGATTCAAACTCATTTGTTAACAGACGATGGTTTGTCTGCAAACTCCTTTACACTGTCTTCATGTGTAGATAGACATACCTAGTCTCGCCACACAAACTCATTGACCAATTGACAAAGGCTTGTGTATGCAGCCTAGAAAGCAATTTCATCACGAGGTGAAGTATGCGCAAGAATTTGGTGAAAAGACCTGGGGAGAGAGTGGGGGGGGGGGGGGGGAGAAGAAGGAGGGGACTACCTGCTCCATGCCTACTAAAGGGAAGAGGCGCAAGATGGAAGCATCTTGGGGGAGGGGAGAGGAATGGGGGGCACTTATCTGCCCCATGCCTACCATGACACCAACGGAGGAGACTAGATCACAGTGTCTCAGGGGATCGTGTTTGTGTAAACAGAAACCTGTCAGGGCGCATCCCCAGTGCCAGGTATGAAATTAGCAGGGCCCATCTCACTCACTCTCTCTCTCTCTCTCTCTCTCTCTCTCTCTCTCCTTCTCTCCTCCTCTCCTGACTCTGTCTCTGTCTCCCTCTTTCTCTCTCTCTCCTCTTTTTCCTCTCTATGTTGCTCTTCATCTCTCTCTTTCTCCCACTCTTTTTGTCTTTGTCTCTCTTACTCTTTTTGTCTTTGTCTCTCTTACTCTCCTCTTTTCTCTTACCTTTTTTTATCCCCCTCTCTCCCCCTCCCCCCCCCCCCTCTCTCTCTCTCTGGCTTATTCATTCTATCTCCCTCCCTCCCAGGTGCACATCACTTCAAGCAAGCACTCCACATGAAAGTGCCGGTGTTACAGCACAGCCCTCACCATCTTTCCTCTCTGGCTCCATCACTCTTTCTTCCTCCCAGCATATCTTGCTCTATTGATGTCCTCTCTCCTTCTCTTCATGCACCACCCCTCTCCAAACAATATATACATAATACCAAGACACATCTTCACACACACACACACACACACACACACACACACACACACACACGCACACACTAAAATAGTTCTGCAGAAAGTGAAAGTACTTCATTCCTTTGACAGTAATTATTTCTGGAAGAGCTTTTGCATGCTAATAACAAGCATGCAGTAACATGTCAAGGTTTGAAAACTCACATTGGTCAATTCCAAGAATGCGATAAACAATTTTAGTTTTTAATAATCTTACTGTTGTGTTTACAAAAAAGTAGCTGAAGTGCCATTCTCATTGGGCTTTAAAAAATCGCAAAGTTAGAAAAATCGCTAAATTAGAAAAAGCGCGAAGTTAGGGGACAGGGACAATAGGACCATTCGACTTTTAGTACAGTTGCTTGGCAACTTTCACCCTAACTTCACGATTTTTAAAGCCCAATGAGAATGGCACTATAGATTTGTTTAATCTCTAGTTATTATTTGGAAAAGTCCATCTGCAGAACACACATATCACTTGTTTCATGTTCAGATTAGCAAAAAAAAAAACAGTTGTGGAATAAATGCAAACACATTTGTGACTTTTCATCAACAAAACCAGAAAATAACACATAAACACACTGGGGCAATATTCATAAAACCTTACTAATACCTAGTTACACGAAGTTGCTAGAGTGCATTCAGTTGTATACAATTATAGTAATTAATAAAGCTATCATGAATATGGCTCTTTTGAAGATAACAGAGACACGCACCTGTCATTGTGAAGATGCCGACAGATAGCCCTATATTCCTGCCAGCGATCATGACATCTTCCGAGTCGCTACTGCCTTTGCCCTTCCTGGCGGCCCACAAGCCCACGCCCAGGATCAGCAGATAGAAGATGACAATGGCCACCACCCCGCCCCAGTGTACCGCCATCTTGGATAGCCCTCGCGTCCCGCCCTTGCCTTCTCGCAGAAGAAAATGGCTGAGCTGGTTTGGTCGTGGTTGCTACTGCTCTTGTTGTCAGTCTGAAAAAAAAATTGAAGGAAATCAGTTTCAATACGTCATACACAAAATCTGATTTATTTGACACCTGCAAAAGGGATGCACCAACATGAATGCTACTGAAGGATTATCATTTGAATCATTTTGACATTCAATCCATGCTGCTGCTCTCAACCCAGGAGTTGGAGACTGTTCAAATGGTGTAGAGGATCTGCCCCCATTCACAGTTCAGAGACTAAATAAAGATGGATGTTAAAACTATGGCTCTAGGGCAATATTCATGGAAGCTTACTAAGCCTAGTTAGTTACTTAATCTATGCAACTACATGTAAATACACTTTAGCAACTAATTAGACTTGGTAAGGTTTTGTGAGTAAGGCTCCTCATTGCTGAGTAAGGCTCATCGTATGTGCAAGAACATATCTTGCACATATACAGTATATGTGCACATAATTACCTCAAGACATCACAATCTGAGCGATGTATGGTAACAGCAATGTATTCAGATATAAATATAGATATAGAAGATTACATGCAGTGTTTGACAGGATTTAATTTGGACTACCTTTAAGTGCAGTCACATCTTACAAGACCTCTAAAAGTGATCTTACAAGAGCTCTAAAAGTGTCTTCCCTTGAATGTTTTCTATGCTATATTCAAATCATACATCAGGCAGGTGGGGGAATATAAACGCAAAGACCATCCATCTCACAGACGGAGAAATATCGCAATAAACAGTCGGGGAAAGGTCTCGGGGCTGAAGGATGCTGGGATGGCTGGACGGGCCTTGGCAGGCATGGCGGTCAGTCAATATTGACCCAATGCTCCAGCCAGATACCTTAGGTGCTGTGTGCCAAACAACCCTCTTAGTCTATAAGTCAAGTCAGAATAATTATCCTCAAATGTGCATGAAACACCATGGTGATTATACTGTGTCTCACACAGTATTGATGAGGTGTTTTTTTTTGCCCATGTCACCTTTGTGTTCTCTATAGAAACTGAGCTGCATTGTGGTACGTTTAGTGACTACCATCAAAAAAGAGAATTTAACCCTCTTGTATGCTTTTCACAGTGGCAAAAATTTCCTTAAAGGCGATATTCATAGAAAATCCCAAAATATGAAGATATTCATGTACAGAAAGCTTATAAGCCATACAATGAGCTCGGGTGACATTCAAACAATATATCACTTTCCACAAAGCGAAATTAGAGTGAAAACAATCACCGTATTCTCGGGGAGAAACTTGCCCTACCGTCATCTGAAACGGCCTTTCGGTCTGACGTAAGAAAAGGGAGGCGTTATTGTGCATCACACATGCCAATCCGCAGCTTCTTTTCCGCCAGAAGCATCATGCATTTTTAATGAAACTGTGATGGTAGTTGCTAGTGGATTAACAGGTGTGATACACAATGGTCATTGTGAAGCATATCCCGGCTGTGATGTACACACAACGCCACTTTCCCTTAGGCGATTTCGTACGTCAGGAAGAGAGTCAATTTCGTGAAATTTGACTTTCATTAAACACAAAACTGAACACTTTCATGCTAGCTGCATAAATTGCTTTAAAAACTCATTCAAATATAAAATACACTATATTTATTTGATTTTATTTCCTATAAGTATCACCTTTAAACCCGTACTATAGGTGGGGCTAAGCTTAGACCACTTTCTGTTCTCATTGGTTTTTACCAAAGTGGGCTAGCCCCACCAATAATCTAGGATTACTTGGCCCTCCAAAAAAGCAGGGCTAACCCCGCAATTGCAGGGCCAAGCCAAATAGTCCGGGGCTAAGAGCGCCAGTGAGAACAGAAACAAAAAATAGTACGGGGCTAAGGAAATGCGGTGCTCAGCTCGCAAGGCCGAGACGTCTGACCAATCAGAATATGTCCGGGGCTAACGATTTTGAGTGGGAACAGCATGGATTTCCTTGGTCGGGTTTAAGAAAAAGTACGGGGCTAAGAAATCTCAGTGTGAAAAGCTTTAAAAAATAGTCCGGGGCCAAGGATAGTATGGGGCTAAGGAAAGTGCGGGGCTAAGGATAGTACGGGGCTAAAAAAACCCAATGAGAAATGGGTATTGGTAACAAGGCATAAATAGACCATTGATGTCACAGTAAATAAGCATGTGGAAGTGAGTATTATAAAGAGACTATTGACAACATGTGTGGTGGATGAAAGGTTTTAAAGGGCACATATTGTACTGGGAAGGCAAAAAAGCCTTCAAAATGTAATTGTTAACAATCTTCTTGCCAATGGTCTTAAATATATGTATTTTCTATTTTAGAGGCTTGCTGAAAGTTATTTGCCCTCAAATGATCTACATTTTGAGTAATGAGTGATTAAATCACAAATCCTCAAAATGTTCGGCCCGAACATTTTGAGGATCTAATCATCAGTCATTAATTAATCCAAATGTAGATCTTTTAGGGCAAATAACTGTCAGCAAGCTTCTAAAATGGATAATACATGCATTTAAGACCATTGCCAAGAAGATTGCTAACAATTACATTTTGAAGGCTTTTTTTGCCTTCCCAGTACAGTATATGCCCTTTAAGCTAGAGGTGGATGGGGGGGGGGGGGGGGGGGGGGGGGTTGATAGAGAAAGAGAATACATAAATGTACATAGATGGAGATTCAGAGAGCCAAAAACAACATGTGAGGGAGAAGAAGGAGGAGGAGTACAAAATCACTCACATAAGATCTGATTAGAATGTGTTATCTAGGTTTTTCTCATCAGGAAATGTATAAAAATATTGCCACATCAAATTCAATGTAAGCATTAACACTCTCATTCAAAATTAAATTTGTAACATCTCTTTTTCAATTGCGACTGCATCTCCTGTACAGTACTCTATATGATTATTGCATTGATCTTAGATTGGGTTTTTCCAAGCCCACGAGACTCTTGCATTTTCATTAAGAATTTCTTCTAAAAAATGCAGCTATTCCCTAAGGTCTATTTTTAGCGTTTCTTGGAAAGAAAATTACACATCAGCTGTGTATAAGGAATCTGCATTGTGAGTAATGCCTCAAGTTTCCTTCGTGCGCTATGAGCGCAAGGACGCTGTTTCCATCCCTGCCCACCACCATCTCAGCAGGAGAAGCCATGCCTGGGCTGTATCTGCCTCTGATCTGATCATCTTCTTGCTAAATTGAGTGATCAAATATCATGATGTTTGTCGTGAGGGAAGTGTAAATTTCAACTCGTGTTCCTTTCTCGCAGCGCTCCCCAACCACACCCCCCCCCTCCCCACCCTCTCCTCCATTCCCCTTCCCACGGAGTACCACCTCTTGTCTGAGCTACGATGGCATGATGAGCGGCAGGACTTCACATTTTTTCGCAAGTGCTAGCTGGCTGGCAGGCTTACTCCTCCGACTGGCAAACATCCGGCGGTGTGGCGGAATATGAATCAAGTAATTTGGCCCAAATTGGCTTTGCGCAGCGCAAAGTTTGGGGTTTGCCGCGGAGAAACAAGAGCATAAACCGGAAAAACATCTTAAGCGATGCATCATGAGCAGGGCTGAGTTATGAGATGATGCATTCTTTCAGGGGACTCTTACTTGCTAACGTTTAGAGCCCTGATGGAAATCAGCACATTATTTTCCAGGTATTATTTTCAAACCCCAGAGCATTTACATTATAAAATCTCACGCATTACCATATCAGGCTATTTAAGTTCTTACTGGGGCTTGTTGTTGTTTTTCAGGTTGGTGCAGTATGTCATTTGAGGGCATTGATGCAAGTCTAAGTGCATTTATTTACTCTAGGTTATTAATAGGATTGTGTGAATTCATTGATATTTCTGCTGATTCATACATTACCATGAGCATATTCATTCAAAGATATTAATGTTTTTTGGGAGAGACAATGGATAATAGAATTTTCGCTTTCATTCTCTTGCTTATTTGGATTCATGAGTCCTTAAACCTGTGTTCAGATGATTCAAAGAATTTAATGATGTGTGGAAAGATAAAAATAAATCATATTTTTCTTTCTCCCTTTTGTTTGCTGTTCCTCTCTGTATTAATAAAGTTGATTAAACCTGTTAGAAAAACAAGGCATTAGCAATATTGTGTCTCGCCCACTTGCGAAAATAACCAGAAATATCGCGATCTCCGTTGCTACGCAAAAGAAAACTGAAACAAACAAATAAGCAACATCAAAATCAGGTGCAAAATAGTGACTTTGAATAAATTTGCATAAATGTGCATGAGTAATGTTTGCCTAAATCTACATCAGTAATGCTCACACATGCTCACACAATTCTGTGCACAAGTTAGGAAGCCTTCACCAAGAGTCTTGCAAGTAAACTTTAATGTATGACCTCAAATGACCTTTGACCTTATCATGTGACCTCTTACAGCACAATAACATGCAGGTGCCCCCAGTGCATCCATCATCCAAGTTTGATTGCCATTGTAGCAACATGTGATGAGTTATGTGTGATAAGAGAGTCTTGCAAGTAAACTTTAACGTATGACCTCAAATGACCTTTGACCTTATCCTGTGACCTCCAACGGTACCATAACATGAAGGTACCCCCAGTGCATCTATGACCCAAGTTAGGTTGTAATCCAAGCAACCCATGTGAAGTTATTTGTCAAAAGAGAGTCTTGCAGGTAAACTTTAACGTATGACCTCAAATGACCTTTGACCTTATCCTGTGACCTCCAACGCCACCATAACATGAAGGTACCCCCAGTGCATCTATGACCCAAGTTAGGTTGTAATCCAAGCAACCCATGTGAAGTTATGGATCATAAGAGAGTCTTGCAGGTAAACTTTAACATTTGTGACGGACGACGGACGGACGACGGACGGACGACGGACGGACGCCATTTGGATCCCTTAGTCTCGCCTTCACCTCCGGTGGGCGAGACAAAAACTAAGAAAAAGTGAGCATATCATTCCGTGTTAGCCTCAACTGACACATATTTGAATTCTTGTCCTTGAAGTAATCATGCATTAATTGATTAATTAATCAATCTGATTTAGCATTTCAAATTTAACATTCTTGTATTGAAGTATTCAACTTTTCTCATTTCTTAAAATCATTGATTCAATAACAAAAATTAAATACCATTTTTCTTGGGTTGATAAATGCACAGGTCTGGTTTATTGCCTAACTTGTTAAAAGGATGCAAGGATTATCTGCAAAACAACTGCGATACAGTACAATACAAGGATCAACATAAACAAACGATGCATTTTGAGCTTTGTTACCCAAAATACATGATGATGATTAAATCAGCGATCCCACGGTCACATTTATCAATTCTTGGAACCAGAGAATCAGGAATGCAATTTTGAAGTGACCTACGTCGATATATTCCATCTAGAGCTTTAGATGATGTATAAAAAGATGATTAAATATGGTAGAAGGACAGTGGAATCTCATGTATAATCTGGTATTAGTAAACTGGTGCATGTTATAGCATGTACCAATGGCCCTGTCTCCTCATTATGTATCGGTTAGAAATTCATGTTGCACATTTCTACTATAGCATGTGCACTAGGAAAGGTTATGGGATAGTAGTGTTAATGATTGCAGCACCAGCCAGGAAAAGCCTACTGACTTACTACACAATTAATGCTCCTATGACAGTGCTGAGAGGGTTACCTTAATTTTGTACAGTTCACTATATGTTATACTCTACACGTATATATGGACTTTCATACCACCTAGCTACGGCTTACTTTGAATGCCCGTTATTTGCCTTTAACTCATTACTACATTTCGATGTTCTAGAATATCTATGTCTGAATTGACGTGTATAAATTTTATTATCATTAATTTGAATTTGGGAATCGAGCAGAAATACAAATAAATCAAATCAAACCAAATCAAGAACAACAACTAAACAACAACAACACAGCAAACAACAGCATGCCCACCCACTCCTTCCTCCATGTTATAAAAGTGATAATTCACCGTGAAATTAGGTTGGTTCCAATCAATGCAGAAACATGAAAGAAACATATTAGTGAAGGTTTGAAAGAAAGTTACGCTCTTTTGAAGTTTCAGTTTCGTGACGTCACATGCCAGGTGCTCTCCCATATGTTATGTGCTGTATATAAACCCATCTATTGCTCTTTTTCTGTTTTTGATGAAAGAATATATGTTTTCTTGTTGTTTGTGTGTAAAATGGTGTTTCTAATGATGTATCAGGTGCACTGGTAAAATGCTAGACTCTCTCCAAACCGATGGTGACATGTTCCGCTCAGCCATACGAGCAGTGCGATTAGCGACCCACGTGCCAGAGAGCGATGTACAAGGCGCAACATTCATGGCTATTCTGCAGACGCAGTTTATAAGATTCGCTTACCGCAATATTGCGGACAATTGCGGTCTTATTACTAGGTCTCGATTCGCGAAATAGCATTAAAATAAGCTGAAAAAAAGAGAAAGAAAATACCGGATTATTTCAGTGATTCCTGTTCATATACTCAGCTTTCGGTAATGCATTGGCAAAATTGCAGCAAATGTTGCGCCTTTTTTGCGGATAGATGGTGTATAAGAACAGGGTTCCTAGTTCTAAAGCAATTAAGTAGGTAGTTTTGTTTGGCTCTCTTGTCGTTGAGCCAATGCAAACCTCATTAGTGTTATGCTAATTAGCACCAAATTGGCAACACAGCCGTAAAAGCACTTAAAGATGCATCATACTTGAAAAACTTGAGAGGGCATTGGCAAATGTATGTTCAGGTGTTTATTTGATCCATTACTGCATGCAAGCAAATAGAGCATCAAAGTGGAGTCGTCATGTGAGCAGGTTGTCAAGACAATTGGCTCTAAACAAACTCACTCCAGTGAGAGGTTAGAGGTCCGATAATGTCTATCGGGCTAGTGTCCGGCATTCCCAATTACAGTCCCTGTTGTGATCACCGCTGCTTGCTCTACCCGTATTGTTTAAAACCAGTTGTCTTGACAATAATGTTCAAATGACATCAAACTTCGGTACTCTATAGCATACAATGCACAAAACTTGTAGTCTCAGATTTGTCCAGGAAGGTGGACGGGAGGAGGGAAAGCGTAATTTTTTTCCTGTTTTTTTGTTATGCTCAAAAGGTCTCATTTAAATTGGAATTTATCCTTCCGGAAAAACTTATCTTGCTTGAAATTTCATTTTTCAGGTTGATGATGCACTAAAGGCTTCAATCAAATTGTAATGAATAATTCTTGCACAATTACGTTGAGTGGAATAACCTATTCAAATTTAAAAACAAAGTGATTCCTTCGTCTTCCTTGCTCTCCAACTTAACATTTCCTTGCTTCTACGCAGTCACCCAGCTTTCACAGAGATACAGACCAGGGGCAGAAAACTAAATGTCAATACCTACATGACATTTACTGACTGAATTCACAATTCATTTCCATGATGATATACATACACAAATCTATTGATACTTGTTTCTCTCCGGCAAACATGAAAACAATAGGCTTCAGACGCTAAAAGGTACAGTCCCTGAACATGTGTACAGGTGAATGTAATGAATTCACATTGTATTTCCGCCAACATGGATAAGACATACACGTGAAAGAAGACCATGGAATGGTGTTGGAGAAGCATTCTTTGGGCAGTGAATAGACATAGACTAGATAGATTAGAGAATCTGCCTCGTCATCGTACTGCACACTCTTCTCTGCCGCATCAATTGACGTCATGGCGGCTGCGGTTAGCAAAGCTTTCCGCACTTGGAACATAACGCAACATTAATTCATTAAAATTGACAACCCACTCTCCGGATTTAAGTCTCTATGTCCACAAACAGAGCTTGGTTGCGACAACATGGCGATTCAGGTTAGATGCAATTACTGGATATAATCCCCACGTTCAGCATGGTGACCCAGACGACAATGCGTAAATGAAGTAATCAATAATGAATTAATCATTACTGATGAAAACTAGCTCTTATCAATGTCTCAATAACGACACGTAAAGGAAGCTGTGTTTCACAAGCAACAACCAGTACACAACAACCGCTTACCACATTCCAAAGTGGAAGCTTCCGAAAGCATAAAGAAATTTGGTGCATTGAAAAACATCTCATTTCATATGAAGTCAAATGGAAAGAACTTCATTTTAAGAGGCCAGGAAAAGGCCAACATTGTATGACTACATAAACTAATTGGGTAGCTATGCTACAAAAAATTACTTTTCATACACTGATTTTTGTACCTTTCTTTCCAATATCCTTTTTAGTTAACAGGTATAATAGGTAACATAATTGGTAAAACTATATAGAGAGCTATATTTTTCAGCCAGGATTTAGAAACATGAGAGAAGAATGTTAAACTGACTCCCCAGTCAATAATGGAGGAAATACTTATGTTCCTTCTTTGAGAAGAAAGCAATTTCAAAAGCACTTGATCGGTAAGTATATAATTCAATATTACTTGATTTTTAAAATGCAATCTGGTTCAAATCATTACTGGCAATCATTAGTAGAACTACACTACTGCACATGTAAAGCATGATGGTGTATCATATTAACAATGCAAGTGACATTCTATCATTATCAAGAGAGGCCAAGTGTGTCTGGCCATGATTATCTAACAATAACTGACACAAATTGGCTCCTCAATACTCACATTTATTGATGACCAGTACTCGAGATTCTCATGTAGTAATTACCATCCTAACCACCCAGCAAATGTTAGTGCCTAATCAACCATAGCACAATCAAATCTCTCACTCAACTGGATACTCTTACTGCCATCTATCCTGTCACTAGGGATCTGACGTGATAGAATTCCCAGCCTTAATTTTTCATGAGTAATTGAAATTTGGCGAGTTTCTGCTTAGCCTAGGTTCTATGCTGCGGGTTGTTGATTTATTTGACGACGCACTCACAAGGGAGAGTGGAGTCTGGTTAAAAGACTAGCATCGCCTCTCTTTCCTCTGTGAGGGCAGAGGGAAGAAAGAGGGCTGCTTAGTCTTGATGCGCAGACTTAGTTGTGACTGCAGAAGTATGTGTGATAGAAACAGACTATATACCAAAGCCTAAAACCAAGGCTGTATTGGAGTGTTGTTCTTGGATAAGGTCAATAGCGAACTAAGGAAATGAGAGAGGTGAAGGATAGAAATACATCTACAGCCTGTGGGAGTTGAGAGAGGAAGTCAGGTTTACAATAAACACAAGGTGACCAATGTCACAGTTTAGAAAGTTCAATCGTCATGGTAAATTTCTATTTCTATATATTACAAAACATTACCGCTACGCAGGGTACAGTAAACACACTGCACTTCTTTCATGAGTATGATTACTACATTAAGTATTGGAAGTGTTAGTGATAAGGAATACCAAGTCAGAAAGAATCATAATTGTATAAATATTTCAAAATGATAATCATTGTGATGGTACCTTGATGAATTGATAGAGGGGGAGGAGAGAGGCAAAGACCAGAGAGGACCACAGGAAGACTGAAAGGGTAAGAAAATATGAAAAACAAGAGGAGGAGAGGGATGAAAAGGAGAGGAAGGAGAAACAAAAATAAGTAAAGATAGAGAATGGGAGATGTCAGATGTAAGGACCAAGTGAAAGAGAGAAAAGAGAGACAGATAGAGGGAGAGAGAGAGAGGAGAGACAGATAGAAAGAGGAAGAGAGGGGGAGATTGACGGAGCGAGAGAGTGACAGAGGGAGAGAGAGGGAGACAGAATGGGCGAGAGAGAGAGTAGAAGAGAGAGAGAGTAGAAGAGAGAGATAGAGAGAGAGAGGGAGAGAGAAAGAGAGAGAGAGGGAGAGAGAAAGAGAGAGAGAGGGAGAGAGAGAGAGAGAGAGATAGGTGAGTCTCACAAAGAACGATGGAAATGTGTTTTCAATTAGACTTCAATTATGAAACAATTATGATTATGACGAAGAAGAAGGCTTTAAGTAATAGCAATAAATAAACCATCTCAGAATGCACAATCACCTAGCAGCGAGGCAAGGAATATTTTGAAAAAACTAAGTAAACCATAGGTGCAACTAATATGTCCTAAGTGATTTTGCAAATAATATGATGGTAGGGGCTGGGCAGAGGCAATTAGCAGTCTTTGATATCATCAAACTTAGTGGGGTTTCATCGCGATCTCTCCAATCACATGTTCCTGTATGCATTTGTTTGATATTCTCTGAACCCTAGTCTGTTGTGAATGTGAGAGAGGGGGAATATGAGTTGGGGGGGGGGGGGGTAGGAGGGAGGGACGGAGAGAGAGAGGGGGGAGGGGATAGGGGAGAGAAACGAAAAAGGGAGAAATAGAGAGAGAGGGACAGAGAGAGAGAAAGAGAAAGAGAAAGAGAGAGAGAAAGAGAGAGAGAGGGGAGGGGGAGAAACGGAGGGAATTCATCAGTTTATTGAAGTTCCTCTTGCTGTATAATTCTGTGTTCTAAACACAATGCACATGATACATGCAAGAGGAACAATAGAGTTAAAAATATATTTCACATTTCCTACCAATCATATCAGAAGTTCAGCGTAAACATTGTACTACAAACTACAATGCCGCATTCAAGTACATCCTGCCATCAAACCAAAAGTGAGTACACGCACCCTTCCGCACGCGAACAGTGTCTAGAATTCGAGGCTGCCTCATTATCTCTGCAATTATTCATAGCAGGCGTCCAAAATTTGACACCCTGACATTTCTCCATCTATATATGCATGTCATGAGTCCTTGAATGGCAGATTATTGGATGGCAGTTGAACTACACGTACAGGCAGACCAATGTCTCCAGTACAACTGCATTCATGAGGAACTGAATAAAGATCAATATAGCGTAAAAGAGAAATTGGTCAATAGCTTATTCATATTTAATTGGCTTGATCCTTATTTCAGGAACAAAGTGGAAGAATGGAAATGAAAGATGGACCTTTACAATGTTTATTGAATTCATACCCTGAAATAGGCATAAGAATTACAATCTGCAAGTATGATCAGCAGTAAAAATATGAAGACACATTTCATTTGAGTTTAACAACCGTTTTCACTATACCAACACTACTTTCACTGAAATGTGAGAGAAAAAAACAATATGTTTCAAATTTATGGTATTTTAGGTTTCAAGTTTAACAATGATTTCAACACCACTTTCATGAATATGAAATGTAAAAGGGGAAAAAAATGGTATCATCATTGCATTGTATTTAGATGTACAAAGTCTTTCTAATGTATGCCAGATGAACATTCGAACACCGCACCGCAACAAACTGGGAACATGATTTGGTAATGTATTTCTGGCTTGCCTGGGGATGAACTGCACTAAGATATTATGTTACCACTCATCATATCCTGCAGCAATGGAATTAACTGGTAACGACGGTGAATAATGTAATGTACAAGCATGCCCTCGTACAATTTGCGGGCTGCATGCAAATCAGAGTATTGTAGAGAAAATGTCGGTTTCATATGTATTCACAACTTTCCTCTCAAGATCGTAGTAAGGCATTATTACATTCACCTCTATATCCTGATACAGTTTCAATGTTGAGTTTCAGTTTCAATTCACTGTGAATCTATAAGTCATTGCTACTCAGACAAAAGTTGTTTCACAAAGCCCAAAATTGTAACCATGAGCAACGGGTAAGTGAACATTATCTTCGGTCATGTATCTAAATATGGAAGTATGTATGTTTGGATGTATGTATATGTAGATGTATTTATCTATTTATGATATAATGATCTTGCTTTCCATCTTTCTATCTACCTATCTATCTATCTATCTATCTATCTATCTATCTATCTATCCATCCACCCATCCATCCACCCATTTATTCATCCATCCATCCATCCATCCATCCATCTATCTATCGATACATAGGATTTATTCTTTTTATAGCATTTAGTAATGTTCATAATTACATATTATGTATATTATATCTAAATGCTAAAAAATGAATAATTCCTTACGTGCCATAGGTGCACTTTGGCACAAGCAAAACACACAAATCCCTAAAGAGCAGCTCCTTGTCAAGCAATCAAAGGGTTAAACAATATACAACAAAAAACAAACATGAATATATCTCCAGTGATGCAATGCACAAATTGATTTTTCCTACCAACAGTAGTCAAGGTGGTAACCGCCGGTAACCACCAGCTTGTCGAGGAACAGCTCAGATCGTGAGGCGCTGTTCAGGTGCTATAATCAATTACGCTCCCTCACGCGGCCCGCCATACCGGAAGTCGGATGTGCAGTGCATCGCTGCTACACTGCGCCAGCCATACACATACACACACATACGCAGAGGCCGATCAATGGATGCGAGTTCTACATGGCATGACAAATTAAATTTTGTAGAGAACTCAAACTGTTTACCCACGGATAGATTCGTACACGACCTGCGCTATTCAAGTCAAGGAGTGTATTGACTGGATGTTTTAAACGGACTCAAAGCAACAATGGTAGCGTTCCTTTTATGAAACAGGTAAGAGAGAAGTATCAGAAACAGAGGAGAGGTAATTTCCCATATGTGCAGTGTAATGCATACTGCTTTTAGCAGAGAGCTGGAAATAGGTTTGTGTAATTAAATTTCTTATCACGTATTACTACAAGGAAGATTCAGAAATTGATTTTTATTCAAACAGAACACAACAATGGTAATAAGAAAGTTGTTTTATAACAACATTGTAAAGACATTTCTCTTCAGCAGAGCTAAGAATATTAAATTAACCTGGATAAATTGGCTTTGAGTGGGTGTGGAGGGCAATCTGTCTTTTGAAACAAACTGACCACAGTAACACAGAGTTGAATCACAAGTTGGGACTACTCGCTGCAATGGCAAATTTTAAACTGAAGATCAACAAGTTTTATGAAAGCTGCTATAATTATAATTAGCCAGATATCTTTGAGCATAAACTTCAGAATGTGCAGACAATTAAAGCTCTCTCATGTGTCCTACCCTCACCTCTCCCTCCCCCCCCCCCCCCCATCAATCCGAAGTCTTCAACTCTATTTTCCTGTGTAAGACAATCCTCATGTTCAACATGCATTTGTTTTACAATACATTTCTTCCTAACTGACAGGGGTCAACAAATACATGTAAGATACGAACATCAAACATAGGAAATCAGAAATCGTAACTGTACAAAATTACAGTCAAGGTACTTGTCACATTGACAATGACATTTTCTCTGCTATCTCACTTTCCCTCCTCCCCCGCCTCTCTCTCTATCTCCCTCTCTTTCTCTTGCCTCCATGTATCTATCATTCATTCATTCTCTCTCTCTCTCTCTCTCTCTCTATCTCTCATCTCAACCATAGTCTTACTGTCTCTCTCTCTCTCTCAGTATGTTTGTCTGTCTGTCTCTCACTCACGGCTTTTGTACTTAACAGCCTTAGGGGGCAATCAAATTCATCTACATTTGAAGAGATTAAAATTAATCAAGCTCATCTCTGCTCTTTATCCACATTCTCTCCCTTTTATTTTTCTGTTTCCGTAGCCCTCCATCAACCTCACCCTATCTTCCCTCTCCCTCTACGCCAGCTCTCCCTTTCCTTCTTCCCTGCCTCCTCCTTCCTTCCTTCCCTCCCCTTCCACCCCTTCCCTTCCTCTTTACCCCCTCCTCACTCCTCCATTCTCACTCATTTTCTTTTCATTCGCGAAAAAAAAGCAGAAAGAGCAACAGGATAGCGCGTAGCTAAGGCCTCGCCGTAATTGAATCAAACTGGCTGCATGGCCCTCTCTCAACACGTGATGATCAGCGCGGGTATCCGGGAGTTTCCTTACTGAATAAATTTGTCTGAAGGAGAAGAACGGGGAGGGAGGGAGGATAATGGGAAAGTGCAACGTTCATTCTAAGTGGGTCTATTTTTATCATTTCGGTACCACGACAGAAGAAAAGGGCACAGGAATGACTGGTCTAATCTTGACCTACATGTATTATAACATGTGCGTGGTTTACGCCTACACTCTGGAATTATGGGATACTGAGAAATCCATGAATAAACAAGAAGCATGCACATACATCTGGCCTCTGTAGTTATCATTGTCTGTCACCACTGCAAAACAGTATGGGAGAGATACATGTACATATAAGATAATACAGCGCTGAAAGAGCGCTTCTTTACACTCAAGTACAACGTGCATTGTACATGTAAGTGCATTTAATGTAGGTAACATTGATTCTGCAAGGTCAGAGCGACCGTTTTTCAAGACCAGTGTACACTCACAATCAATAACTGACAATTACGAGGAAATGTTATTTTCTGATAACTGTAGATCTATCTTGGCATGCAGGGGAAATAAACATTATCATTTGACATGTATGAGCATGTACGTAACCCCCCCCCCCCAATTTTTTTTTATAACTCTTTTTCATAGGTGTACTTTGGTCAATATAAGACACAAAACAAATCAACATTTTCAACATTTTCACTCCTGAAGACGGACAGCCAATCTGTCCGAAACGTTGAGTCTACTTCTCTACTCATCAGCTCTTCACTCTTTCTGGTTTACAGTCCTTTTAAGGACTACGCTCATTTCGAAAAAACTTCTCTACTTTCAAATCTCCACTTCCTCGCCTTTCCAATTCACCTCCAATTTCCATCCACTTTTCTCATCTCAGTCCTTCTAGGACTTTACACTTGGTGTACCGTAAACCTTTTTCTCATGATTCAACATTTTCAAATATGAAATATGCATTGTATATAGTCAGCAACCCTGATTCTGCAAGGCTAGGGGAAGCGTTATTCAAGACCAGTTTATACTCACAATTGATAACTTATGGTCAGGTCAAAAGATAGGAAGCAAATGTTTGTCTTGTCAAGTGCAAACAGATTTGTACCAAAAGTCTCTGCTGAAAGTGACTTTGATTACCACAACACAAACCTTTTTTAATGCGCTGTTCATCGCAAAACAAGCTCTATTCCTGTCAAAGTATAATCCGCTCTCTAATGATGCTAACAGATGGAAAGGGCAACTCTGCTTTTGAGCTGTGAACTTGGCCTAAAGTATATTCCCACAAGTTCCAATAACACTCATATCATCAAATTATCATACAAAAACAAGTTAATTAGTCTTTTATTTTACCTCTTCTAAATAAAATGCAAGTAAGAAATTATGTCAAATATATACAGTATAACAGCTCCCAGTTAACTATCTACATGTGTATGACAAATTAACAGCAAAAATGTTTGACTTAGAGGCCCTCAGAACTTACAATGTTTGTACAGTAGTTTGATATCTTGTTTAACCTTTTTTATGCATTTCCAAAATCCTGAAAATAAACCTTCAATCTGTTATGCGTCTCTGTAGAAATTTTGCACCAGAAATTCACACAGATCCTGTAGCCTAGAGCTGCCTAACAAACAATGTGATTACAGAGAGCTCTCTGAGAAATCATCATTCATTCACTAAAATAGATGACTGTACATAGTGTGTGTCTTGATTAGATATGAACATAGATGTGTAGAAGTGAGATACAAGTAAATCACCTGAATTCAAAGGTAACTTGGTATCAAACAGGAATGCCTCTATTACTGGAATAGGACTAGCAGAAATACATTACCCAAGATGGGAACTTCCTTTTAGCATCCTAACTCTTAAGAATCAGATCTTGTCATTCTCTTTCATAGTTTCATTGCAAATCCATCCAAACAGGAAAGTAACTGAACATAGTTGATGAGAAGTGTTCCTTTACCAATGTTGTCATGGATACTCAGAAGGATGAGGAAGACAGATAGTGAGGGAGTAAGAGAAAGAGAGAAAAAAGAAAAAGACAAGGAGGAGGAAGATGAGGAGAAAGAGGTGAGAATGAGCATATTTAAGTCAATAATTTCATTTTATATGAGTTTCCTTTCCTATATATGTGAGCAAATAACTAGAAACTAGTGATTTACTAGTAAAACCATATTTTTTGCTCCACAAAGTGATTGGGGCATGCACTTGAGGACATCAGTACGGTATGAGCATCACAATAAATTAACAAAATAAAAAAGGAATAATGATTTCACCCATACTTCGTGCTAAAGAATCCTTTAATGGTAATCAAAGATTTCAACTGTACAGCAACACCATAAATGGTTGGATTCAATAACAAACAGCATTTACATTAATAGTGTATAACAGATAGTATTTACAATGTGCCATGTTTGGTAACTTGCTTAGCGGCCAATTCGAGTGATATAATACTCAAACACCTCTGTTAGGATAATGAATTACAGTTCTGAAAGGGCTACCTGAATCTCCACACATGCCTTCCTCCACATCCAAATCAATGAGATCTTCTTCACTAATCAAGTGACGGGGGAGACAGAGACAGAGAGAGAGAGAGATGGAAAGCGCTGCTTCCGCCGAGAGTACACAATAATTAGTAACGACTGCCATCATCCGTGCGTGATGTCATCTGTAGGTGCAATTATTAATTAACAAGATGATGGTCTGACGTACGCCTTCGTGTCAATAGGCACGGCCAATCAGATGCCGGCACAAAGCTGAGCATGCTTTTTGGATTACCCCCCCCCCCTACCATGCAGAGAGTGTGTCACTATCCCATGGGGGGGGGGGGGGAATTAATGAGGAGTTGATAAATTATCTTGTCATCCACAACAGTCAGGAGAATTTGTTAGATTATTGGTTCTCATAGATGGATGGGACAGGGCGGGATGGGATGGTAGCACAGAATCCAGTTGGTGTGTGATGAGGGAGAGAGCAGCGAGACGGTGTCAGGGAAAGACAAACAGACAGACAGACAGACAGACAGACAGAGAGAGAGAGAGAGAGAGAGAGAGAGAGAGAGAGAGAGAGAGAGAGAGAGAGAGAGAGAGAGAGTGAAAGGCAGAGAGGAGGGAGAGAGTTTAAAGCTTAGAGTGGAGGGGAGAGTATTAGAGACAATGCAATGAAATACATTTAGGTTAAGTGAACGAGAGAGTGAGTGAGTGCGTGAAAGTGAAAGAGAGAGAGGAGAGAGGAGAGAGAGAGAGAGAGAGAGAGAGAGAGAGAGATGGGGGGGGGGGGGGTGGAGAGAGGAAGGGGACAAGAAGTAGATGTGTGAATGAGTGTAACAGAGAAAAATTACAATATGAAAAACAAGCAAAGAGACAGAGACAGAGAGGCACAAAGAGAGGGAGAGAGTGAGAGAAACTGAGAAAGAAAGAAAGTGGAGAGAGACAGAGAGAGAGAAGGAAAGAATGAGACAGAGAGAAAGAGGGGGGGGGGGTAGAGCTAGGGGGAGGGGAGAAAGAAAGTGAATATTTGAGTTTATGTAACAGAGAGAGAACAGGACAAGACACTGAAAAACATACACACCGGAATAGAGAGAGAGAGAGAGAGAGAGAGAGAGAGAGAGAGAGAGAGAGAAAGACGGCTGCATGTATTGAGTGGTGGGATAAGAAAGAGTTACAGAGACAGTGAGGGAAAGGGAGCTTTACGTATACATAGGAAGGGACAATGATATTTCCAAGTAGGGACATGCTAGCTGGTGATGGGGTCACTTTCTAATGAAGCATGGCTGAGAAAAGCACAGGTGTTCTTCATGTTTGGATGCAGCTGCATAGCAAAGAACCACTTCTTCACATGGATACCACTACCCCTTTCACACTTAATACCTCCACAGTATCAAAGTACAATACCTCTGTCACACCATCTTAAAATGACTGCACAGTAAGCACAATACCTCTTTCACACCTTCTGAAAATAACAGCAAAGTTAGCATAATACCTCTTTCACACCTGATATTACCTGCATATTGAGCCCAATTTATGTCTATCGCATCTTCTGGAAATATCTGCACAAGAACTCCCATACCCTTTCACACATACTGAAAATGCCTCTACATGTTCTCCAATACCCTTTGATACCTAATAATATCAACCCCACTAAGCTCCCACACCTATTTGCTTCCAAATGAACACACAAACATTTAAATGGGGGAGGGGGTAATGGAATTTATCCCTCACAAAGCTTAAATGCTCCCCCTCCCAGAATATAAAAAATGCTACTATGAAAGTGAACATTTTAACACTTTAAAAAGGAAACCAAAAAATATAGTTCCCTCTGTTGCACACATACTACAAATACACTATTACATGTACAGAAAGTGCAAATGTCTTTACATGTATATGAATTGAAATTAAAACACTGTCATATCAACTGAAAACGCTGTAACATGTATACCAATACTATATTATATGCACTAACTGAACACGCAATCATACACTCCAGCTCAAAGGAATTGGCATAGGGAAAGGGAAAGGGAAGAAAGGGAAGGAGCCGCAGTTTTGAACCACGGTATATTTTGTCCAATTCAGCATGAAGCATGATGCTTTAGCCTGAAAAGCATCATGTTTCATGCTAACCTGGACAAAATATAACGCGGTTTAAAACTGCGGTTCCTTCTTATTCTTCCCTTTCCCTATGCCAATTCCTTTGAGCTGTAGTGTATATTTCACATCTACTGAAGATGTCATTGATATCCGAAATATGGTCCATGCCACTCTGAACGGAGAACTTATTTTATTTAGAACAAATTTGGATATAATGGTAGAGTAAATAAGTTCAATGGATGGAATGCTCTCTGAATCAATCATTTACTCTTAATTGGATAATATGTTTGATGCGTGGAATGCTCTATGAGTTTATCATTTACTCTTAGTTGGACAAACCTCAGAAAAACTTTGGGGTTTCTAATAGTGACATATTGCTTAAGGAATATGTATTAAATATGCATGTACATGTACACATGTATACATAACAGATATGGTCTATTGTTGCTATGGTAGCCATGACATGCTATGACCCGCTGTGGTGATTGTTCTTTTTCTGCTCTTGCCCCAATACTCTGGAACAATCTACCTACACACATCTGTGATGCATCTACTATAGACTTATTTAAGAACCATCTCAAGAATGACCTCTTTAGGCAATTATTGTATATCCTTATATGTACATTTTCTATACATGTGTCCTCATTTTTTCCCTCCCTCTCTAAAGTGCTTAGAAACACCGTGTTACGCACTAAATAAATGTTATTTAACATTATAATCATTATCATTCACATTTCTTATAGGCACTCATTGTTTAAAGTGGAGTGTCAACATTTTTGTGCAGCCCATCTTTTCGTTCGTGGCTTACTTCACTTCTGTTGACTACTGTAACAAAAACGTTCATTGAATGCCAGCCTTTCATGTATTATCTTACAGTTGTATAGTCATCTCTTATAATCTCTGCTTTCAGAATCACTTGGACAGTCACATCAAAAACTTGATGATCAGACTTTTCATGTGACAACACCCTTGAACAAAGGCAGATGGCAATATGAGTATATCATTCATTACTTCTATCTGTAAAATTCAACATGTAAAATAGTGATATTTTTCTCTTTTTATCTTAAAATTGGCTCTCGAAAATTCAAAAATGTAACTCATAAAATTGTGACCAATTAGAAAAATGGCTCCTGCAATAAAAAAGGAAGTATATTCTTCCCTGTGGCTTAAGTGTTTGGTGTGAAGAGGGAGGGCGCTAGCAGAGCGCTGCAGCACTGAGCAATGACAGAGAGCTGTCCTCCACAACATGATAATCTTCTTCCTTTAAATAGCTGCATTATAAGGGCTTCTGTCTCAGAAGACCGGTAATCAGGTGGCAATCTTTAGCAGGGTTATGCAGAATATGCCACGGATGATGAGAATATTCAATAACGTGTAAAGCGTTAAATTAGATTATATCACAGCGTGTTGGGAAATGTTTTAATTATGATCTTCTTTCACTGACCCATTTACGAACCATAATCAAACTGAAATGTAATTAGAATGTGAAAAGATGTTGATTGCCAAATATGGACAAATAAAAGGAATATGTGTATATGACTGTCTTGATAAAATTTTTGGTAGTAAAACATATATATCTCTCTCACTATTCATCTCTCTTTTCCTCTGCTCCTGCCTTTCTCCTTCTTTCTTTCTCTCCCCTTTTCCTCCCTCTCTCTTTCCCCCTCTCTTTCCCCCTCTCTTCCTTTCTCTCTCCCTCTTCCCTCCTCTCTTCCTTCTCTCTCTCTCTCTCTTTCTCTCTTTCTCTCTCTCCTTATCTCTTTCTCTCTCTTCCCCCAGTCTCTCTCTCTTCCTTTTATATATCTCTCTCTCTGTCTGTCTAAGTGAGGGTGGTAATGCTGCCTCTTGATCACACAGACTGTGATAGCAGAGCTAGACAACACCACCCCCCCTCTCTCTTTCTTCCCCCTTCCTCTTCCCCCCCCCCCCCCACCCTCTCTCTCTGTCTCTCTCTGTCTCTCTAAGTGAGGGTGGTAATACTGCCTCTTGATCACACAGAACATGATATCAGCGCTCGACAACGATCCCCCCTCTCTCTTTCTTCCCTCTTCTCCTCCCCCCCCCCCTCTCTCTCTCTCTCTCTCTCTCTCTCTCTCTCTTTCTCTGTGGGTGGTGATGCTGTTTCTTGATCAGACAGACCGTGATATAGAGCTGGACAATAATTTCAACACCAGGCGTGTATTCCATCACATTACCCCATTTACATCCACGCACCTGCAACTAACCCATATATTCGCGGTTTCATTAATTTTCCATGAATCGCGGTAACACTCGTCAGAAGTCTTGACGCACACTGGAAAAAAATCACTTTTCTATAAATTCAACTTTGACTTTTCTTTTCTTATCCATATAAGTGTACAGACATCATACAAGCACAATGTTATTTTGACTGCGTCCACTTGCATGATTAATTCATGGCCATATATCTGTATACAGCCATGGGAGATAATTAAATTTACAACTGGAGCACTGTTTTTATGTTAACAACATCGGTCTAGTCTGTCCCAGAATATACTCCACTCAGCAGATCACTCATTCTTGACATTTTCAGGAAAATTAAATTCCTTTCCCCACATCTCTCACCGACGAAAAAGCGCTCTTTCGATAATCACCCTTGTGGGACTGTCCTTGATGCAACGTCGTTGCTCGTTAGATTCAATCTACAATTCTCAGTGACAGAAAGTTATCCTTTATATTTTCTGGCTAGAAATATCTTTTCTTTCATCTTACTGTACACTCATGATTTTCTCATTGATGAAGGCATGATAGGCTAAACAGACTTCTTGTTACATTCAGATTTCAAAGGGGTTATGTAAGGGAGTCATGCAGTATGATTCATTTCCAATTCCTTTTATACATTATCCACTCCCGTACCCCCCCAAAAAAAAAAAAAAAAAAAAAAAAAAAAAAATTATACTGTTATCATTTTGATAAAAAAAAATCATTTTTAAAACCAATATTTCCATTTAAACGAAATAATCAAGCTTATTTTCAATGAAAAAATGCCTTTATTGTATGATTGTGTTAGCTATTATTTGGCTTTTGGGGTGACTGTTATCACTTTGAAAGTTGGTGACAGAATTTTGTTATTGAAGGGACGACAAAATATCAACAACAACAAACATTCCTGGGCCCCGTTGCATAAAAGCTACCATTCATGGTAACTTTGCCATCAATGGTAACTATCATGGTAACATCCCTTGACACAGCCAATGAAATTCAAGGTACCCATAGAAATTGCCATTGGTAGAAAAATTATCATCAATAGTAACTTTTATACAACAGAGCCCTGATCTTGTACAAGGGTAAAATGGATTCATACGCATCGCCTCCGTATGGGTGGGTTTTGGGTCTGTGCAAATTAGGTATTCATATGGACGAAATCACACTCAGCCGCTGGGTATTATTTAGGCTGACACAGTGCTGGTTTGATGGGCAGGGGCCCGGACCGATCATGGACGGTATTGATTTCCCATCCACCCATGGTGATAATCCTATCGATTGCTAAATGGCACGAGGAAGCACTGAGATCTACTAGAGTACTACAGTTAGTCACGTTCATACTTGCAGAAAACTCTTATCCTTATCTAGAAGTCACTATCTAAACACAGCCCTCCTATAAATATGCCATTTGTGCACCGCGTAAACTGCTGATCAATGGGAATTTTGTCTATTATTTGAGAATGAATATACAAATATGTGGCACACAAAGAGTTAAAAAACGCATCAGCTACACATAAGCTTGCATTGCTATGATTTTGCTTATAATCACTTTTTAGCCTGTAACACTAGTCATGTTCATACTCACAGAGCCATCATTGCATTTAAACTACACTCTTTCATCTTACCCTAATCAAGAAGTCACTATCTGAACACTCACGTGTATACCCTTTATACTTAGAAGCTTACTTTGAAGTTGTTGTGAATTTAATTTTAATAGATGGCCAACATTATGGTCAGATATATGGTAAATGAAATGTTTTATTCACCTAAGGAACATAGGTCCTATATAGGCCCACAGTAATGGGAAAAAAAATGATTTTGAGACCACCTTATGCATACAGGATAGTGTCACCCATACCCCATAGAGAAATCTATGTTCCTACCAAAATACAAAGTAGTCTTGTTTCAGGTGAGGTAACATCTACCTTGGGTTCCATATGGCAAATCATATATCACCAAAGGAACAAATACATGTATGATCTTTCAACAGCAATATAAAGATCCTTATGCAGTCGATTACAGGTTAATATCATTCTGGTTCCAAGATTCTTGTCTGATTTGTTTTTTCAATCATTTACAGGATGGAGCATGCCTCACATTTCTTTTCAAACTTTGTATTACCGCGGAAAGCCTTTTCACTTATATATCTGTATGGAATCTTGCATACAAAGTATAAAGTGTGACTGTCATCCAGACTGACACCTTCATCATACATGAATGATTCTGCACTTCTTGTTTGACAGTAGATCAAATGGGCACTTCCAACCAGCCAAAATACATTTACATACAGAAATATTGATTGACCAGTGACAGCTGTCTATATATGTCAGAACATGTTCCTGAGACAAGTCATTGATATTCACATTATCCCTTAAAGATGACCCATCCCTTTTACAAACATCTGCAAACTTCATGAAAGTTTGCACATATTTAGCATGTATTTTTGGGATACCAACTGTGAATTTTTAAGGTCAGAGGTACTATAACTCCCGTAGAATAAATGAAAATCTAACTACTTTTCACTGAGATTTGACTATTTTTGTGGTATGAAAAAAGAAAGCTGGATCAATTATCGAAGATTAATTCCTCAAAACCGAATATTACACTTTGTCGATTCCAGGGAAAGGTTTAATTTCTCTCAAATGATGACAAATTCAGGGAACTTTCAGAATTACCCCTGTCAAAGGGACGGGCTACGCTACCTTTAACAGGCCCACTGGCTGATTCTCTCACCATCACCATACAAATCCCATATCACAGAGTTCATTTGGCACTCAAAGGCTTAAAAGGGCAGTGTAATAGGAAACTATGAATCTCAAAAACTGACCTGACCATAGGCCCAACTCTGAGTAAATCATAAAGAGCACACATTATTGCCTCTTACAGTGCGCAGAAAACTTATCACTCTCAAACCTCGAAAGCTCGAAATGAGAGCATGTGTCAGTGCACGTGTTTTGCTAGCCAATAAAAGAGCAATGCTAATCATGGTTTACAAACACAGAGTGAAAGTCAAGTGTACAGGAAATTTCTGGGATGAACTGTGCACCCTTTAATTCTTTAAGTACCATGTGTGTGCAGTAATGTACACAAATCCCATAGAGCAGTATTTCATCTGGGACAGGAAGGGTTAAAGGGAAGCATGTAGTTGGCATTCATGCAAAGCTCTTCATGTTGATGTGCGCATCATGCCAGTGAGGGTGGGGGTTACATTTTGGGACTGTTCCTCAGAAACATTAATGAGCAGCGCGATCAGAGGGCATGACAACATAGTGTACATGTACATTCAACAAGCATACACACATTGCACTGTAGCACAGCAGGTAGTTTGGCCTCAAGACTGTGTGACATTTCTGGTCCAAACTGAAAATTAAAGTCTCATATTCTAAGACTAGTCACTCTATTACCCTCCTCTTTCCTAAGTCCGAAAAGTGCCAGAAAGGACATTAAGAATTATTAGTCTACTGTAGCCAGACCCCTTCATTAAAGACAGCCCTTCCCTTTTTCAGATCACCACAAAACCATTGAAACATTGGCAAAACATATAGAGAAGTGTTAGCAAGCTGTATATTCATGATTTTAAACTGATACGCAGTGTGCAATTCATATAATGCACGTAAACAACGTCTCATTAATAGCCTTTACCTCAGGCTCTTAGCAGTTTGTGTTGAAATATCTGCTTTATTGATTAATCTGTTTATTAAATTATGAAATGCATTATGAAAAAAAAAATGTTCTATAGAAGGAATCTTCTCCAAAGTTTGGTAAATACTAATAAAATTAAGACTTCACACATGCATAATAACCACATAGATACTGTAACAAAGACTAGTATTTTTTTCGTAGTACGAAAAAAGTCGGTTTGAAATTTAACGGCTGAAATTTTTACATATACAGAAAGCTTCAACATGCTATATTCTTAGAAATGGTCTTGAATCACACTTTCTTCAATTTACGATCATGATAGACGATTTCAAATTTTAAGCTTGCAAAAGGGACGGACAATCTTTAAGGAGTTTAGTTTAGAAATGCTCAACAGCCATAAAGGCCATGCGACACACCGGTTGGCCAGCAAACCTATTCTGAATCCACATCAACATAGGATCTATACTCCCTTAAACCCAGTAATACGCACAACTGCTATAGAACAGCATTTTATATTGCACTGGTAGGGTTAACGGAACAGAAGATCCATTTGTTCAATGAGTAATAAGAAAGTGGATTAGCTTCTGACACAGGGGTTGGATTGGCTATATTTGGACAGCAGCGAAAGTGTGCCCGTATATAAAGCAGCCGCTCGACAAATATTGACCGACTGTGCGCATGGTCAAGACTGGTCAGAGTGGCATGCAAGTCTTCTGACAAATGTGTGATAATCTGAAAAGCATAGCAGGTCCTCAGTATATGCACTGTATGTTTACACACTCAACCAAAAAAAGGAAGCCACTCTCCCACCAAGCATTTTGTGTATAAAAATGCGTATTAAAGATCATTCAAACAGTAATGGATATGGAATTTTCTTTTCTTTTTTTTTTTCTTTTTTTTTTCTGTAAAAAATTAATGTTAAATACATACGTGTGTTTACTGCTCCGTGAATTTGTGGGTGTGATATCATTCATTTTATGATGAAAGGTGTGAAAAAAATGTTGTGATTTGTGTCCATGGAAATGACTTGGGGTGTCCATACTACATGAAGTCTGCACTTGTGAGAGCCGACAGTACCTAGTGTGAACGCGGCCAACACACAAAGCTGCTGACAGCTTCCTTATTTGGATGGCAGTGAAAGTGGGCATGCATGTAAAACCAGCTAGTCAACAAATACAGATATTGACCGCCCGGTTAAGAATAGCGTGTCTTCTGACTGACCGGAGAGTAGCCATCGATTACAACTTCTGATACCTGCTCTTCAATTCCTCACCGACTGAGTTCGATTTCCCACGAGATAGCCCGTCTCTTCTTTCTACTGCCCAGTTATCAGCTACCTTCTTCCTCCCACAATCAATTGTTCTCACTGCATACAGTATGTAGACAGGGAATTTGGAGGATACCTACAGCGTTATTTGCCATAATTAAAGGTGGTTTACAGCTATGATTGGATAATCATGCATATATCCTACCATTTTCTCCAGACACCTTATAAGAGAAGCAATGCATCTCCTAAATATACAGCAACTGAAATCACACTAGTAGTTCTAAATCATTCATAATCTGTTTCTCAGCCAATAGACCAGTTTATTAATCTAGTCAAATTTAAGGATGTTTCTTCCCTCGGGGCCTAGTAATGAGTTGCTCCATTAACCTCTACCTAACAATGGTATTTCAGTACTTGGAATCCACTTTGCATACATTAGTTGTTGCTATGTTGGGCAAACCTTGGCAAGCTTTCCGGTTGTCAGGGGCAACCTTTGTTAAATTGGTATGCATAAAATTTGAATATGTTAGTAAACCAGTCTATTGACTGGACAGAACTGCATCATATGGACTGATAAACCTTGACCACCAGTTTTCCTTTCTATACAAATGTGTTAATATTTCCTTGCTGTTTCCTAAGCATCGAGAACATAGAAGACTCCAAACCATACAGAATAACTTGACATCTACCTTAGATTGCAATATACTCCTACAGTGTTTTGATCAAGATCCTCTCTGTAAATGTTCTTCATCTTGTTAAAACTATTGAAAATTTTCACTTGGTTAGATGACGCAGAATAATAATAATTTCTGACCAACTTCAGAAATAAATGGTAACACTAGTCCTCAAGTCCACAACTCAAGTGATAGCGGTACATGTTTTCAGTAGTCTCGACCAGTTAATCTTAAAGCATACCTATTGGGGACTATTTCACCAGTATGACACAGAACGTACAGAACACCATTTTGTCTGGCAAACTAGGGGTTAAAAGCCTAACTTGAATTGTCCTATCGGCATGGCAACAATAGTGTGTACTAGACGGGCTACTTCTTGTATTATGAAATAAGAATGAACACCGAAATAAGAGAACTATTAGCAATTAAATTTAGTTGAACAAAATTTGCCTAGTCTTGTGGCACCCATTGATTAAACCCTTTCAGTAGAAACCATTGATAGCCCCATGTGACATACAACACCATTGATTGCTTATGGGACTGAGAGAGTAAACTGGGTTCAGTGAAGATCAGTTCATATTGAATGAACTACACTCTACACAGGCAGCCACTTACTGATTACACACATAGTAAATGTCGATAAACATCAAAGTCTGTGGGACTCAGACTGGATTATGCATGCTCTCTTTGTTTCCCCACCCGACCGACCTCCCGTCCGATTAACTGGCTCGTGGTCAGCGCCGAAGGAATGCGGGCACTTCGGCGTATTTTCACGGATCAGTAACGGCATCAAGCACCCTGCTAAATGGATCGCGCAAAATTCTAAAGCAATCTTATCCAGCATAACCTTTTGAGTCTCGCGCCTAGCCTGCACCCACGCTTGTCAAAGCCTCTAACTCAGACCCATTAACACTTTCAGTCCCACAGGCAGTATATTGTGTTGTAATTGAACGAACTTTATATTGATGGTACTGAAGGGGGTTGTGCTTACCCTGCAACGAGTTTGAAAGCCAGTCGATGTGCTTATGCCAGAGATGGGAATTTTTTTATTATTAATTCTGTAACTACTACCCCCATCCCCTCTCTTACCCTTCCTATTTGTGAAGAAAACCTGACTCAAAACAAAATGGCCGTACAATGAAACATTGCCAACATATACTTTTGGCTTACTTGTTCAACAGACAGGTCATCCCCCTAAAAATCTGAAAAATCAAGAGTAAAAAATGAGGCGATACACATTCATAAAAATGATGAATTATGCAAACCGTGTGATAGCAACATTGTTATTGTTGTGTTATAACATGGCATCAAGGGGCCATAGTCCATGCATATGGGGGGGGGGGGGGGGGGGGAGAGGGAAACGTGTATGCAAGTGCCAAATTCCATGCACGCACAAGCCTTGCATATTAAAGTACTGGTCTGCACATGGACGTGAGCTGCAGACAGACGTAATGAATTTATCTCTACAACATTACCTCTCCCTTCGACCGAAACGGCAATGAATTATATCATCGTGGTGAGCGGGACGCTGCTAAGTCATCATCGTTGAGATTATTCCAAGGAGAGAGAGAGAGAGAGAGAGAGAGAGAGAGAGAGAGAGAGAGACGGAGAGGGAGAAACACAGAGACAGAGAGAGATAGACAGAGCAACAGAGCAACAGGGAGAGGGAGAGAGAAAGGGATAGAGATAGAGAGAGATAGAGAGACAGAGAAAGACAGAAAAAGACAGAGAGACAGAGATAGAGACACAGAGAGATAGAGAGAGAGAGAGAGATGGTGATGGAGATAGAGATAGAGAGACAGAGAGATAGAGAGACAGAGAGAGTGAGAAAGAGAGAGTGAGAGGGAGAGAGAGACAAAGAGAGAGACAGGGAGGGAGAGAAAGCCAGAGACAGAGAAAGAGAGAGAGAGAGAGAGAGAGAGAGAGAGAGAGAGAGAGAGAGAGGGAGAATGAAGGAGAGAGAGGGCGCCCAAGAGTGCGATTGATTTGCCACACTACGGCAGGCTAAAAATAAAAGCTACGAGTCCGTCCTAATCAATAACACTGAGCTCTAATGAAATCAATTAATTAGGGAAAAAGTCACACACGTGACACAGACACACAGGTCATTAGAGCATTGTAGCAATCTCTTAAGACCTACTTAATGACAACTATACCATTACTTACACACAGTAAACAGCAAGCCGTCTTTGTAATGTATTCACAACTGCCCCCCTTTCTGCATACATGTAGTAACATGTTATATTCACCTGTACTCGTGATTCAGTTGCAATGGATAGAAAGCACACTGAATTTATAAATTGTTGCTACTGGGACAAACCTTGGACAAGCTTTGGGGTTACATGGCATTAGAAACACATTGTTTTTACAACGTGCATAAAATGAGCATACATAACATGAATGGTATATTTGCATGGTAAGTACAGTATGTATTGTGCGCTATACACATTACAATTTTCAAATTAAAAAAAAAAGTCCTTGTGAGAATGACAGTAAAAACTGTGAACTCCTCTGGTAATATTTTTAGTTGAAATTTCATTGGCACAGAATAAATGAAGCATTTGAAAAGATCTACATCTATAGGCACTTTTGAGTATATGAAGCACAATCAATGAAAACATTTCACAATAAACAAAAATGGTCCTTGTACCAGTACCACAGTATTTAAACTGATGGATATCTTTAATAGGCCTGTTACTGTATGTTTAATGTACTGCTACTAAAACTCAATACTATTGATTGAAATCCCACACAAGGGTAAAACATGTAGGAAAGGCACTGACTTAGATTGTATACCATTATTAAAACCAAAGTATGAATGCATGGAACAAGTGTGTTATAGTGGGCTCTTTGACCTCATTACTACAATAACACAATACAAAGTAAATATTTGACCTCTCTTATATAATAAGCTCCATTCCATGGTTGAGGTAATATCTGCAGATCAAATTCCTTAATCCATAAAGAAAAAAGTGTGTGGTTTGACATTGAAAGAAAAACTGGAACGCTACAATACAACTCTGTACTATACATTTGAGGCCAAAAGTTTACATACAACCATGGAATTCATTGAAATCTGTTCGCCTGACAAACATTGTAAAATTAACTATATTCAGAAATATAAATACTACTAGCGTATTACGCTCTTTTACATGATTGGGATGCCGTTGGGATAAAATCATATTTCAGGTGGAATTTTCTTTGAAGAAAAAAATGTAATATTTGTGCCAAATGTATCATTTGTTATCATATTTTCAAACATCATTTCATAGAAATATATAAATTTCAAATCTATGAGTTATATTACATTTTTATCATGATATGTCACCACTGAACAATAAAGTGTAATCTGAAATGTTTGTGTTGAGAAGTAACTAGCACAAAAATGAAATGTTTATGTCAAGTTTTTATTTTTAATTTGTCTAAAATATGAAGATTTTTTTGGGAAAAATGACACCTAAATATTTTTCAACTCCTGATAACAAAACAATGTGATGAAGGGGAATGACATACTTATTTGTTTGATATCAAATTCGTCACGATAGCACAAATATTTTATAAGATATAGTAAATTTTATGTTTGGCAAGTGTCAATTATTCTTTGAATTTCCTGGTTGTATGTAAACTTTAGGCCTCAACTGTACATAGTTTTTTCTCTGTGCCCTTTGAACACACATGTATACAAACTTCTCCATGTACAATTTTTGTCTATGATACATGTATGCACACAATGACATGAAATCAACAACAACAAAAATTGGTCTCCTAGAGTGTGCTTTAATCAACACTATTTAGAAAATAGTAAAACCTTTCATAACACCACATGATTGTATTCTTTCAGGATAATTGACCCACTTATGGGGGTGCAGAAAAGAAAGGAAAAGGTGAAAAGAGGAGAGATGATCTTTCATTTTAATAACACTATTTATTAATCTAGCTTTAGTTTCAGGGTTTTTAAGCCAAAAAGAAATAAGATGAAATGGAAATAGAAGAGGGTGGTGATGAGAGTTGTGAAAGAGTCACAAAGTAGTTTTATAGAGGAAAGAATAAAGAAGACAGGAGAAAAGCAAGGTACGGAGAAGTTACAGTATAACAAGTTTTGCAACTACATATATGTGTTTGTATCCAGTTTTCTGTTTCGTTCCTAAATTTTGTGGGATATAAACACAATTACGCAATTAGCCAGAATTTCCATTTAGAAGTAGATATACAAATACAATTTAGCAAATTCAATCATTCATGCTCCAGATGAAATACTGCTCTAGGGGCTTTATTTGCCTCCATTACTGCTACCATAGAGTACCCAAGTGGTCATCATATCCATTGTGACATCCGGATCTGGGCCTCGTTGCATAAAACTTACCATTGATGGTAACTTTGTTTCCAATGGCAATTTCTACAGAAGCCTTGAATTTCATTGGCTGTCAAGTGATGTTACCATGGTAGTTACCATTGATGGCAGAGTTACCATTCATGGTAAGTTTTATGCAACAGGGCCCAGGTCCTTAGCAACATTACTCAAATGAGACTTTCTCTAGTCCGACGGTGTTTAGTGGGCTAGCGTCAGGCACTCCCAATGAGAGTTCTCGCTATCATCTGCTGTTTGCTTTTTCCTTATAGTTTAGAACCAGTTTTCTTGACAACATATTCATATCAGGGAAGTGTTATAGGAAGGAGTAGAAACTCAAGCATAATACATTCAAACATCTGTATGGGTTCTCAAGCGTGCTCATGAATGTCAAAAGAATTCCATAATCATGACAATGCTTTGATGTTCCATGTGCCGAGCCGACATTTAGCTGATGTCAACTTGAAAAGACTTTTCTTTAATTTCCCATTTGTCTGTAGACGTTTTGTTTTTGACAAATTCGTTTGCAAACTGTAAGGAAGTTAACGGCAGATAATGACAGATCCCAATACTCTGCTTTTGTTTCGAAAAGTATTGAGGAATCATTAAGAATCGGACATATAAGCTATTTGTATTAATTACAAAATTGACCAATTTCTTCGCTTTCCGACAACTTGTGCATTTGGGAGATTCAACCACCCTCAAAATGATATATTAAGCTGTGTGTTATCATTAACGGCGTTTGTGTGTGTTTGCGTGAAGCAGAGATATTTTACTTGAAAAATTTGTTTATTTGTGTTTGGTGATACCTGTTGTGCTCGAAGTATTAATGTCATTAACAGAACGGGACAAGCAAAATGAGACTGTACATTTCTTTTGTTCTCTCTGAGAAACCGTTGCCACACAATCATGTTCATAATTGTTCAAACACCTGAACAGCACCTGTTGAGAACACCATAACTTTTCAGCGGCTTGGCACATGGGTTCAAAGAAAGAAAGTTGCTTCCTATCCTTCCATAACACATCCCTGTTCATATAATGTCACACTACAGTACTCTATTGTTCTCCATGCAACCTGTCCTTACATGTAGAGTGTATGCATACAAGCTTTGCAGTATGCAAATGTCATAGCCTTTAGTTCATCATGCAAAATCCTGCTGCCTATAAATTTTAATGAAAACAGCATTAGAGCGTGGGTTCTAGTGAATGAAGTTATGACACATGACATGGAATCAACCAATCCCAGACCGCTAAGTACCCTGTAATGTTTTCAACCTAATCTCCACTTAATTCACCGAGTAGCTTTTTGAACTAAGATGAAGATGCCAGCTTTAATTACACCAAGTAATGCACATGAACCTCGTTAATTCATCAACAGAATAGTGGATGCTTTCTTTCAAAGAGGTTCTAATCTACTGGTACATGAGTCGCCTCAATTACTTTGGTAAAAGAATCGATCACAAGAGATACAGGTTGGTAATTGGGTATTATGGTGTAATCAGTGCTTGAAGATTGGAAATCTTGTCCGTCAAGAGACACGACATCATCCTAAACATAACGTTCTGCATATTACATGTATCTATGCAGAGAAAGTACACATTTGAACCACTGTTGACAAGAACAAACATCTTACATCTCAACAGATTTCTTCCCCCATAATAAAAGACACTCTTAGGTTAGCCAAATCCATGTTCATGTTACACACAAAAAAAGAATAGCTGTTTTAGTACAGTATGTTTGAACTATGGGTTAATTGTGTGTTTTATGTCACTGAATGATTTCTTTTAATGTGAGCATGTGCAGAATAGGTTCTTCAAAAACATGTTTTGGTTGTCTTTGTAGCTACTACTGATCAGCAACAAAGGCAAGAATTTACAGGCTCTAATGAATCTAACTTTACCCACTGTGTGAGAGTAAACAAATACATTGTCTATTTCATAAAGACAATATTAAGGTTACAGTATTCCATACGCTGTTAACATCTTAAGAGACTTTACTGGTTTGAAACTGCAAAAATAAAAATTCATATCTTTAGAGTTGACGTATCGTAGGTTTCACATCAAGGGGGCTAGTATTGTCTAGTATGAATATTTGTAGTGTAACATGGAGAGAGAGAGACAGAGAGAGAGAGACAGAGAGAGAGAGAGGGAGAAAGAGAGAGACAGGGAGAGAGAGAGAGAGAGAGAAAGAGAGAGAAAGACAGGGATAAAGAATGAGAGAATGGTAAAGGATGAAGAGAAGAAAAGAGAGAAAATGTGTGTATGTGTGTGTGTGCGAGAAAGAGAGAGGGGAGAGAGAGAGAGAGGGGGAGAGAGAGAGAGAGAAAAAAAAAAAGAGAGAGAGAGAGAAAAAAAGAGAGAGAGAGAGAGAGAGAGAGAGAGAGAGAGAGAGAGAGAGAAAGAGACAGAAAGAAAGAGAGAATTGTACTAAAATACAACAAAGGTGAAAAATGCCCACACATTCCCTTTATGCTTGATTTCCTTCTAATTGTTCACCACTCTATGTGCAATGAATAGAACAAATTCAATCTTACCTGTACTTTGAACGTCCACCTGTTAGCGTAGTACACCCCTTCTCAGTGACAATCCTTATTCAGATCTCCCCGGTTACCCCTGGAATAAAAATAAAGACCTCAATTTAGGCACCAAAAATGCATAGAATCCTGATCAACGGCACTCTCTTGTCTCGTCTCTGCCTCCGCGTACCTCTCTCGTCCGTCCGCTAGTCAAATGCAAAGGGCTTGACTTCCACACCGCACTGCGCCGAGACTGCAAGTGGTATCAGCTACCCACCTGAATTCAATTTCACCCTCTCTCTCACTCCCCGCCAGCGCTACGTCAATATTCATTTCTTGACGTCACTTCCACCCCGGTTTGTCCCCGTAATTGATTTTGCTGCCCTCGGCGAGTTGCCCAGTTTCACAGCCCACTTTGGAGTGTGATGGAGCATGAAATTCCCGTCTAGCTAGCTATCTCTCTATCTTTCCCTCTCCACCCCCCCCCCCCCCCTTTTCCTATATTTTGCATTACTCCAGCTAATTCTCCAACACCCCACCCTTCTACTATACAACCCTCAGGGATCTATAATTGCTAATTGGTACAAATGGCATGAGAGATGTAAATATAGTATCATCAGTGTTTCAACTGAATGTATCTCTCTTCGCCTGTGTATCATTACAACTCTTTCCTTAAATATAGATCTACAGATATTAAAACGGTGGAATAATCCCCCTTCCTCATCCATATCCCACTGCCCCACCCTCAATCCTACTCTCTATCGATCCACCCTTTCTCCAACACCCCCCACCCCCATCCTCCTAACCCCATCACCGACCCCTCCCCTACCCCTCCGCCCACGATATCCGCTTCCCTAAAACTGATCACCACGTCACTGAGAAGGCAAGATAAACTCACAACCTTAATGAATTACTGTAACCTCTGCTGGTCTCCATTAAAACTCTTCTTACTTTGCACCTCCCAATACGACGGGGCAAAAAACCATGGAGCTCGCGCAAAGCCCTACGATCGTAAAGCGAGCAGCCTCTCTCTCTCTCCCCAGATTGGCCGCAGACACCCGAACACTCGCAACCTTAAACACACACCACTCTCGCGGTGGCAGCAGACGTCCTGTGGGGGGTAATTTCACACCCACGTTCCCGGAGCGCGATGTGCTAAATGATCGCACGTCCTCCTCGTCCTCACCAGGGCAAAGATAAGCTAGATGCAGCTAGAGAGAGAGAGCCCATATCTCGTCATCATCCCTCGCATGGCTAATCCTACTCACAGATATATACATGCACATGTACACATGCATTGAACATCCACTCACAGACATGATGTGTATACATGCATAGTCAACTTACTGGTTATCTGTACACATTTTGTTTTGTTTAACACTCTACCACATGAAATGGTGCTCTATGGGATTTGCATGTTTTCCTAAAGAATTGCAAATTGCTAATGCATTGTCATCTATGTCAATAATATTCTCCTTTTGTTTGTTTAAGCTGTTTATAAATGTTCATAAAAACAAACACACTGTACTAAAATGGTGTTTACAGTTTTCTTTTTTGTAAATGTACGGGGTTGTTTGAATTACAGATCCAGTGACATTTGTTAGTGTCTGCTCTATGAAACATGAAATGGTTTAGGCCATCACATGCTGTCAGAATAATTGTGTATCCTGAAAAACAAAATTAAATGTGGACACACTTTATTTAGAGGCAAAGAAAAACATGTATCCAACCTTTTTCTGATAGCGCGGCTAATTTAATTAGCATACATGGCTTCATAATTGGCCAATTACAAACATAAACATTTTACAAACCAAAATTAGATTGTATTTGCCTCCTGAATATATTTCTACTTTAATTCTAACAAGTGAATCTTGTTTTTATGGAAAAATTGGTTTATTCAGGGAAATATTTCCTCCACTAAAATACAGATATTCATGTACAATATCAAAACAATTTGAAAGAATTGCCTTTTTACTGCAGATTAAGACATCTGTTTCATAAAGGAAGTAACATTTCTTGTAACAATGAATATCAAGTGTATGATTGATGAAGAAAATGACAGAGTTTACCTCTAAATGGCAATGAAAGTGTGTAGAAAACAACGTGTCCTGGTAGTATGTGAGTGAGTATCGAGTACGAAGGAGTGCTTCTTTCAGAAACTGAACATTTCCAAAAATATAAACCTGGCTGTACCCAAGTCGGCCACAAGAGGTCAGGCTTCTCCATAGTCACGGATGGTGATAAAGGGCAATTGTTGCCATTTCGTTCATGTTCCTATTTCATCTAAAAAGCACAACCTTCAGCTGCCCATTACTGATTCACAGTTTTTATTTTGAACCAAATTCCTTACTCTTAAAGATTGTCCGTCCCTTTTGCAACCTTAAAATTTGAAATCGTCTATCACGATCATAAATGGAAGAAAGTGTGATTCAAGACCATTTCTAAGAATATAGCATGTTGAAGCTTTCTGTTTATGTAAACAATTTCAGCCGTTAAATTTCAAACCGACTTTTTTTGTACTACGAAAAAAGTATTAGTCTTTGTTACAGTATCTATGTGGTTATTATGCGTGTGTGAAGTCCTAATTTTATGAGTAACTACCAAACTTTGGAGATGATTCCTTCCATAGAACATTTTTTTTTCATAATGCGTTTTATAACTTAATAAACAGATTAATCAATAAAGCAGACATTTCGACACAAACTGCTAAGAGCCTGAGGTAAAGACTATTAATCAGACGTTGTTTACATGCATTATTTGAATTTTACACTGCGTATCAGTTTCAAATTGTGAATATAGAGCTTGCTAACACTTCTCTATGTTTTGCCAATGTTTCGATGGTTTTGTGGTGATCTGAAAAAGGGACTGGCTGTCTTTACAGGTGATATTCATAGAAAATCCAAAAATATGAAGATATTCATCTACAGAAAGCTTATAAGCCATACAATGAGCTCGGATGACATTCTAAGAATATATCACTTTCCAAAAAGCGAAATTAGGGTGAAAACAATCACCGTATTCTCAGGGACAAATTTGACCTACTGTCATCCGAAACGGCCTTTAGGTCTGACGTAAGAAACGGGAGGCGTTATTGTGCATCACACATGCCAATCCGCAGCTTCTTTTCCGCCAGAAGCATCAGGTATTGTTAATGAAACTGTGATGGCAGTTGCTAGTGGATTAACAGGTGTGATACACAATGGTCATTGTGAAGCATATCCCGGCTGTGACGTACACACATCGCCACTTTCCTTTAGGCGATTTTGTAGGTCAGGAAGAGAGTCAATTTAGTGAAATTTGACTTTCATTAAACACATAACTGAACACTTTCATGGCATGTCAGCTGCAAAAATTGCTTTAATAACTCATTCAATTATAAAATAAACTATATTTATTTAATTTTATTTCCTATGAATATCACCTTTAAATTTCCCATCTTGATCCTAAGTCTTAATTATCATCAAACCTCAGCATGTCCACATACACAAAAAAGTTTATTCAGACACTAATGTTGATAAAGAATCATTGCGTGTACACACAATGAGATCTAACCTGAAACTTGAAAGAAACGTCATATAGTTTTGCTCTTTTTCTGTTTTTCTGTTTAGAAGCAGTGTTTATAGATTCCAGAGACCCCCTTTGTGCAGACAAAAGGAATTTGTCCTGGCATTGTGCCTGTTCTAACAACAGAGGTCAACCTTAGATTTCAGTATAAATAGTTGGTTCTTCTTGTAATTTGTTCATATCTACCTGATGAGCTGCAGATCAAAAAGCTTTGTTATCTAATATGCTATTTTTTAAAACAATTTGGATATTTCTGTTTTTCATGAAGGATTTTTTTCCATACATGTATGTGTGTAAAAACATGTTTCTATTGATGTACGAAATGCACAGGTAAAATGATGCATATATCCTTATGAAAAAAACTTCCAAAAGAAATTGTACACAACCTATGGGAAAGCAATTGCACATGATAGCACAAAATTGCAACTTTAAAAAATCAAGTACTTTCTTATCCTTTGACGGATTTTCATCAAACCTTCACCAATGTTTCTTTCATGTTTCTGCTTATGAACCCAATTTAAATTCAGGTTGGACAGTGCCTTAAATAGCACACCTCCATTTTGACCCATGGAAGCCAAGTTTTAACACATACACAAAGCAATCAAAGTGTGAGGTCATCTCATTGGTTACAGTTCGATATTCCAAAGGTTCATTTATTTTGAAGATTCGTTATTCCAAAGGTTCGTGCTTCAGAAACATGTAAATTGCCTATACCTTGATGCTCGTTGTCCGAAAACAAGAAAGGGTTTGTTAACCCGAGCATTTGTCGCGTAACATTCGGAATAACGAGTGCTTCCCATCTCATTAGGGGCATTCACACACATGAATTACAATGTAGTGAGATCATGACCGTGGTTGACATCGCAAGAATTCTTGCACGCATTTACACACAAGTTGGAAGAGTCTCACTCGCCAGCAAGCACCGCGATCTTCATGCGCACATCGTGCATGCATTGGCTCAAAGATTGCCGCTATTCACCAAAAATCTCACTCATTGATAAAATGACTGTGTTCACACACAACAATCTCATTGATTTGTGGATGTGTGAATGAATGCCCCTTATGTGAACAATCACTACAAAGCAGCACCATAACGATCAAAAGCCTGATTCTGGACGAATTATTATTTGAAACAGGTTCAATTGACTTAGTGATTCTTAACACCAACTATTGAAAGATTGCAAATTATGAGCTGAACAAACCAAATGCAAAGTATGGTTTTGGAATGAAAGAGATCTCATGATAAACGTATCATGAAAAAACAATCTCAAACAACAGCCACATATAAATATTCTACAGATTTCCTTAGACCTTATCTATACAACCAGCCACTATGATACGGATTTGTTGACTGTACTGGTCAGTACATGTATACAGATTGCATAACAAAGGGGCACTTAAAATGTACAATCTTGTAGGCCTACTTAAATTCTATGTACTCAAACCAATCAACTGTCCTCTATACAACAAAGGGCAGACAATAAGTGACCTGTAGGATTGGAGGGACAGAAGGGGGCAGGTGTTACTGGTCAATCCGTAATTAAGCCACTGAATAATGCTAATGGAGGATAATGACCATTGGAAGTGAGAGGTAGCCTTTGTTCTAGGATGTACGATATTTACTCCTTCCATGCTGCAATCACAGCATAATTAAGCCAGTGAATATCGCCTGGCCATAGTAATGACTTAATACATTAAAGTGAATAGACCAGTTTACTAATGTAGTCAAATTTATGGATGTTTCTTCCCTCGGGGCCTAGTAACAAGTTATTCCATTAACCTGTACCTAACAATGGTATTTCAGTACTTGGAATCTACTTTGCATACATTAGCTGTTGCCATGTCAGGCAAACCTCGGGCAAGCCACAGTTTTGAACTGTGGTATGTTTTGTCAGGTTCAGCATGAAACATGATGCTTTTTAGGCTAAAGCATCATGTTTCATGCTGAACTGGACAAAATATACTGCGGTTTAAACCTGCAGCTCCTTCCCTTTCTTCCCTTTCCCTTTACCCATGCCAATTCCTTAGTATAAGTGAAAAGAAGCCTGCTGCAATCACAATAAGGTCTTTGCACATAGACTATCCTCCTTTTGTTCTCCTGCTTAGCCACACACAAACGAGAGGAGGGAAGGATGAAGGATGCTACAATAGTCTACATGTTCATACTTTTTGTGTGTAAACTACTCATACATGTAGTGAAAGCACAGCAGTACATGAAAGATGAAACACTTATAATCCCCATCCTGTGGTCTTCCGTCTCTAGGTTAGAGGAACTGCTAGACGCGTTTCGTCCAAAACATATTCGTAATCTAGCAATCAGTGTAATCCCAAGCAAAGTCAGTCTCCGGTTCCATTATTGGGAGGGAAGTTTTTTTATACAGTATATTATACAGTGGTTTACCGGTAAACAAAATGTATGTTTTTGGACCTTTAAAAGGGATACCCCGTCTTTCAACATCCTTTGCTCATCATCATCATCCTAACCTCCTCAATCAGCCCTCCTCAATCAGTTTCCATTTGCTTCTATTTGCTGTCATTCTTTTCCATGTTGCTGTGTTTGTGTACGATGATATTTCGTCTCATCGACATCCTTTGCTGGGCTGGGACAAAGGCTAAGCAGTACTGTCCCAGTTGGGGATTCCTCCATTGCTGTGAGTGTGAGATGGAGCAGGGTGGTCTACTTTAATCCTACTGGATATGCTACACACCATGGGATCAATACTCTTTGGGAGCTGGCCTCAAATTGGAATTGTCAATATGCAAAGTGGGTTTGCAGTGTCAAGGTAATTAAGAAGCAACTGGGCATCGGCACGTACAGACAAACACACAGGTCGGATGCAAGCACACACACATACACACACACACCACTAATTATGACCACAGTAGTCTGCTCATACAGGGATGTTACAAAATCATTCAAATGACCTTTTATTTTCTATTTCCGCACCATGTGGTACATTGTGGTTTTGAGGCTCATTTTGTAATCCTCATTTTAGACAGGAAATAAACTTTGCATAAAGTCTTTGAAGCAAAACTTATCACTATTTTAGCATTTAAATTGGCTAAAAAACATATTGACCTGCTTTTACCGAGCCCACATAAAAATGCGGGCTGGCTTTTTTTCCACTCAGATACTGCTCAGATACAAATCTGCTGTTTGGACAATAGACGACATGCTATGAATTTTATGACTTTTATGACAAACAAAATCTATTATAAACTATCAAATGTCAAAATCATACAATTCACAGCAATAGCTGTGCCAATTGGAACAACATAAGTATAATTTCAACCTTTTTAGCACGTTGCCAGTATGAAGATTTAGCGAACATATGACCGTATTTTGCTTTGAAAAATTATTTTGAAAGAACATGAATGTAATACATATCAGCAAATGCTCAAAATGGATTCGTGTATTTTTAATAGTTTAATAGTTGATACCAAACCACAAATACGTAAATAGAAAAACAGAGGATATCCTAGGCGCTCTTCCTACCACAGACTCCCACAGGTACAGGTATGCGCACATATCCCGTGAAACCTATTTTTGATTGATTTCAGATTCCTCCTCGCCCCCCATCTCATCCGATGCCTTCCTGTGCGGAGCCTGCCCTCCTTCCTGAATTGAAGGCGGTGCGGAAAAATAATTTCCTGTGGTCTTTTCCTATTTCTACAGATTAACTGGATTGGGTTCAATTGCTTGTATCCAATAAACTAAGGGCCGTTCACACCTTGAAATACTAAGGGGGGCTGTTCTCATTCACACACACATACTATAGACAGGTAGAGATGTACCGGGTAGATCTATTATTAAAAAAGAACATGCAAACAGATTAGTAGAGGTTAATGAAAAACAGACATTTATTCAGAATGTTATAAATTCCCATAATAAAACTGATTACAATGTAATCTGAATTTCCAGAGAGATCAATGTACATGCATTCTTATCTGTATGGGAGCTGTACATAATGACAGTGCAAAAATGTGGCAGAGGTAAAAAAAAACCCAGCTGATTACAGCGATATCAGAACTGCTATGCACATTGCACAATGTATGTACAGTATTGTTGATGATTCTAGTTAGTGTTACACTGGCAAGCACAATGTTAATTTAAATTCTGGGACCCATCTCATAAAGAGTTGCGATCGATCGCAACTTCAATTCCTTTTCTTCATGGATGATGTACAGAGTCAATACCAATCCTAAGTCAAGTTGTGATCAATCGCAACTATCTATTATAAGACAGGGCTCTGATGACACAAAAAAGAACCCCCAATTCCAATTAGGCCCATTTAAACAGACAGCACAACATATTTTATGAATTACCCTAAATCCCATGAAGTGCTGTTGTGATTAACACCACTACAGATTACCCTTGGCTCCTTTTTCAGAAAGAAGTAGACATAACGTCCTGAGTTCATTATTAATCCAAAGTACGTACACCACATCACATCAGTTTTACTCAGTTGAAAGTCCTTGGGGTCGATCATATTTTGGTGACTTTTTCCCAGGCAAAGTTCATGTTGCAAAGAAATTTTGGCACGATGCACTTGGAGTACTTGAACCACGGCAGAGCTACCAGGTCTCACGTATTCAGGGTCCGTCTCTCGATCTCATGCATAACACCCATTTTTCTCACGCATCAGGTCCCGACAGAAAAAAACCAAACAGTAGTAGCATTATTTGCTTGTATAGGGGGAGTATAGACTCGCACTGGCCGCCTTAGCACGAGCCATCTACCGGCCCAGTACGCGAGACGAATCGAGAGTACGTAAATGATATACGATATATTTGATATTGTATGATGAATCACGCGCTCATCGCATGGTTTTGTATGGACATGGATCGTATACACATTGATATCGTGATGAAGCCCATCACGTTATGCGCGCACACCCAGACGCCAAGTCGTGAAAATCTCGCACATAAAATTTGGTTGAACTTGGCACTTCTGATACAGTGTTATTGAAATAATTATCCTGGATGTTTAGGGTGATGTCATGCGATGTCAATGTAACATAGGTGAATTCAAAAATTAAATCATAGAAAATCTGAAAGAGAGCAATTAACAAACTATATATTTCTTGCAGACCACTTGCTCTATCAATTGCATACAAAATAAATGTAGAAAGAAACAATAATGGGTTTAGGAATTTTATACCAACATTATACGAACATCAAACTTTTTGTTTACTCAATCCAGGGACTAACCCATCATGCATGTTCACCAAGAAACACTGAACTGTTTGCAATCAAATGAATCGAAGATCAGCATTTCATCCCAACATCCAGACTTGACATTAATGAATGGCTCCCTCTAGCGTTAATGTATTTTCATTGTTTGGGTTGCTCTTTGCTCCACGGATGGAAATATTTGTGTGTTTACTATTCAAAAGTCATACAAACATGGGATATTACATTACAAAGTCATTTGTAACATGATGGAGCACGCTATCCTTACTACTGGGTGCATGCCTAAAAATTTCCTTTCAAAAATACAAAGTAGTTCCATGATTAAAAGTAAATTATTCTTGGTTTTCCTCTACCATATGCTCAAGGAAGCAGAACCTAGATCGTTAAATGCTATGTGATCGTTCAAGCTTATCCAATCAAGAATATGCGGCAGATAACAAAAAAAATATGTATTCATCACTTATCAATCAAAGTTATAAATATTAAGTTTGTTGTTCAGTTTGCTCCTTTACCTTTGAGTGTACTGAATTGAGGCAAAGCACTCATATGTAAAATGAAGCAAGTGCAAAAAAATTCTAAGGATTTATCAAATATGGACCTACATGCACATCATACACCAGCACAAGTTTGAAATTGTGAAGCAATGCTAGTTTCTTTTATTCATCACCTAAGTAGATCCTTGCCATTTGATTGGAGGATATTAGGTCACATGTTATGAAATATTTGTTCCATTTCATGGTTTAGCATGCATTTTTGTTCCATACCATTTTTTCCATTGCACGCCTCGACCTTTTATTCCAGCTGCTATTTTGCATTTTAGCAGAAAATAATCAGGTGCGCGAGGGCAGCTGACGTACAACTTGAATTTCCGTTGGTATGCTCAAGCCACAGAAAATATAAAACAAATGAATCAGGATCCTCCGTATTTATATCTTTCGTTTAGAGCTTAAGAGCATGGACAGTACCACAAGGTCCATGTAAAGGATCCAATTGAAGAAAGAATATTTCAATGAAGGATATCTTTGTTCAGGAATTATTTGTATATCATTGTATTTACAAATAACAGATATCATAACGTGATAGGAAGGAGAAGAAACTTAAGCACAATATATTCAAACATTAAAACATGGATACTAAAGTGTGCTAATGAATTTCAAAAGCATTCCATAATCACTACAATGCTTTGATGTCCCATGCTTGGAACTGACAGTTAGCTGATGTCAACTTGTGTTTCTTATCACATTATTTTGCAATTTTCCAGAAAATTCAGGACAACACCAATAAAGACCCTGTACTTGGCTTTCTTCTACAAAAGGATTACAGAATGATGCATACATGGACATGGTCTTACTTACAAAATTCCTAATTTCTTCACTTTCCTCATTTTTCCGTAATTGTGGGATTCAATTATTATCAACATTTTTATCTTAATCTGTGTATTATCATTAACAGAGCTTGCATGGATTTGCACGCAGCTGAGATATTTTTTCTCGAAAAACCTGCGTATTTTTGTTTGCTGATATGTTTTACTCACAAAAGTAGTGACGTCACCCAACAGAACTGGACAAGCGAAATGAGACTCTACATTTCCTTTGTTCTCTCTGAGAAGCCCTTGCTTCACAATCATGTTTGTAATGGTTGTCTGAGCTTTTCCCCAAATAGCAACAACTGAAGATTCAATGTGAATGCTACCTGAAACACTTGTTACATGTACAGTATGTAGCGTGACAGTAAAGGTGAAATGTGAAAAGTACAGGTCTGATGAAAATGGCTCATTCAATGAAATCGTTACACTCACTGTGTAAGTAATACTGCCACATAGATATGAAGTCCTTAAAGATGCCTTGTCCCTTTTACAAACATCTGCAAACGTCATGAAAGTTTGCACATATTTAGCACGTATCTTTGGGATACCAATTGTGAAATTTTAAGGTAAGAGGTACTATAATTCTCGTAGAATAAATGAAAATCTACACAGAGATTTGAGTCCAATTGATTGTCGACCGTTGACTTTTTGAAATTATGACTACATTCGTGGTACAAAGAAAGAAAACTTGTTGAATTATCAATGATTATTTTCTCTTAACTGAATATTATGCTTTATTGATAACACTGAAAGGCTATCTCTCTCTCAAATGATGACAAAGTCAGGGAACTTTCTGAATTAGGTCTGCAAAAGAGATAGGCTCCCTTTAAAGGGCATATACTGTACTGGGAAGGCAAAAAAGCCTTCAAAAGGTAATTGTTAGCAATCATCTTGCCAATGGTCTTAAATTCATGTATTGTCCATTTTAGAAGCTTGCTGAAATTTATTTGCCCTCAAATGATCCATATTTGGAGTAATTAATGATTAATGATTAAATTTTCAAAATGTTCGGGCCGAACATTTTGAGGATTTGCGATTTAATCACTCATTTCTCAAAATGTAGATCATTTGAGAGCAAATAAATTTCAGCAAGCTTCTAAGATGGACAATATATGAATTTAAGACCATTAGTAAGAAGATTGCTCACAATTACATTTTGAAGGCTTTTTTGCCTTCCCAGCACAGTATATGCCCTTTAACCTGGGATAAATTAATAATATCTGGCGTCTTTTATCATACTTCCGTGGCAATGGCTGGAGCCAGAGTCCAGTGTGCACACCAAAGAAGGGCAGGTTATGTCAGGATAAAGGTGACTTTCACATCAACACTCCTATCGGGGTGATAGTTTCAACATAATCGCACACCAGCTGGGGCTACCTTACAAACAGGATGTCCAGGAGTCAGCTGAATAGTTCAATGACTTCTGGCTTTCTATAGATGGAGCAGATGGAAGCTTTATGTGCCGCAATTATACCTCAAATACTGATTAATTTTTGTTTAAAACTCTGTATGTGCCATTGGTGCATTCTTTGATCAAATGATACATACAAAACCAATAGAGTAGCAGTTTGTTTGGATGGCAAAGGGTTAAGTACTTTACGGACAGTAAACATAATTCATATAAGACTATAATACAATTTACCACCTATGAAATTGTGAAGCACTGTTTAAAAGTCACAAATTTTGAAAATCCAAGTTTTTGTTAGGTAGCTGCGCATATTTACTGCATACTGGTACATCACCGTGCCTGTGCATACATTTCATAAGGACATACTGTAAGAGCGATCAAACCATGTTGTTGCACAGGTGTATGTTTATCAATTAAAACAACACTCTAGTCAACCTTTAAACTCCTTGTTTGAATGTCTTCCAATCACTGTTTGATAAAGGGCACAATCTGAAGACTCATGACAAACATGAAGACATGAATGCAGCACAAGTTCAGATAAGAATGTGTGTTTGTGTGTCATTAGGCACTGGCTGTGCATTTTGGCCCTCTGCCAACTACTTCCGTGGAGTACTCCAATGTCAACCGCAAACAATGAGATGCAATTGTTCTATAAACAAGAGATTAATGGATGTATAATTTATGAAAGTGACCTTCCAGTATCTCACAAGGTACATTGAGTAAGGGTCTGCATTAAATTGAAGCTGACAAAATGGCACTGAGCGGTTTAATTAGATCAAATTTGAAACCACATCTTCATTACAATGAGAAAGAAAAGCAACCAAGTAAGCCCCCAGTTGTTGTTATGTGATGCAATGCAAAGTACTTTGCAGCACACTGTAAAGCACAATTTGTGAATTGATGAGATCTTCCTAATTGACTTCAGTCAAATACAGATGCAACACAAACAAACACAAAATTCTGCGACATACACAGTAAGTGAGAAAATTCACTCAAGAATTTGGTAGGTTTCCTGACCAATCTGCACACCATTGTGCTACTATAGCTGCATATAGCACATAACATGTATTTTCTGGTCGGGCTAAACAACCTGATCAGAAATAAGCACGCTACATGTAGTTTGAAAACTTCCCTCTAATGAAGACAGCCATAGCGCCTCAGAGGATATGTATAAGAGTACCGGGGTAGTCAATATCATATTAAATGGTCAAAGGCCATGTTTATCAACTTTTCAGAAATTTAAACACGTTTCCAAAGGCCTTTACGAACGCGTTTCCAAACGCGTTTAAACAACGGTGCGTTTATCAACTCCATTGCCCAAGTTGAAAACCGGCCTTGTCACCGAAAACATGTGGTTTAAACGCGTTTCAAAACAGCTTTGCGTTTATCTCGCTTCTTTAAACGTGTTTCTGGTTTAAACGCGTTGAGGATCGTACAAATTTGTGTGTTTCAAAACAGCTTTCCAAACCCCATAATCAAAACACTTTTGCGTTTATCAACTTGTTTACACGCGTTTAAAAAAAATTAAATGCGTTTGGAAACCTTAATTCTACCCAAAAAAGAGTTGATAAACACGCCCAAAGAGACCTGTACATGGATGTTGCACAAGCACATACTACTAAGTCTCAGTCAATACATATACAGGGACTTGTTTACAGTCACAGGAACACAGGCCCTGAACCATTAAATAACATTGTTGTCTCGATTCCTAGGAACCGCTGAATAGAGGAATCACCTTATTTGCTTGTTTTATTAGCTCAACCACAAGGGCTATCAAAAGCAAACAGCAGCTTGTTGAACAATAAGGAGTCTACCCCAGGGTCAAGACTGAGATTGCACATCCAAGTCTAATCCTAGTCTGGCTTTCAAATGGTATTATTTATGCGCACATTATACATCCATTGGGGCCTTTAATTGCTATCTATCGCCGTGATCTCTGATCAACATTGCTACTGTACTCAACCAGAAATGGGGACACATACACAAACTCATATCAATACTAAGTTCAACTCAAGGTGAACTTGAAGTTAGTCAACTTTGAGGTTCCGGGTGGTAGCATCTTAAAGCCTTCTTTGCCAGTGGAACTAAGAGGCAAACTAGCAGCGTGTTCATGCACACACAGGAAATTACCGAAATTCTATAAAGAAACGTCATACAGAATCATCAAATAGAGAACAGTGTGTACACAAAAAAAAATCTATGCCATAACTCACTAAAGAATCATCTCTATGAAGATTTTTTTTTAGATGATTGGGTCAGGTCTCCTTTTGTGCATGTGGAGGTTTGGGGGGGGGGGGGGGGGGGGGGTAGCGGGGCGGTGTGTTCCCAATGCAACCAGAGCCATCTATACACCAACTCGCAATGTTAGGGTGAAAGTTGCCTAGCTACCATACCAGAAGCCGTCCGGAACATTGCAAGTCAGATTGCGATTTTTCTAACATCGCACCGAAATATTGCATTGTTTTGCAAAGAGAACGCTCACAGCAGAAAAATTGTGATTTTACTCATGTGACTTCCACGTCCACTCTTCCAGTAGCACGCAAGAATGAAAACGTGTGATCGAGATAGTTGCTTTATGCTGCAGTACTACGTATATTACAGGCTAGGCTACTGTCATATCGGATGCGGAGTGTCATACTACATGTAGCACTAATTCTACTGTGTATTGTTTTATTAATCTATCAACGTCAAAGCAAAACTGTATGGACTACAGCTGCACTCAATAAACTAGATCAATTCAGTGATGATTGCACTGCGTTGCATTTGTACCATACATCAGTACACACATACACGAAAATGATAGCATGGACCGAGCGAATCATTTTCGTTGTATGTTAACATCCCACTTCGCGCAAAACAAATTGTATCATGCTGGGTATGCGTAGTTTGTCCCCAAACCCGTGATATTTCTAACATTGTGAGTTTTTGGTGTAATGAGGGCACGGTCGTCAAACATCACGATTTTTAATATCGTGATTTTTTGTAATGAGAATGACCCTATTGACTTTGAATACTAGAAAGCTTCATAAATCTCTGTATCAATAGACATGAGATACCACACCTTATCCAACCTTGTGGACTAGTGCAAAATGGTTCGTTTCTCTACCCTCTCTTTCTACAACAATCTACAGTATCTTTCCTACTCCATTGTTCTAGGAAGGTGTCATAAGACAATTGCTCATGACCTTTTAAATTGATATGATACTAATTGTTACCTAAGCAATTGAAAAACTAAATTCGCACATCAGCGGCATTCAAATAATTAAAAAGTACTTCAAACAGAGTTAAAACAAGATGAGATTGGTATGTTTCTGGGGTCCCGTTTCTGAGTAGGAAACTTGGGAACTGTGTACTACCCTGTTCCCGGAGTAAATATTTAAAAGCAAAACCAACTTTATTCTGTCATATGTTGTTCTTTTCCATGTATCACTTCCACATCCAGAAATCATCTGATACATGTAGATCTCCTGCATGACCTTCCAATCTTTATTCATTTCTACAACCTGTTTCACCTACATGTAGGCCTACTCTGCCCTATTCTGACAAAAGGAAGCAAATGACAAACCACTTAAATCTGGGTTATTGGTATTCTTAGATTGTGCCCAGCATTCCCTACATACGGCCAAAATCTGGACAAAAAATATTAATCTTTCTGCGAGATATTCAAACTGACATGATGTTGTGTTGTACTGATGCCAATGAAAGTGACAGACAAATTTTGCTCATTTACAAGAAAAGTCAGTTGCTTCTTTTTGTCAGATTAGGGCAGTACTGCACTGGGTTCAATCACTGATTGTACAGTAGTGCATGGTATCTCAGTATCATCACCACAAACTCATCACAACAAACTCATCCAAGTGACCATTCAACTTTACAACTGCTATTAGTGCTCAAACATTGTCTCACATGATGGTCATACATCATTAACCATACATTTACAGTCATGTTAATAAAACTGACCACAAGGAGCAACTGAATGATATGCTTACCTACAGTACACGTAAACACTGCAAAACTTTCCAGACCTGGGAACGCCCACCAAGCTTTTAACTACTGTACCGTATACACTTGAACAGAACTACACAGGATTTCTACAAATGGAGATCTACTGTACGTGTATACAAGTCACGGTCCAATAATTCTTTTCTGTGTATAGTAAACACCTGAACCCATGGTCAGTGCATTCAGGACAGGTACACACAAAGAGAACAAATATAAACTGACTGCAGTAAGCATCGATGCAGTAACGCCCAGTAACACGTCACTGGGTCAAGCACCACATCATACAACATGGCACCTTTTGCTTTACATGCGTTGTCTATTTCATTCTTTGTTATTTTTATGCACAACATGAACATGAACACATCAAGATCAAAGTCTAACTTTTTAAAAGAAAAAAAAATGCACCACACATACAAAAAATCACACACAAAAACACCACACCACACTAATGCTAGGAATGGTTTAGTGTGAAAAAAGTGAATTGTTCACAAGTCATTTAAATACATTTTTAATTTTTATTTGAGGGGAGGGGGGTGGGGGGGTGGGGGAGTGGGTCGATTCACAGGTACCATACCAAAACATCTAAATTCATCTGCTGTTTTCAGATCATCAGTAGCTTAGAATTCAGTCAGAGAAATCAAACTTTTACCAACATTACAGAATCATCAGAGCATCTAAACTTAAAAAGTTAGGGGCAAGTATATGTTGTAAACCACTTAATTTTCATTTACAGCCAAGGAATTGGCAAAAAAACCCACTCAAATTGTAACGCTACTCCCCACACTAAAAGTATGGTATCCAATATCTGTCTCCATTACGGCCCAACGTAACAGCAGCAAGATGCCATCAGTCTAGGTACCAAAGAACAACAAAAATACCCTGCCAAGCTTATAAATTTTTAAGTTAAACAGTCCCTGCTTGTCTTGAAATCACACATCAGTATTCGATTGCAGGAAAATGTGCAATGGGGCATTTCTCTAAATAAATTGACAACAAAAATATGCATTAACTGTATACAGACACTGTCATAACTGAGTGTCTGTTTCTAGAATTTGAACATACAGTATGTACACATAGTCACTGAGTTTAACTGAAGAGTACACTACAGCTCAAAGGAAATGGCATAGGGAAAGGGAAAGGAAGAAAGGGAAGGAGCCGCAGTTTTAAACCGCGGTATATTTTGTCCAGATCAGCATGAAACATGATGCTTTTTAGACTAAAGCATCGTGTTTCATGCTGAACTGGACAAAACATACCACGCTTTATAACTGCGGCTCCTTCTGTTTCCCTATGCCAATTCCTTTGAGCTGTAGTGTACAGTGCTGTGGAATATCTATTCTACATGCGGTTAAGAAGAATCAGCGCAGTCTTAGCGCAGTTTTTACCTGTAATTTGGGGAATTACAGGTAACGTCAGAAGCTCAAAGTTAGTGGCAAGAATAGATCTAGACTTCTAGATATCATAAATAAGAATGTTGCAGATCACTAAATATTGTATTTCCAGCCAACGAATTGGCCCGAACGGAGCCGGGTATGCATGCACAAAAGTGAAATGCAATCATGGCAAAATGTTTTTGTGTATTGTTATTAAATTTGCGACCCTACACGCATCACATGACGCCGCGCAATTCGCGAAAATAAATCCCTCACAAAAGTAACAGCTCATAGAGTAGACAGAAATTACAGTCTCATTTTCTTACCAAACCGAAGGCTAGGGGGCAAATGATGTTTTTGGACATATTGAGCCTGATGTAATCTCCCATTCTGAAGTCAATTTGTTTGCAACGGTTGACTTGAACAACAGAGACTGTTGTATGTTTTTTTAGTCAATGTAGAGTCTAAATACTTTTAATAAAATTTATGTTGTCATGTGATTTTTCACTTGATTCACTTGGAAGTAGCTCCTCACTCTAGCTTATAATTGCTCAAAGTAGATATCATGCGACGAGTACTAGCAGGACGAGGATTTAGTCGATGCAACGGTGAGTGGAATCCGATGGGCTAGTACCGGCCTAACACCCACATGCCCTCCCGCTGCAACGCGTCGTCTGCACTACTCGTCATGCTTGTAGTAGCTAAATAATAATAGAACCCGCTGTTGAACGAAAGAGAGATCTAAATTTACGCCAGTGGAGTGGAAAGCAGTATTCCATCGACACTCACCTTAGTTTGTTAAGATAATCCAGAGTCCAGGCTTGTTGTTCAAGTCTGGATTAGAAGATGCCGCAGCTAGAGATGTACTGTGATGCTTACTCGGGTTTTCACAATAACAATGAAAATTTTTCACCCGGCCTCGAGATACGTTGTATGCCCTCGAATTCGCGCTCCAAAAGTATGCACATTACACGTCTACCATGTCTACGTACACGTGTGCAATGATGTTGATTTCAAACAAAAAGATCAAATTATGCTTTGTAGTCTTATTCACAAACCGCCAGGTGATTATTTTACGAGGCGGGTGAAGTGGGGAAGGGTTTGGTTTAGTAGTTTGGTTGGGGAGTGGGGATGGGAAGGAAGGAAAGAAACGAGTGGAATGCGAAGAAGATGTCTTTGACAAGCCAATATGCATTTATTTTTTATTCGTTTTTCAGATTATGTCCAATGATTCGAAATAATAAGATAATAGTTCTCATAGCCTGGCAACGAGACCAGTTTACATTACAATAAAGGGGAATTCCCAACGTGAAGAGGCTGGGGGTGGGGGTGGGGGTGGAGGGGTGGGGGGTGGGGGGGGGGGGGGTGTGGCGGTGTAATCAGAGCCATCTATAACACCAACTCAGTTTCAATAGTTACCAACATGGCGCATATTGCTTTGATATCTGCTTGCCCAACAAAGCAACACGTACCGTAGCGTTACCTATCGTAGCGTTACCTATCGAAACCGATTTGGCCAAACTCTGGGTTTGGTTCTGAACGCAATGGTCACTATCAGCAGCCTACAAAATTAAAGGAGGTGAATTGACCAACGTTTACTTCTTGCTTTCTTTTTTCTTTTTAGATTGAACCGAGCATATACGATCAAATATTATTAATGACCCTGACTTACAAGTCGAAGGAGATAAAACACTCATAATCCTCTCTAACTTAAATCACACACACAAAAAAATAATTTTACAAATGAGCATGGTTCAGCCAAGTCATGTGATATGTAGGGGAACTTTTGCAAGTATAAATACGTTCACTAGCAACCGGCCACAGTGTCATTAATAATGCATGATTCCCCTGGCAGAAAAGAAGGTGTGGTTGATATGCGGTCATGCACAATCATGGCCACTGTTGTTTTCTGAATTACTTTTCTCATAGACACATATTTTTATATCCAAATTTGTCGAAAAGTAAAAATCTCATTAGATATTCACAGGATTATGTCAAAGTAACTCAGAAAATGCCACAAAACCTGCGTCTAAACGTGTTTACATCCCTTGATTTTTATGATATGTCAATTTCGGTTTGATTCGAGTTGTAACTTATACTTTATAATTTTACAAAAGTGTTTACAGTTGTTGTTGACACCTAGTATAACATGTTTAGTGTGTGAAACAATAAGCCATTTTCGTAATTTATTCACAACTTTTCCACTTGTATCTTGCGATTCGGTTTCAATGGGTGGAACGCACTCGGAATATATATCAGTTGATGCTACTCGGACCAAGGATATCCATCATCCGTTTAATCAATGCAGATTCATTGTACTTTCCTTCTATAGTCACAAAAGAAGGCTTTACAAAAACAAATTCTCTTTGATCTCCCATGTTCGAAGCCGCCGATTCTCTGGATGAGTTTTGCCTGCATTTGACGTATTAACAAAATCGGATGCGCGGAAGAATTTGGTGAAATATCCTCATCCCATATGCTTACGCAGTTGTGACATGTAATACCTACGATGCATCTATAAAGATTCAATCGAGGAACATTGTTACAATAATGCCAAAAGGGCTCTAAATGTGATATCAAGTTGCAGTAGAAAAGTCTCAATTTCACAATGTTCCACATTATTCCATTAAAAAATTGCATGAAACGTTACTTTCAGATATTTTCCTTTCAGACAAGTAACATGAAAAACGTGCCCAGCTGCGCCCAAGCTAGTATTTCCATCTCAAAAAGTATCAAATTTCGTATTCGCTTGTCCATATTAACTAACAAGCACTTAGTAACAAAAGTGAAAGTTCAGCAGCGAAAGCTGAAATGGTTGCATGTATAGGAATGTGTATGACCTATTATAAAATCCAGGTGAACGTGACGCAATCGCAATTACTTTCAATTCTCATTCATTTAGTCATATCATCATTGCTTGCATGTATTACATTAACACAATTTGATTTATTTAATTGAGGTACATTTGAGTCATTCATTGCAACCCAGCATAACTTTCTCTATAATTCGCAATATAATATAACAGTTTGTGTCCAGCTTTTTTCTCTCTTGTGTACTAATCACTCATGTACTTGAATAAATGTTGTTTGCATTTGCTCCTACATGTATAATTTTTTTTTTTTTCATGGAAACCCATTTTTTCTGCGTTGATCGCTCTTACAATTTTGAAGTCCAGATACCATAGCAGATATTATAGACATAATTTTGGATTTATTCCTCATAGGAAAATTAAAATTAGCACTAATGCTAATCAATTGCATTCTGAATTATAATTTATTTTGTTATTTTAATGTTTAGCTTATTTCAATGTATGTATATAATTTTTGATGATGTTACTTTGTAAATTCGCTTGCAATTTAGCCTTTTAGGCTACAAATGCAAATAAAACCCCTTGAATTGAATTGAATTGAATTGAATATCAATTGGGCAAAAGAGTGTAAATCAAGATGCGTTCTTTTGCCGAATTGATATGTCTCCGCTGAAGAATGCCTGCGCGTCGTCAGTAAGTGGGTGGGATACATGAATTTGCCAAATTAGAACCGCTTGTCTGGAGAGAGCCTTTTTATGACAAAACGGTATGTTGGCATACGTTCTTCTGCTGTATCATTCCATATCATATATCTGTCGGTTCTAGTATGGCAAAACAATGCATGTAAAGATACGTTCTTTTCTTGTGCCAACGTGAATGTCTTCTTTGCAATTGGTATAGATATCTCGAGTTACGTTCTTTTGCCAAGTTAGAGACAAAATGTGTAAGATACGTCCTCCTATCTTTAAAATCATAAGTATCGATTTGGAACTTTTACCATTGGAAAGAGCGCATTTTATTTATTTATTTACCAGAAATACCTTCTCAACTAGAAAGGTTAAAAAAAAAAAATGGGTTACGCTCTTTTGCTTCATTGCGGCCGCGATATTACGAAATTTTTGACAGTTTTATCAATCGATGATACAAAGCTCGACCGGTCTAGCGCCCTCTATATTGTATATGCATGTACCGTAAATCGATGTCGCTCTGATCACTGGTTCTTTTTTGTTCAGTGGCTCTGACCAAGGATGTAAAAGCACGTGGAGTGCCAGCAGCCGTAATGCAGATTCATTATACTTTGCTTCTAGTCACAAAAGAACGCTTAACAAAGATTTTCTTTTTGATCTCCCATGCTCGAAGACGCCGATTCTCTGGATGATTTTTGCCTGGATTTGAGGTACAAAAAAAAAAAAAAAAATCGGATGCGCAGAACAATGTGGGGGAAATATCCTTACCCCATATACTTGCGCAGTTGAGACATGTAATACCTACGATGCATCTATAAAGATTCAGTAGGGAAATATTGTTACAATATGGCAAAAAGGCTCTAAACGTTATGTCAAGTTGCAGTACAAAAGTCTCAATTTCGCAATGTTGCGCATCATATTCCATTAAAAAATTGCATGAAACGCTACTTTCAAATGTTTTCCTTTCGGACAAGTAACATGAAAAACATGCCCAGCTGCGCTCAAGCTAGTACTTTCATCTCAAAAGTATCAAATTTTGTATTCGCTTGTCCTCATTAACTACATAACGAGCACTTAGTGACAAAATTCAAAGTTCAGTAGCGAAAGCTGAAATGTATGCGTGTATAGGAATGTGTATGACCCATTATAAAATCCAGGTAAACGTGACGCAATCGCCTATGGATCATATTTGTGAGAGCAGCTGCTAGTCATGAACATTAAGTGGTGGAAAAAAAACTATAGTTCAAAGGGATGGATATCCATGCGCTTAAAAACATTGCTCTGACGATGTCCAGCGATACCACTTAGCTCAACCGGTCTAGCGCCATCTATATGAATACAGGGTATATTATGGCCACCGCATGTACAGTAATTATTTCTTTCTAGACTTAAATATAAAAACGAAGAAAAAAAAAACTAGATGTTGATAACGAGACACTAATGATGTTACCTTTCTTATTCATCTTTGCCTCATGATCAAGCCTTTGGCGTTTTCATGTTGCTGTAAAACGCCTGAAACCGAGGATACCAACCAATTTGCGCAACATTTTAGGTGCTTGTGTGACACCACAAAGTCCCCATTTGGAGCCCTATTTGTGCTCAACTATTGTACTGCCTAGGAACAATAGTATTCACTACTCGCGCTTATTGTTTAAAGATGTTCAACTCATTTTATATGAATATATTCCTTAATGATGATGTAATATTTGGTACACGGTAGGGACTTTCCCAAATCGCATTACAGGTGGCAGTCATATCGATGGCGTTGCGACGAACCTCAGTGCGCGTGCGCGTGACTTCTTGCTCTCTTTAAAGGGATAGTTACCCTGAAATTCAGTTGGTTTCGGTAAAAGCAGACACATGCGAGAAACATATTAGTGAAGGTTTGACGAAAATCCGTCAAAGGATAAGATAGTTATGACATTCTCAATTTTTTTATTTTGTGACGTCACGTTCGGGATGCTTTTCCATATGTTACGTACAATTTTTCTTGACAAAAAGATATGCATCAGTTTATCTGTACATTTTATGAAAAGAATAAAAAGATCATTTATGATCCACTTGTACTCTATCCACACTGTCTGGTGTGGTATTACGCCACCTACGGTACGATTGCATGTTGTAAAGTAATCTGTGGTCTGTCGAAGTCGACAGATCACCTCTTATAGACAGGGTGTCCTATGTGCAGAATACATGAAACTCGGCAGGAATAAGAAGTATACCTTAACAGTAATGTGTATAAAATTTCACAGTCGTAGCTTCACGAACATTAATTTTCAGTAAAATGTGAAAAACTATCCTTGCATAGTTTATATTCAGAATCATACAGTCCCTCTCAGCGCGCGGTTTCGGGCATCGCAGCTCACATTGAACCCATGCAGTGTGGAGCGGACAGATGTGGACCATAGTAATCAAATATACCATGCACTGAGAAGTTCCAGTGAAATTATGGATTCCAAGGTGCCAGGAATAGTAATTTTCCTGCCACCGAGGAATTCATAATTTCACCTGGTACTTCGAAAATAGTGCATGTTATATTTGATTTATATCCTACAATTACTACAAGAGAGAAAATGATTTGCTTTGACATGTTTGCTGATTGACGACCTTTCACCGCGGCGGCCCAGCGCAAGCTCAGAACAAAAATTAAGCCATCGATCGACGGATATCGGTAGCAAAACATCCAGTTTTCAGTGAAATAATGACGTCAGAATATTGGTATAATGAAAAATATTTCAAGCTCTGACGTCACGCAACATCATAGTTGAAATATATTTGGTCACATGATGCTGTTTGAACTAATCACTACACAGGACTCAATCTATGTAGGATATAAAACACAATGGTCTTCTGTCTCAGGGCTATAATTTTCAGACGACCCGCCCAAAACCTCCTCAAAATCTTCTGATAGCTCTAATTTCGCTTAAAGTCAGTTTCCAGTTCTATTATTGAGAGGGAAGTTCTAGTGCAGTATCTCCTTCCATTTTCAGTGTTTTTAAACAACATTATTTTGATCTTTCTAACCTGCAAAAGGGAAACCCTGTTTCTAATTTGTTAGAATTGTCTTTGTTTTTTAGGTAGTCTGCCAAACAGATCATCTCTTAAATTCGTTTGTCAACTCACGTCAAATATCATTAGATAAAGATGATCCATTTCAGAGACATTACAAGTAGGCCCCTGATTAATTTTCATCAAATTGCTCTAAGATGATTTTCCGATAATGTGATGACCTTGAAAACTGTATTCTTACAAGATTACATTAATACCAATAAGTAACAAAATGTCAATAAAAGTGATTAATGACTTATACATGACACAAAAAGTGGGTGTGAAAGAGTGAAAATGAATGAACGAATACAGTGATAAATAAAGACAACTCGAACGAACTGAAAAGGTGATCTGCCAAATAATGATTAATGATAAAAGAAGAAAGAACATTCTTACGAAATTAAGAGTAGATCATTTACTTTTTTAGTGTATATATTTTTTTATGGACTGATATATCATGGCATGTATACCTTAGACATTGCTGCGCAAACCATACATCTGAACCATGTAGCTACTTTATGTAGAAAGAAAGCTCTTTAAAGGACATGGGCGCCTTATCAATACATCTGTTACATACATACATGTACATACATGCATACATACATACAAACATACAAACATACATTCATACGTACATGCATACATACAAACATACATAAATACATACATAAATACATACGTACAAACACATAGTTTTTTTATACCAGTAAAACAGAACACATTCTATATGCAGACATTCAACGGATAGAGAACCAGCTTCATATTGTTTACGTCACTGCGATTCAGAAGGTCGGTGATAACATTCAAAATCGAGTCTTCAAGTTAACATTGTGTCTTCCATGGAAGAATATCCCTGCTATTTGAAAACGGCTGAACGATTGCTGATCAAAGTCGTCATTGGTTGTGCCCCGTTGTGTCACTCATTCAAAGCGAAAGTTAGGGTCAGTATGATTATTTTTTCTTCCTGTTTTTTGAGATATTTTAACACTGACCATTGTTGTACGCTGGTTGCGAGATTGCTTCCACAATTCATTAGCGACTAACTAATCCCTTTTCGATGCATTGTTTTCTTTGTGGGTAACCACTAGACTTACGTAAGGGCATTCAGCTTCCACAGCCACATGAATTCATTCTTAAGTGGAAATTGAAAAGGCGGCAACCATAAAAGGTTGATTAATTCATTGCCAGCTTTAATTCTTCAAGCTATCAGGAAATTAAATACAAAAATACAAAGTGCATAGTAAATCAGGCATTTTTAAAAAAAAATTTGTCTTTACTCTGTCTATTTCGCTACATTTTGTAGAAAAATGCGCATTTTTTTTTACTCTTCTCATTAGTGTACTCTAGATCCTTTTTACTGCTTAGAATACGTCGTAATAGTTATGTTTGTTCAAATTATTTGTAAATGGATATATCCTTACACAACAACATCATTAATGTAAAACATTTCATACGGGGTTTGAAATAATCTTTAGTTTAATAAAAAAAATTCAGGATGATATTATAACTTCCCATTGTTTCTGCAGGTATTAAATACCCTTTTATAGTGTCGTATGTTTTCCGTTAGCATCTCTTATTCTGTATGCTATCTATGAGGGTAGATACATGAACTGATGAAAAGGACCACAATTCTATTTAAAACAAAATACCTTACAGTCATTCAGAGTTTCTCGACAGGCAAAATATTTTGCATACACTTGTAAAAGACAGTGTCAAACATAATTCATAATACATTATTGTCTGCATCTTCGATTCTCTTGGGGATGATATCGAATGTTGTGTTATTTCTTAAAAGGGGTTAGAATATCATGAACCGCATTTTTATTGACCCATGAAATAACTTGAGACGTCATCATTGACCGCTTCATTTACCTCCGTCACAGCAGGTTGAAGGCATTGACGGTGGAACTCAGGGAGACGTATGCTGTCACAAACTCTTAACCGAGTAATCGTCTCAGTGATTATTACAGTGTCTAGTGGATATTTATTATTACAATGATGATAACTATCACTCTCCTGTATAATGAAGATGATGTTCCCCATGCACATATATATGATGGAAATTGCTGGGATGGGGCATGTGTGTGTGTGTGTGTATGTGTGTGTGTGTGTGCGTGCTTGTTATTTCTACTTGCTTTCATGAGAACTACGATAATTTGTCAATTTCTCTGTTGATGAATAGGATTTTAACATTTGGCAAATTATGTTTGTGCATCTTCAACTGTTATATTAAAAATATTATGCATATAATCTGGAGGAATACAAATAACTTGAAAAAGATATGTGTGTGTGCGTGTGCGAGTGCGTGCGTGTGTGTGCGTGTGCTGTGTGTGGTATGTACGGTCCCTTCCTGCAGCTTATGCATGCCAACGCGCACTTTATTGCCACCAAAGTTTAACAATGAATCGTGGACGAAGATTCAATTTTCAATAAATCGGAACCGATTGAATATTAAAGTTATGACTCTTGCCGTAATCACACCTTTTTTTCATAAAGAAACGGACAGGGAGCGCTGTTTTTCATTCTGTCGTCAGCTATCAAAGTCATCTCAATATTATTATTTGCTCATTTTAAAGACGATTAGGATCGAGCGAGCGATCAATGGAAGGCAAGCGTCACCATTAAGCAAGATGACTTCTATTGATAAACCAACGTCCTGATGACTTTCTTTGTCCGGATCTCTGTTTCGTCTTCCAAGTCTACAAATCACACAGTCAGATGTCGCGAATCAAATACAAATAATTGATATAGCCCGAGGTGTATGGGTTGGCTTCTAGGGCGTGCTAAGAAACTAATTCGATCGTCATTCAAATCTCGATAATTTATTACTCACCTCGAATTGTACCCTTAAAGGAATGGGTTTTCATTATCCTGCCTCCTCTAAAGCACCTACCAGCGACCTATATCAGGGGAACTAAGACCCATTATCACCCCCTTAATTAGTTTGAGGAAACTGCTCTATTTGAACTGCTTTTGTGTCGAACTGGATGCCTCATTATATGGGTGGTGGTATCATCCCAACCGCAACACATTTCAATAAAAGTGGGAAATGATATGTAGCTAAATCATAGCCTGTTATACTAATATATTGCCAGCTTGCATTTTGTTGTTAACAAAAAGAAGCTCTTTATTATTTTTTTTTTTGCGACGTGAACTCCAGGACAATGAATGAGTGAACGAACGAGCCTAAGTTCATTGCGTGTGTCGTCTGCTGTGTGTGAATAGAAAGCCGTGGTTTGATTCATGACCGCCGCAATTTACCGCGCTCTATCCCCGACCCGCCCGCAGAAACCCTCCCCGAGGACACGGCGCAATGAACGGTCGAGCCACCCTCTCTATATCTTAACTTGCTAATACCAATAACGGCTGGGCGGGATAGAAGATAGAAAAGATCCCATCCCATTAGAAGAAGGACAACTATCAATCATTCTCTCGATGTGAACCGTTTAAAATCTCCGTGGCTGACTACCGTCTGATGACTGCTGTAATTCGACTTGGGAAATCACTTTGTTAACTTCATTAAACTTGAAATATATATATAACCTCAGATCCCTCCGCGAGATCTCTTCATGATGAAGTCTATATCCGGAAGACTTTTTTTGTTTAATTTTTCTTTGTCCTCATGATGTCTCAAATTATTTTATGGGATTGAAAAATAAGACTCGAAAAGAATCGTAATTACAAATTTTGATTTGTGTAGGGACAACGGGGAAACCGTAGAAAGCAGTATGGATTTTACGCATTCTTAAGAAGAGCAACAGACACGAATAAGTGAATATATTTTGATATTTTAAATTAAATCCGGATTTCTCTATGACATTCAGTCTAGTTAGATAAAAGACTGCTTTTTATTTTCAATCGTAGGCTCCCTGAGATACGAACGAATGGCTTCAGTAAGTTTTCCACCTGGTCAGTCAACTCAATTACTGTTGTTGTATTTCAAATCAAGGATGGCATTCAATCAGAACATGCAATGTAGACCAAACACGTTCGACGATTGCCATTGTAAGAGAACGGGCAAAAGAATGGAACGACATATGTGCATCGCCATTTTTATCATCTATTATGTAACTTTGATCGATCATCAACAATGATAAGCAATCTTGTCGAAATAATTCTTTTATTCATTACATAATTCATACTCTTTGTCTAAAAAGAAGGGGGAAATGTATCTTGGTAGTTGACTTGTCGTCCTAAGTTGAATGGATTAAGATTTTTTCCGATCGGAAATTCCGTTTTTCGAATATATTATATGGACGCGAAATTCAATCGTGACATTCGTCTCCAAGGAATAGTTTCAACACATAACTTACAGACTTCTTTTTGATCTTCAGTTTTTTTGATTCTCATTTTAAGTATCCTATATGAAACTAACGTATGCTTATGCAGTCCACAAAATCGCCTGGATGTGTAATGGCTTCTGTTTCACGATGGCTTCCCACATCTTTCTGTCTTCCCACATCTTTCTGTCTTCAGCCAATCTTTTGGCTTGGGTTGCAGAGTTTCTGCGTCTTGGAGCACAGTCCTTTTTCATAAAATCTGTCAATTTTTGGGCTAATCTGCCTCTTGGTCGGTTCCCTAGGATTAAAACAGTTGCACATATTCATGATGCTCCCGCTATGATAAGGTATGTTTCTCATTGATTAAGTTATGTCATAACTGTTGTAATCGCCAACTTGAGCAAACAGAAAGATATTTGCTCCGGCACGTAATGAAACTTTATTTCTGTTTGTTTCCTTTATTCCACAAGGAATAAGAACAAATGTCAAGGACTGAACAGGAAGCTATCAATCAAAAATGGGGATCGTAGTACTAATTTGTAAGGATTTATTTCATTCCATTTTCCCACAACAATAATCACGACGCATTCCTTTCCTTCAGTCCTTACATTTTTTATTGTTTTTCTTCTGTTATATGCTTTTATCCCTACGCCGTATTTTTTTTTAACTTCTTCCATTTCTCATTTTCTGTTCCATATTTACCTTCTCCATTTCCTCTCTTCGTTTTCTCTTTGTTCGTCTTCTCATTTCTTTGATAATGTCTTGTTCTTTATCATTCTCGATCCTCTTTCCCTAGCCCCGTTTATCTTTTTCATTTTCCTTTCCCTCTTTTTCTTTTGTGGATCTTATTTTACTGTTTCTTTTTTGTGCTTCTTCGTCTCTTCTGGATTGTCCTTATCAACTCCTTTCCCCCTTTTGTTCTTCTTTTATTTAAAAACAAAATTGATGTCCATTCAAAGCTTGTCATCAAGCTACGATGCTATAAAGTACTACATTATTTCTTTGTTTGCAGACATTTACCAAATGTGATATATTGGGGTCTAGGCTATTTCAGAACTGGATGTAATAGTATATTCAAGCGGAGGGAAGCATATAAGGAAATAAGAAATGAAGAGAAAGAGAGAAAGAGAGAGAGAGAGAGAGAGAGAGAGAGAGAGAGAGAGAAAAGGGAGAAGGGTAGAGAGAGGGAAAAACAGATAGTGCAGATGGGGGGAGAAAGAGAGAGAGAGAGAGAGAGAGAGAGAGAGAGAGAGAGGGAGAGAGAGAGAGAGAGAGAGAGAAAGATACAGACATACATATAGAAGAGAAAAGAAGGAGGGATAAGGGAAGATAGGGAGAGAGAAAGAGAGTGAGAGAGTGAGAGAGAGAGAGAGAAAGAGAGAGAGAGGGAGAGAGGGAGTGACTGAGACAGAGGAAGAGAGAAAAAGAGACGGAGAGAGGGAGAGATAGACAGACGGAGAGAGAGAAAGAGAGACAGAGAGACAGGGAGAGAGAGAGAGAGGGAGAAAGAGAGACACACACATCGAGAAACAAAATAATGAGTTATGGGGGAATGTGCTAGTCCTGATCCTGGCGCCAGTGAAGGGTAACTCACCATGTTACCAGGTCGTTACCAACGGAGCCAACATGGCCACGCGGTTCAACCATGAAATGCTAACATACGAAGCACTTTAGTCTGCATTTCAGGCTGTTCGACATTGTAGAATTCAAACCATCACAGATGCACTGAAGATTCAAGATTGACGATTCACGATTAACATAAGTAATTGAACTCAGGCTAGTACTAAAAATACTACCTTCTTCATGTTCTTCGGGTCCGTTGGACGAGCAGGCTTATAATTAGTCAGGAGAGACTAGGCTAGGTCTCTCAGACACGTATACGTTAAAATACTAGACACAATTCTATACTAGCCCCGACGATCGTTCAGTTTAAATATGCAACATCAAATGGTTTGGGAAGACATGCTTTAAGATGGTATATGGATATGATTTTGCAGGTGTATCAACTGTCTAAAAAAGAGTAACAAGAGCTCCAAGTACTATGGTTAGGGCTATTAGAAAAAGCAACACATAACTGATATTTTCGTTGGAATACATTGTGATCTGGTTGCGCGTATATTAATTTACACTGTCTTGCAGAGGGCATGTCTAGAAAGTATATGCCCGTTCTCAATCAGAGATGATTTCATCAGGACCAGCATAAATTGGATTGATTTGAAACCTGTTGCTGAGTTAAAACGAGAATTAGACAAAAAGTTACGCATTTGTAGTCTAATAGCCCGCTGGTATGACTGGTACCTTTTGGAGTCTAATCACAGAAATGTTACGTGAAGTCAGCATAATATATTGTATAGGGTAGCAGTAGTTGTATGCATAGTGATACGACTTCTTCAACTTATACTACTTCTACTACTCCTTCTTCGTGTGTTACTCTAATTCTTATAGGACAACGACAATGGCGACTTCCATTACTATTGCTTATTCTACGCTACTAGTAGTGGTTCTACTACTACGACTTCTATTTCTATAACCACCTCTAATACTACTCCTACTACTACTCCTACTACTACTGCTGCTACTACTACTACTACTACTACTACTACTACTACTACGACTACTACCATTGCTACTACTACTACTACTACTACTACTACTACTACTACTACTACTACTACTACTACTACCACTATCTGTCTTTCTATCTATCGTGTATGTATATTGTACTAATAATGATAACGACGATGAATTGTAATCTTTGTAAAATATTATAAATATGTAAAATATTATAAACTTGAACAATAAATGGGAGATCAAAAAGAAACTTCTCGTACAATATTGTGTATATTTTCACCACTATTCTCCTCTTTTTTTGGTTATTTCCCCCTTTTTCTCCTTTTTCTTCTTTATTTTTTTCTTCATCCCTCCCCTTTTAATCTTCCTCTTCTTATCACCCCCTCCCTCTGATCTTTAATAATTCACATATCATTTTCTTCCCGAATATATTAATGATTTATGACCACACAATTGTAACAATCTCATTGATATTCTTTACAAACAGTATCGTTCATCAACAATTTACCTTCCATAATAATATCTGATACCTCACCACGCAAATGTCAATGCTCTTTTTCGTTTATTTTCTTTCTGTAATTTCGGTGTACGAGTAAACTAGTTGAATGGCTTATTGTTGAATCGACTTGATTTGTTGAATGGCGTGAAACAGATTTCATCGATTATGCATTTTCTTTTCATCATTTCGCATCAAATTATTATCAAAAGCCAAAGAAACTTGTTCTAATAGAGCGATTCCTAAAGCAATATGTGAGTTATGAAAAGGCGCTAATATCAAAATTATTCGAATGATAAATTGCCAATGAGTGGTTTGTGAGGAAATCAACCTCATATCAATGACTCTAGCCAGAGACGGCAAAGCGATAGAAATCGAATAAGAAAAGGCTATTTTTCTCAAGGTCACACAGGAAAATCTGAATAGGGTAAATGATAATTCCAATCAAGGATTAATGATTAGTTCGACTGATAAGAAAATTTGCAACAATTGTGATAATGAATGGAGGCGTAGATCGACCACATTTAGCGCCTCGAGCAAAACTATTATGAGTCATTGTGAAATCGTTTTCAGGCCGCAAGAGGAGAAAATATTTGACTCTTTGTTGGATATCATCAGTTCATATTGGTCCCTGCCCCCCCCCCCCCTTTCCTTGACTTCGACACGTCTCTCTTTCCCCATTTCCATTTTCCTCTTTATCCGCTTATACAAGCACGAAGAGCTTACAAGATATTATTAGTGTATATTGACATTTTCACAGTTATTGCTTATTCTATGAGATTATAGATAGTGAGTTGTATCGTTGTATATATAGACACGGCATTTAATGGAATATACTTGATCATCAAGCAAAATATCATTTTAAAAGTGTAGGGGTTTTGCCTTGCTTGTTTTCAATGGGTTTTGACAAGTCACATAAATTGTGTATGCTCTGATAGAAATGACCAAGGTCACCATATAAAAAGCACTTTACGTTTTTCATCTAGCTTAATTTTCGTTTATCTTTTAATCATCGTCGTTATTGATCTTATCTTTTTCATCTTTTTTGTCATAATGATAAATCTGAGATATCTGATGCGCGTTAGAATTAAAGGTGACATGCATGGAATCAAGCAAAGTGAATAGCAAGACAATGGACTGAGGGGGAAGAGGGAAATGTGGAAATCAAGCAAAAAAAAAAACCGTTGCACAATAATTTAAATCAGGAGCATTATAAGTATCTTTATGAACAATAAATAACGACGCATTATAACAAGAATGGAGCTGAGGTATATGAATAGGAAGATAACATTAGTAATATACAACACAATATAAACAGATAAAGAGAGCTGGTTATCAGATATCGATAAGAGGCACAGAGTGAGAAAACGGATGCAGAAAGAGCGATGTAAAGGGAATATGAAAAAAAAAAACCAAGAAATGGCAGTTTGTGTGTGTACAGGAATTATAGAGATATAAAGAGTGAGAGAAGATGAGAGTGAAAAAAGAAAGAGAGATAGAGAGAGAGAGAGAGAGAGAGAGATAGAAAGAGGGGGAGAGAGAGAGGTGAGAGGTAAGAAAAGAGAAGTATAATTGCTTTTCGCGCTCGAATCGCCCCGTAGTAAATGGTCTTTCATGACAAATTGTGAGTAACTGAACTTGAACTATTCATCAGACCACTTATATGCGAATTATTTCACCCTTAACAAAAGAATATAATTACTTTGATATCGCATTCTATTCATTTCTGTAGAAATACTTGGAATACTACATTCCACTTTTTGTTTGAATTTCTTTTGATGTGGGCTCCTCTATCATCGTGACGTCACGGTTGGTGTCAGCTTGAGCTTCAGAACTGACAAATGTGACATTTCTGTTGTCGTTTAAAACTAAATATATTTTAACACAAATTGTGTGAGAATTCAAGCATGTATGCGTCGAGTTCCTTTAGACGACATTTGAAGTCAACTTGTGTTGAAGTCAACTTCAATGTCAGTATTATTAATAACAATTTCACACAAATCAGCAATCTCTGCAAACGCGTGTGATATCCCTACGGAGAGTTATGCTATGAACACTAAATTCACGATGAGTGAAGCTTTATGGTGATTGTTGATTAAATATCGATTCGATTGGTTTAATGTTCTATTATCCTTCGCGTCAATTTTGAGCATTATATGAAATCACAAATGTCATAATGTGTAATTACACATTCTCTTTAATCCATTGTAATAGTAACAATACATTAACAGTGACGCCGCTTTCCTGGGAAATCGTGTGGGTGTAAGTTTGATTAGTTGATTTGAGTATGCGTTTGCAGGTGTGTGTGTGTGTGTGTTTGTGTGTTTGTCAGTGTGTGTGTGTGGGGGGGCGTAAGTGTGTATGTTTGTCAGTGTGTGTTGATACGACTGGTGATTTAGAGAATTGTATAAGATCTCGTTACGCATGCTGAGTAATTCTGTAGAGTTGTGAGTTTTGTGTGCTCTCATCCACCTGTTACAAATCTTCCCCAATTAGGACCACGTTGCTTATAGGTTTTATTGTAACTTACTATCAATGGTAACTACCATGGCAACAGGCACAATAACGAGAACGCATTGGCTGTTGCCATGGTAATTACCATTGATGGTAAGTTACAAGTTACAATAATAACAATAAAAACCTATATGCAACATGGCCTGGGCTAAGAAATGACGCCATTCTCAATTAAATCTATATTCACATTTGTTTCTGGTTGTATCATAATCTAGGAATGACTGTTGTGATTTGTACGCATATTGATATACATTGTCATAATTTATTAGTGATCAAATAAACATGTTTGTGTATATGTTAATGCATTGTGATCTATTGTCAACATATTTTTATCAACCACAAAACGATTAATTATGTTTGCGACTGGAAAGAAAGTAAGACTTCATTGAAAGACACAATACCAATTCCAAATACAATCTCATAGCATCATAGATCTGAGCAATAATTGATTGTAAATGATAACTTTCATGATTGCTTGCAAATACCCATCTAGGCTCCTGTCTCGTAAAGAGTTACGATTGATCACAACTGTATATTAGAGATAGGGAATGGGACTTCCGATCGATTCCGACCAATCGCAACTTCTTATAAGAAGGGGTCCTGTTCATTGTGAAAGGATGCACCCTTTTCCTTGTTGCTTGAACAAGGTACCCCTTCAGTTTAACAATCCCGGTGTGACGCATATGAAGCAGCATGTCCAATATTTCAATTTTCAATTACAATTCAATTCTTTATACATTTAACTAACAAAAATAAACAACTTTCATGAACAATGAATATAAGGCATCACCAGAAGCCGATGGCTTGTGAGGTGTGATAACCTTTAACATGTGGTTCAATACACATAGGTTTAAAGTCCATTATTTAAATGACATACAGTAAGATGAACCCGAGCACACAAATTACATACAAAAACGTACTTTAAAAAATACATCAAAGAAAGACTAATACAAGCAAACACACACGAAACAAAAAACACAAAAAACACAAAGACAAAACAAAACATAACTACTGAGGCAATTCATCTTGCTGACCATGAAACTACACAAAACAATTGATGGAGTTGTAACAACAAAATATTTCGAAGCAAACATTCGAGGTAGGCCTATGTATTGACATTAGATGCTGGCTTATGGACGAAGCCGTCAGACCAAGCTAAGAAAAACAACAACAAAATATTTGTGTGTGAATACTTTGCAAAACCTTTGCGAAAACTTCGTGCACTCGTATCATGTTTATGTTAAGTAGAATGCTATAAAAACAAGCTTATCCATAATTTCCCTCAGTGGTTAACAAAATGGCTACCCCTTCTCTATCTTCGCTACATTGTCTACCATACGTGGACGTAAAAAACGGGCTGAGGCGGTAAAGATCAAAGGGCTGGTCAGACATGTTGGACAATAGGGCCCGACTTTATTCAACATCTTTTCCAGCGTAATTATGTTCTTAAGCCTTTTATTATCAAACTAAATACTTCATATTGCCCTCACCTTTCCCTCTTCTTTTACGCCCCTCTCCCTCCTTTTATTTCTCTGATCCCTATCGGCACCCTCTCAATGCCAGCAATACCCTGAAGAGTATTTAAGATTAATGATGTAAATGGTATTAGTAATTACGAGCGCTTATGTCGAGAAAAGATATAAAATCCCATTCAGTTACGGCGAAGTAATGATCGGATAATTGGAGCAGACGGTTACGCGTGAATAATTAATGATTTTCTCTCGGCTCTGAAGAAATAAAATGTTCCTTGCAATGGTTGCGGAATACACCTTTTTAAAAGAAAGGGGATACATTCGATTCACTTTTCGCGCCCCTTAATAATGTTGATTCTACATAGTGAAACTGATACTCAGTGCAAGAAAAGATACCTAAATCAATCCAAAACGGATTAGCATATGGATTTTCGGGATACATCTTTGATCTATTTTTGCGGCGCTAAAAGTATATGAGAGTCATTCAGGAAATAAATACTCAAGGGGCTGATTTAGAAATGACAGTGTTTGTATTTCTTTGGTTCTATTTTCAGAAGGTGTGTGATGGTTGCCCGATAACGATTTTTGGTCATTGGAAATCAGCAAACACTTAACAATGATTATCACTTTCTCTTTTTTTAGGAGACTGATGTTATGTTACGTGACCTCTCATAACAAAAAGCATTCACTTGCCGAAGAAAAGGGCATAAATAGAGAGAGAGAGAGAGAGAGAGAGAGAGAGAGAGAGGAGAGGGTTAGAAAGCAAGCCACACGAGTAGATACTGAGCAATAACTATGATAGAATAGGCGGAGAAGGAGTGGGGTGGTAGACAGAGGGAATGGGAGAAAGGGAGAGGGAGAGAGAGAGAGAGAGAGAGAGAGAAAGGGAGAGATTTCTTCGGGGGAATGGGGAAGGAGAAAAGACAGGAGAAAACAAGAACAAGGAGAATGGGGTGATACAAAGAACGGTAGAGATAGGAAGATATACCTTATACTATTGTTTAAGGAGCACAGGGCCCCGTAACATAAAGGTTTGCGATTAATTGTAAATTTGACAGACAAATTCTGATTGGTTATTGGTCAGTCTTAAGAACAAAAAGCGCATGCAACAATGATTGGCCATTGCCATTTTTCGATTGATCACAAAACCTTTATGTTACCATGGTTACGGGACCCAGGAGTGGGAGAGAGGGAAACATGGACAAAGAGACGGAAAGAAACAAGGAAAGAGGGAGATACATGTAGACAGGCGAAAAAAAACAGAGACAAGAAACATATACGGAGATAGCTGAGAAAAGAAAGAGAAAACATAGTGAGGGAGAGAGATAATAATGGGAAACAGAGAGAGAGAGACAGAGAGACAGAGAGAGAGATTGAGAGAGAGAGAGAGAGAGAGAGAGAGAGCGAGAGACAGACAGAAAGAGAGAGAGAGAATAATGGGAAACAGAGAGAGAACAAGAGAGAGAGAGAGAGAGAAAGAGAGAGACAGAGAGAGAGAGAGAGAGAGAGAGACTAAAAGGGGTGGGGGATAACGTTCGGAAGCAAATTGGAATAATCGGTTTATGTGCAACCTTCATTTGCGTCGGTGAGAGAAAAAGGAAGACTATAATCAGGAGAGATAAAAGTGGGATGCCGGAGGGTAATGAGCCGTGGCGTTTAGTCCAGGCGGCTCCGTCTAACCCTTATCCGTTTTCCTCCCCAACTTAAATAGTTCACTTAGCAAGTATATGCAGGATATGTTGCACAGAGGGGTCATATTTCGTCATCATAACACCTTTATAGCTTTGTGAATCTTCTCTTTGTCGCTACATGCCAAGCCGCAAACCATTTCGATAATATACCTGGATAAGGCGTGATACGAAACGCAGACGGCATTATTAATATCTAGGCTTTCTTATACTTCTTCATCTTAATTGGTACTTGTCGGGTCATTAAGAACCCCTTTACGCCCCTTACCCGCGCTACGGAAGCTACGATTTCCTATCCTCTAAGCCATCAAAGGTTTCGAATTTACCGAACATTAATTTAACGATTACTTCGGATTAAAGAAACTATTTTTCCCCCTTTCCTCGTATGGTTTCCAGATCAAGCTCCCTTGATATCCAAATAAAAGGAAAGTTTAACGAAGTAAACAAACGAAGTGCATCTATAGTAGTGAAGGGGGATACAGGCGATGCATGGACCTCATTACTCTTCGATCAGGCCGATGTAAAGGTTTATCTGTTTTTATGAAGGGGATGAAATCACTGTCCCTGAAGGATTTTTAGAGGCTAATGATGATACCCAGGATAAGATTAACTTTTATTGTTACAAAGTTTATATTTTTATATTGATTGCTAGTATTCTAACAAAACAGTGGGCAAGGATATGTCTGGGCAGTTAAGAAGTCATGAAAATCCAAATCAATCTTGCAAATTGCACATGGGACTGAAAGTCATTAACTATTTAACGATTGGGCCTATACCTCATCTGCCTCCTCGCACACTAGATTGGGTTAAACGTGAGAAAAAAACAAATATTTATCATGAGAACTTTATTTTCTTGTAATTCCTTGCTCTTCTATCGTGCTCTTTAAATGCAAGTTTGCTCTGGTTCTTGGCTTGTTTAAACCTGGTGCACAAGACGACTCAAGATTCTACAGAGTAAGTCACTCAGCGCCTTTGGAGCTGATCGTGGAAGTTAATGGTCACGATACAGAGGAAATAATTGTGATTTTCTTGTTCTTTGTTTGCTTCTTTTTGTGATTTCTTAATAAACAAATTACAACTCTTTATTATTCAATTCAACTTATTTATCAGGTGTTGTATTATCTGGTGTTATTCTTTCTTATAACAATTTCCCGCAGTTCGTTGATGTTGCTGTTTGTTTTGTTTTGTTTGTTTTGATTTGTTTTCGGTAGGGATGGTGGCTGGGGTAGTCAATTCAAAGTAAGAAATACTACCTTTCAGTTGTTATAAGCGACACAAATTGAAAAGGAAATACTCGTGGTTGCATTGCTTATCATTTTGATTAACTGCGGATCGATTCATAAGATTCATACAGTTTTAATTAACTTGTTCTTTAGATATTTCTTTGAACATATCGTGGAATGATTGGCCTTTGGAACTCGAATGTATGGAACAAGAAAGAATTTCTTGCGATCCGAGGTTATAAGCATGACCCTCTATGACCTCAGCTTGGTGACACAATACGACCTTGGTGCATTGAATTTCCCTCATAAATAGTCGCAAACGGCTCCTTTGTTCAAAATTGTCCAACATTGCCAATCACATCAGATACACAAACCTTTGCCAAACATTGCTGAAAGAAGATTCAATAATATTTAACACATAATCAGATAATGCGAGCTGATCTTCGATGGCTTATATCGTTGACTGTTTTACGAATCTGTCGTATGACCAAATTAAAGAAAAACACCGTTTTCATTTAATCCTGAAATCCATTAAAAACAAGGAAACCTTGGAAGAAGCCATATCTTCAAATGAAATGTTTAATCTTGTGTAAATGTAGAAGATGTTCTCTCATTAAGTCTCATTTCTCCTCAGGTGACACTTTAGTATCATTATAGCCGCCATCTCATTGTGATGGTATAAACATGTTTGTATTCTGCGCTTTGAATCCTTGAGAATTGTTTTTATATTTAATATAAAAAACACAATAATATTATGTAACATGTATACACAAGATGAAGTACTATTGTTTGGATTTTAAATTGAAAAAAATTAACATCGAAATTATTTCCCCCTCAGTGCAACATTCTAAATACACTTTTCAATACTGTACTCCGCCTAACAATACATGTTTTGTCTCAAACCTCTTAAATGGCTTATTATTGAATGAAAATATTAGTTCTTACAGCACATTTATCACAATAACTGTGATATATTTTATAAGTATAGGATATGGAAACTATGGAGTCAATGTCGAATTAGGTCGGTTCTCATTCCATTTATTACACGGAGGAATGACGGGCGATCTCAATGAATAAAATGCAATCAATTGTACAAATTTACAGTATATATATATATATATATATATATATATGACTAACGAATTATCCGCAATGAGTAACATGTTTAGCATTATACAGTATATATTTTATTATATGAATGTGAATGATGGCAACTGGAAAAAGGAGATCAAGGTATTCATACCCCTTCACCGGACTCTTTTCATTGTGCAAAATAAGTACTACAAAATTCGTTCAGACAAAAACAGTCATCAAGACAATGTCGTAACAACCAAAAGCTTTACATCTATGTCTGTTTGGAAAAGAAAAGGGTCGCTTTCAACCGCAGCTCACGGAAAGCTGTCATGGAGATGATTATGTACAACTAGATTCATAAAAGACGGATAAAAAGCCGAAGAAAGAAAGACAATTCCCTTGCTACTTCCCAAATCAATTATCCCCCTCGCCGTTGATCACTCCTCCCCATAGACATCAAAGTCGATATCGTATTAAAGTTTCATAAAACTCCCTTTTGTACCTTTAGAAAGCGGCTGCTTTGGATCAAATAGCTTCCGAGTCATTTAGCCGCAGCGCCCCGCTTTGTATTGGTCTGAGGGGAGACCCAGCCGCGACTGGCTGGCAAAGTGCAGACGCCATTTAATTCTTTTATTTCGGGATTTGCCTCGTCAAAGAATAACTTAAAGTAAACACTTACCAATTATTATAGGCTTAGCGACAGTGATCTCTTTATTACCACATCTGAAAGGCAAAGCGTGTTCTCGTGATTATTTATTTATCTTTAAGTCAAGAGGGAGTCATTTTGTTGGTTGATCCTCTCCACAGCCTTCGGGCCGAAACACACATTCTTCCCCATACTGTCTTTTTTTTTATCAAACAGAAATAAAGACATTTATTCAAGCTATACCAAGGATAATATGGTATATGTGTATAGTTAAATTGGTTTGTTTTACTTCCTTTAAACTAAGACGGAATTAAAAGAAGACTTATCAGCGCTTCTTCGGAATCGATCGTCGAAATGATCATTGGCCCCGTACAAACGTATACGAACGTGTTTTTTCTTATATAAGCATTTCAGGAACTACCAACTGCATTTAACTCGATTGGATTTATTAATTAAGGCTTGAATATACCCTCAATTATATCTCTGGATATTACGATTAATGATCAAAATCAAGACATTTGTAGAGATTAACCCTTTCATGAGGAGATTAATATATGAAGTAAACAGACAAATGCGTGAACAATCATATGGTGAATTATTGTTAGCAATCCTTGTTCTGAATATTACTCTTATGGTCGATTTACAGGAAGTCTAAAATTAATCTCTTCTTTGTCTCTCCCTTTATATTCCTCTTTTTCCTCCCTTCCAGATTTTCTTCTGATGTTTCTTAATCTACATTTCAGTGATATTCCTTGACATATTTGCACTTGAATATAGATTTACATAAAATACAAATGTTAATAAAAATGACTTCAACATGAAATGCTCCTTAAATATTTCCAACAAAATTTCTTCTGAATTTTAACTTTAACTTAACGTTAAAATTTTCCTTTCATGTTCTACAAATTATGTACGAAGTGTTCTTCGAACGCTACTTTTGTTGATGTCTCACAAGTATGACAAAAAAAAGGAAAGTGCAACCAAACTGACTGCACATCGAAAATGACCATTGTTTTGTATATGCTATGTTGTCTCCTGTCTTTTTTTTCCACATGTGAAATGAATTTGAAAACAACGTGTTTTTTTCTAAGCACAAAAATTATATAGGTAGGCATTATTACCATGTTTAAGTAAGTTTTCATGAGCTTTGTGTTCATCCCTGAAGATAATTGTTGACCTAGTGGAAGGGAAAAGTTGAAAATTAGGAAGCTATTGTGTCTGTGAATATGTATTTATATAATGTATGACTATGTATGTATATATGAACATTATTGATGAATTGTACATCATCCCACACGACCCATTTCAGTATCACCCTTCATGCCAAGCCTATTCCTTTCCCACGATCCATGACATTCCATTCCCCTTATCACGTCTGGTCATCTCCTACAAACACCACCCCTCCAGCTTCATCTCTGTTATTCTCATCATCGCTCATCCATGCTCTCATCGGCGTCCGGCCAGTATTATGTAACCGCCACATGTTGTACAGTGTATATGCGTTGTAGTATATAGTGGAGAATGAAGAATAAAGCACTTCCATTCTGACTCCGAAGCAGTGAAGTCATGCCTCAATCATTTGTCTAGAGTATTACCAACCACATACGGACATACACAAAAGAAGCCTCATCTTAATTGGACAATTTTCTTCACGATAATCACATAAACTCCCGCTGTATGAGGAAACCATACAGCCACGGTCTCCTGCAATCCCGCCACGGTCTCTCCATCCAAACCCTCGGCTTAGCATTGTTTCCATCATCGGTAATCTCTAAACTTTCGAAGTCCAACAAATGTTGCTTTTCTGCAATTTCCTTCTTGTTTATGTGACTCCCCTCGCGTCCTTTGCCGTTTTTCTTAGTCGGTTTCACCATTTTGTTTTGTATACATTAGAAACCCTTTTCTTGAATTGCGAATCTCACTTGGGAAATTAAGAGAAAACTCTTCAATATTGATGTTTATTTTCGCCCTTTTTCACAACTCTCGTGACCAATCCGCGCACCATGTCTAGGACCAAATTTGATTGGTCCGCTGCACACGGTGATTGACCAGAAACCAAATCTGATTGGTCCACTGCGCGCGATATTTCCTACATGAAGGACGCCTCATAATACTCACGTCATTTTGGTCGGAGGTTAACCAACGTTTGGACAGTCATACTTCTCAAATCTGTTCAAAACGTACACGTATGTTTAGGAAGACCCTCCAAACATAAATCAAGACTACCAAGGATGATAACCAAAGAGTGTAGGAATGAATTGCATTGTAACTTCGGACTCAGACACTTGTATTTTACGGTGAAAATTAATATAACACTCTTATTATTGCTGATGTTAAGATTGTGTCAGTAAAGTAAATACACATTCAATGAACGCATACAAATTCCCTCACATAAATACACACATACACGCCAAGGCATACACACATACAAATGTATATGTTTGGTTTGTGAAGATTGTTTTTATTCATTATTCATTTTTGTATAATAATTAACATTCACTTTCTATATTTTAGATTTTAAAACAACACATACTGAAATGACGAAACTTTAAGGGAGTACTCTCTCTCGTCTCCATATACCCTTTACCCATCACATCCCACTCCATACACACAATTACATTCAACAGTTTAAGATTAATTTGTTTAATTTGTGTATTCATATGAGAAATTAAAAAAAAAATAAGGAGGGGGGTTGAACAGCTACAGCTAGTGACACTATCCAGTGAATGTTGTAATTGTGGCGTGGTATACGCCACAATCGCTGTAAGCGGGCTGCTCATACTTTTGGCAAGAACATGCTCATAATTATACTTTAAGGGACGTTACATTTCTTTGTCTTATTCAAGAGAATTTCTTTTTAGGATGTACATGCATTCATACACTCTACAAACACGAAAAATAGTTAGGCAGTCGACATTACTATATATTTCAAAATCAGAACAATTGAATACAAATAAACGCACATGGATGTACACCATATGCATACGCTTACACACACAAAAAAAAACACACACACACATACGCATGACACACACACGCGAATATATGCGCCTACGTACACACATATATTATTCATACGCTCATATACTTTCACTCTTACGCAACGCGCAGTGGGCGTACACCCACTCCTACTACATGATACACGAACACTTATATAAAGTATCAAACAACAAACAGGCGGACGACAAACAAACAAATGAACAATGACCTAAATAATATATCACGTATTGTTTGCTCCACAAGATTAATTGTGCGACAATTGGCGCCACATCCGCCATTCCCTCTCGTCCGCCGACCTTCGCCGTCGCCGCGCCTTAACGCTCCCCGCCCGTCACTTTATTTATCACGCGGGGGCTGTCAGTAGACAGGTGCTTAAGAAAGGGCCAATTACGCGGTTGTTTCTGCCTTTTGTTGCCCTTCAGAGCCAGGGCGACTCAAGAGGAGAAAACATAAACAGACTGTTGCAGTTGGAGCCCCTCGTACATTAAGCGTGATAAATGTTAATTTGTGTCTAGTCAGTGGTAATAGTTTTCCAATGTCCCAATAAAGGGTCTGAATTATGAGGGGTCGGATTTTTATAAAAGGAGATTGCGGACATAGTGGAAATGGGAAAGGGGGGGGGGGGAATCAAATGGTCCCTGTCTCGCTGGTCTGACAATCGATCAAACGGGTCAAATGAATGTTGAGATAATGTTTGAAGGCATAATGTATAGGCACGTTAATTGAGATTGATGACGTAAGTGGCGTGATTGTGTGGCGATGGCGCGTCCGACCCTCTGCTGTGTGTCACGATGCCAATTTGGCGGAGAAGAACGAACCACGTCATTTATTAGATTCTCGTAACGAGAAAATTACCCTGTTTGTGCTGGTGGCACCTGAAACAAAGCCACAGGACGAAAAGAGGGCAGAAGATGCATTTAGGTCTGCCCATTAGTTCATAGTCCTCAATCGATGATAGACATATTCGTGTAAATGGGCTTCTTTCAAGTAATTTCTTGCGAGAATTGGCGTCTCTTTATAGGAATCTTTCAAAGAAGAACCGCATGTTTTGGTCTTGGTATTTACAGAAGAGGGTTGATGGTATAATTTGTCCAAGTCTATGTCTGTTTTCATGATGCCAAAACGTATTTACACTGTATGCATACAAGCCGTAAGTGAGCCACATTTACTTCAAGGAGACACATTCTTCCTTCCGTTGTAACATTTATTATAAACCCAAAAGGGCCGTTTTATTTAAAGCTAACATTTGCGTTTGCTTTGACAGTAAAAATGCATTTTGGAAAGTAAAGATGTTCCCAAAAGCAAAGTCAAGTATACCCATAAAAGTGTTCATTAGTGTTGGATTTCACTTATGTAAAATATGCAACAATTGATATTTCAAAGAATGATGAGGTTAAAATATTGTTTTATTGTCTTATTCAGGTATTTTGGTAGACGATTTGAATACTATTATTGTAAGAATTAAAGATAAATCAATCCTTCTCAAAGGTTGCTTTATCACGAATCATATGTTACTATACAATATGTGAATGGCTGGTAGATATATGAGATATGTACTTCAGTTTTCATATACGCATTCATGCATAAGAGAAAAATAAAGTGTGTAACGGTTTATGGAACATCATAGCACAAGCTACACAGTTCTTAAAAAAATATTGTAATGTGTCTAAAGTTTTTATTTCATCTTTTTCATAGATTGGTCCTGTACTTTCCAGTACTCAGCGCAAGGTTGTTAACGTACATACGTCATGACATCTAACAAACGATGGACACATGTATTCAAATCGTAATTTATCAAGTTTGTTTTTCACAATGGCTAAGGAATTACAAAATATTTTCCTGACTGAGCAACGCAATATAATCGCAAACATATTTTTTCCCCTCAGGCTATAAAGTCCTACTCAGTTAGATATGCGACCATTCGACAGTGCGTTGACAATCTCGAGAAACAGACTTTTTAACCAAACAGCTAAAAACACACACACAAGTTGATTCTCTATACCTTTGGAAATTATGCTACATGAATAACTCATTTCCCCCGTTATGACGTAATACGCTCATAACAGTAAAAACTGTCGCCTTGCGCTTCCCCTGCTCTTCTTGGTTCAGCAGGCATTCATGAGAGTTATCACGCATTCGTAAAACATTTCTTTTCCTTTTCTGTTCCTTGCGCTCTGTCATACGAGCTCTTCATATCACTTCTTTTCGCTCTTTTCAACATATAATGTTCCCTCACATAATTGTCGAGGCTCCGCTAAATCCTTTGGGAGGGGGAAAGACGTCCGGATTTAAAGAAAGAAGCCCTTTGCCGACCCCAGACCAATTATCATTACAGGGGGGTTGTTCCCTTCTCTGGAACACTCCGAGCGTGAAGAGACAGCGCGGGGATCGAAAACTTTCCCTTTCATCCACCGTGAAAGGGAGGAGAGTAATTTGAAATCGATCCGCATTCAGACAAGGCCGCGCGGTGAATAGGCGTATTTGTTCGGGCTTTGAAGGGGGCAGGGAGCGAACCATTATCACCATTAAGGAGAGACTTAGGCCTATGGTCTAACGAAGTTGGGGGAAGAGAGAGAGATATATAGATAGAGAGAGAAGACATGGTAGAAAAGAAGGACGCGTTGTAAAAATAAGGCGCTTTGGTCTGGACACATACACCACAAGTTTGATTTCAAAAAGACTAGGGGGCCACTTGCAAAGGGGATAGGGGGAGGGGTAGGGTGGGGTGGGATTGGGGAGGGAAAAGCGAATGTACTTGTATGTATAAATGTATGCATAAATGTATTTGTAGATAATCACATTGATCTAGATGCGCCTCTCAGAACAGTTAGACAGCTACATGAATGAAGCGACTCTATTCTATTTGAATCAGTTTCTATAGTCTTTATGGCCTTATGACTTTCTATTCACTTTTACTTCCCATCCGAAAGTCTTCTTCTACGGAAGACAACACAGTCATTTTATTTCTTTATTAGCATCACCACCATTATGACTATCATCATCACACGAACATTTTGAGAGGAAAACACTCTGAGCAGAGATTTGTTTTCCTTCCTAACAAATGCCTAACGTGGATGGTCTTACCATTAGTACCAACGCCGTGATGACGTATATTCTACCTGGCCTCGTCTCTTATTTAACGGTACAGGCTACCTCATGGTCTCCTTCGTAGTTAGGTTGAACATACTATCCCGTAACATCGGCAAAGGAGCTGCAAGAACCTGTTTATAGAGATCACTATAGTGAGACAAGACGAGAGATCACTATAGTGAGACAAGACAACGTGGATTCAGCAGTTTCATGTCCAGATGAAAATTCAGTTGACACTAGTTGGGAAACTAGTCTTGGTTCTTAATTGATTCCTGTTGGATATCCAGTTGGGTGTTAAATCATGTCAATTGGGAGCAATTCTTCAAGTGGTTTCAGTTGAAACTAATTTGATCTCCAATTGGTTTCTAATATTTTGATATGTATAATATATATATATTGTATGTATAATATATATTATACATTTATATATATAAATGATATACATGTATATATGTATATAATTGATACAAATGTAAGAAATTTTACATATACAACAGCTTTGGCAACTCTTTTATTTAAATATTTTGTGAAAGAAATGGATGAAGAGAACAATGGTAGGTGTAGCTTAAATCAAGGTTCCCCAGAGCTGTCTACCCTTTGGAAAAATTGGTGATGCCGAAAAAATGTCTCTGCCGGGAATCGAACCCGGGCCCCCAGCTTTGATCGCCGGTGCCTTAACCACTAGACCACAGAGACGGGTTAGTGGCTAAGGCGACCTCGATCCGATTGACCGTCAGATTGACAAATTCTCGACACAATACCAATTATAATTTCCTTTGTTGGGTGCAGATGGGTTTTGAACATTGACAAGCCGCCATGCCTCAGCTGGATCAAAGCTATTACTTTGATGCAGTACACGTATGGAAGAAAGTGTATAAATGTAAGAAATTATACATATACAACAGCTTTGGCAACTCTTTTATTTAAATATTTTGTGAAAGAAATGGATGAAGAGAACAATGGTAGGCGTAGCGTATATATATGTATATATACATATAGTTGCAATTTACACAAATGTTTAATTTGGTTATAGATAGCTTTATACACTAGCTGACTTGCTACAAGAATTTCAAAGCATCGCTTATGCATCAATACAACATAACGCAAATGCGGTATAATGACCATTAGCTGACGGTTCGGTGGGAATGTATTTAAGCGGATTTATTTTCATATAATAAAATAGATTTCCCCTTCTCTCCAGCATCAATAATCGCATGCTTGCTCCTGTAGCTAAATGAAAACAACAAGCCAAATATACAGGATCCAACGTGCTTTCATTAATACTGGGTATAGGAAAATGTATCCGGTATATATTAGTATTACAATTACCTCAATGATAATAAGAATATAATTTCTTTTGGGGAAATAGTAAGTCTGTTAAGATTAGTCAAACAGCAATAAAAATGAAAATGATAATAGAAAAAAAAATATTCATCGGCCTTGAGGGAAGTAATTATTTTAGAGCATTATGATAAACATCTTGAGAATCTTCATTCACACGAGTCATTGCTGTTATCTTAGCAATTCAAGAGATACAGCGGAAAGAGGCATCCGGTGTCATGTTCCAGCGAACACCATCAAGTTTCAAGGATGTTCCAAACCAATGATCCTTCAAAGAAGATTGAAACTGAATGCAGATGTTCGATAAAGGCGTATGTGGTAGTGTGAAGACTGACGGGTATCCATGAGGGTGTATGTTAGATTTATTGGGGGAAAAGTTTGAAAGATAAACGTAAAGACGTTCCTCATGAACTACATTAATAATGCGATAATAAAATTGCTGAAATGATTGAATTCATATGTACATGCATAACACCTTTTCAATCAAGGATAGGTAAAGATCATGCTGGCTTTGAGTTACCAACTTATATGTCGGGGTCTTATACGCTGGTGTGTACTCATGTATACTCTTTAATTCGCAATTATGTTTTTAGTATATGGAGCGGTTCCTCGTTCCGCCTCATTCCGTTGTCCTTTCTGTCCTTCCATTTAATCCATTTGTTATGTCTATTTTCTTTCCTGTTTTTAGCCTCCTTTCACTTGAAACCATACAAGAAAACTATTTTTGAGACTGACCATTTATCACCTTCTTGTGTCCTTGTTCTCGCTCATTTATCCCTTTTCACGTCGTTATTTACCCATTAGGATTTCAATAAATTAAAGGGAGCGATTTGACTCGATTGACTGGACAATACCGCGATATTCAATCAGGGCGTAGCTTTCTTCAGTGAGCCGCTTCCCCTCCGCCTTTTATCTCATCCTTCGTCCTTCTTCACCAGATTAGTCGCAAGACGGATCACGCTAATCCCAATTGCCTGAGCCTACGCAGCCGAGACAAAGTTACATGTACTTTCGAGAGATAAACCTTTTTCTTTCTTCACGCCAAGACCCCCTATATCTGTACGTGCCGTGTGTGTATTGTGTTTACGATTGAGCAATATTTTATCTCGCACTTAAAGATGTCAAGATGAACCACAAACCCAAACTTAAACATGCACTATAAGTGACTACTCTCTTCAATACCTAAGCAGTGGAAAACAATGATTAAAAGTGCTAATTATGATGACGGAGTAATGTCACTAGCCCACATGAATGCTTGTTTAAATTAAACACAACAAAAAAAGTAAGTCCCTTCCCCTAAGTTAGTCAATAAGTTAGTCAATAAAATAACAAACAATCCTGCCAAATTATTATACCCAAAACCTCTTCAAAAAGTTATGCTATTTTGCTTGGGGGGGGGGGGCTTACTTTTTTGTTGTGTTTATTTCTTTAAAATACGCAAAGTATCTTAATTGTGTTAATCATTACTATCTACAAGCCCATGCATGGTCAGTTGCTGTAACAAACCAACACATTGATTAGGAACGTGACTTGTCTAATAGGACTAATATACACTAGTCATTTTCCTGGACGTCTCTTTTTGATTCAATTCAAGTAATCAATAAATAAAAAGAAAATATATACCAGAGAAATACCATGTTAAATGAGAATTGAAATACTCTCCATACTGTAATTTTTGTGAAATATCTAAACAGGCACTATTACACTTATTTTTGAATTTTGAATTTTTTTATTTATCGATATCTTGAAAGATCTATTTGTATCATTGACTTTTAAGCAAATGCAAAATAGTATATTTGCCGATGAGGAAACGTGTCTTGGAGACATTGTGCGAGGAAATTCCTACTTGGTTAATTAAATAGTGTTACATGGGTAATATTTTATTTATAAATGTATGATTAAAAACACCCCTCCATTGTTAAGATCTTTAGTTATTGCTCACTGTACTCGGGAAAAACAGAGTACTTTATCGTGTTTTAAGGAGAAGTGATTACAATTACATTACCATCAAATGAATGTTACTTCTTTGTAATTTGACGAGAAAGACCAGTTTGTATGATTATGATATGCGCATGTATGTCATCGATGAGGTTTAAATTGTAAAGTCATGAAGACGAAAGAGAGAAAGACGAAGAAGAATGTAATAACTAGCAAGAAAATAATAATATGAAGACGACGGAGAAAGGTAAACAAAAAGTAGCGAGAACACAAAAGAACAAGAAAAAGAAGACGAATAGGTTAATGACTAAGAAAATGAGAGAGAAGAAACTTGATTGTTCTTCTCCTCTTTAATGATGCAAATCGACATTGACTCGTCATGGATGCCAGCTACGTAATTAGGCTGAAAATAAATCGACCAGGAAGCCTGGTATTTACTTGCTTCTCCTTAATCTTCTTCTTCTTCTTTTGTACCCATGTCTTTCGTCTTCCTCTTATTGTTATCCTTCTTTTTCTTCACTGATTTCTCATCTTTCACCTTTGAACTTTTTTACCGTTATTTTGTTCATTGATACATCTCCCCTTTTGTTTACTTTAATATCAGTTTTATTTTTCGTACTTCTATTTATAACTTGCTCATGGCAGGTGTATCAGCAATTCTTTTTCTAATTTATTAAAATGATAATTTACACTTCGTGTATATGTATATAATTGTATCAATATTAATCATTTTGATCTGCGGACTTAAAGACTTTACTTATACGCTTATAATGCTAATCAACCTTCCTTCTAATTTGTCTAAGTAGTAATGTATATTTTAGCGCCCTTAGGAGCAGTTTAATAAGCTCATAGTCATAACATTACATGTATCATGTATACATGTGAATTATCGGTGCATCATTCTTGATGAGGCTCTATGTTGAGCAGACTTTTCTTCCAACTGATGTAAAAAGAACTGCATGTTGACTCTTTTGGAAAATAATTAAAGATATTAGCTACAACTAAATCAAACTGACATTGACACATCATTATGTCAAAATGTTTTGAAGCAGGTTTTGTGATATTTCAATAATTCATCATTCTTATAATAACCCTTGGACCACTGTGGGTCATACCTGTCAATCCACTATAACAACTAACATCACAGTGTCATTAATAATGCATGGTTCTTCAGGCAGAAAGAAGTTGTGGGTTCACATCTGTGATGCACAATGCCCATTGTTGTGTTCTAAATTAATTATCTGAGTGAAAATCTCATTATTATTCACGGATTAGTACAAGAAAAGTAATAGATAAAATGTCACAAAACCTGTCTCTACAAAATAGACATCCCTTGACTTTGTGAAGAGTGGTTGAAACCGATTTGTAATCATTAAAAAAAATCTATCAACAGTGTTTTTAATACCTAGTGGTATTACCCCGGCCACTGGGTTATGTTACGTTTTTAAGGAGAATCAACCTTTGGCAGTCCTCGGGCCTTTTGTTCTCCAGTGCATGCACTATCATTACGTATGCATGCTTAAGTTTTTGTATGTTTCTTGTACTTCAATCTGTTTTGTTTGTTTGAATTTGTATTTATCTTAAGGTTACATTTGAATGCATTTTGAACTTGTAAACGTGCATGTTTCTTGTAAATGTGTATGTTTGTTAAGAGTTGTAAACAAAATGAAAATAACAAAATACAGGCACTGTTTGAGTGTTAACGTAAAGTGGCGATGTTGGGGATCCGAACCAAAATCTTCCAGAATGAAAGAGAGTGTCGTTAATGTACTGCCTGTATTTATGTTTAATATTCAGGATACACGTACATTATCTAGTACACGATTACAAATACAACATGCCCAATACACGTTTCTACCTATCTATACAAAGTCCGAATAAGCAAGAAGAATAATGTATACCGCTATTTAACTCTTGTTAAATTGATCTTGATCTTGATCTTGATCTGTGCCCTTTTCACGAGTAATACGCACAGATCTTATGAGAAGCAGGTTATATGGCACACAAAGGGTTAACGTTGTGTAATATCTATGGTTGAATGTGCAGAGGTGGTCGAGGTGGCCGCGCCATGCCATGCCACGCCACGCCACGCCACGCCGCCCCGCGCCGCGGCGCCACTGCACTGATTCTCTACCAGTACATTTGCAGATGCGTTGGGCGGCCACTGTGATATGGCGTCGCGTGCTACAGTGACCACGTGGACACACTGGACTATCAAAGCTTTGGCATGATAACCTGGGCAGGTCAATACTTCTATATTATTATCTCGAATATCAACGCAATCACTGTTTCTCTCATACAGAGCTAATGCACACACACAGACACAGACACACACACACAGACAAACACGCACACAGACACAGACACACACACACACACACACACATATATATATATATATACACACATACACACACACACATACAGATACATACATAAACACATGTTATATTGCGACTTCAATGTATCCGTCTATCAATCGGTTTACATGAATGAATCGATTTATCAATCTACATTTCTAAACCTTCCTTCTTACCCACCAATTCAAATAAATCCGTCTTCTTATTGACCTGTCACACCGATTATTGACAGGATATTTTTTCAACTGAATAAACGTATTTGACAACAGATACATCAAAATAAATAACATTTATTTATCGTCTATTCACGTAACTACCACACTCTTTGCAGTCTCTCTTTTCCTCTCTGTGTATATCTACACACCTGCCTATTCCCCCCCCTCTACCCCCACACACGCTCTCTCTTTCTTTCACACACTCTCTCTCTCTCTCTCTCCCCCCTCTCTCAGCTTGTTTTTCGATGTGCCTTTCTGTCTGTCTGCCAATCTAACTGCCTCTTTCTTTGCGTAGTTATCGGGATACAATATGTAAAATGCAAAACAATAATGTATGAGAGAGAGAGAGAGAGAAAGGAGGTAAAAGCGACAGAAAGAAAGCGACAAAGGACATGGAGAGAGAGAGAGAGAGAGAGAGAGAGAGAGCCAGAGATAGTGACAGACAAATACAGAAAGAGATAGATAGATAGATAGATAGATAGAGAATGAGAGAAAGAGAGAGAGAGAGAGAGAGACATACCTATAATAGAATAAAAATATATTCAGAGAGAGAGAGAGAGAGAGGTAGAAAAGAAAGGAAAAACAAATATTTGGAAAGAGAGAGAGAGAGAGAGAGAGAGAGAGAGAGAGAGGGGGGGGGGGGGGGAGAGGTGAAGGGGTGGGGGAGATGGAGAAGGGAAAGAGAAAACAAAGACTGAGAAAGAGTGATAGAGAGAGGTGGGGGTTGGGGTAGGCAAAGAGGGATTCACTGGAATAAAGAACGAACATACTGTCAGGAGAGGAAGCCATTACGGAAGATTTATTACTCGCTAATTTACCCTGGCCAGAGTATGAATAGAGCGACACTAATAGACTATTGATCCCCCCAAAAGTCACGAAATCTGAAAAGGTGGGTATAAAGTAAAAAGCTGAAAAGAGAGCAACCGAATTTATTGCTGTTTAGAGAAATCGAATAGATGACGTCGATAGTGGATGATTGAACGAGGTAACGATAGAATAGACGATGATTTAGAGCCCATGGCAGTCTATTATATCTCTTCATGACTTCGTTTTGTGCAAATTAATAAGATCATTTTGTTTAGCTGAGTTGATGAGGTCATCGTTACTTTCGAGGTGGCATTAGCTAAACAGCAATCTAAAGTTCAACTTCCTAACAATGGCCTCGAAATGAACTGCCAGAAAATAAACTAAAAAGCCAAAAAAGCCTTCATGGCCTTTACATAGTATGTACGCCAAGGGGCCACATCATATGATTTTGTAGCTAATTTTGATAATAGAATTTCGTTAAGGCATCCTTGATATGTTTAGGAGAAATAATTTAAAATTCCTTTTTTCATGAATCTCTAATTATGAGAAAAAGATGATCATGACGATAGTTTGATATTATTTCCCCAAATTTCGAATCCAATATGAATTTAGAGCTGAATCTTCGCATTCATATTATTTGATCCCGCGGGTATACCGTCGAACACAATGGATGTCAATTTACCCGGCACCCCAAATAGTTTCAGTGATTGGCATCGTTAGTATACGAATGAAAAGGTCGGATTCGGGTTGGGGTTGGAGTTGGTGTGGGTATTCATGACACTCTCATTCAAGACACTAAATGCTTTCACAGGGATTTGTGTGTATAGCTCCTGCATATATGCACCAATTGCATTCAAAGAGTTTACTAAAGAGGTATCATGAACGCTCGCAAAAGTGGACCACCGAGTAATATATGTTTTTTTTTACAAAGCTATCCAAAAACCGAAGTTTTCGACTCACCACTAATTTTATATGAATACAAATGACACATTCGTGAATGAAAACACAATTGAGATACTAACAAAGCAAAAAATGGCGGATAAAGTCATGATGCAGTTTGTCAGATGACATACATCTTATGATGTTGTTGGACATTCAACATTACAAACAGTGACTAAAGCTGACTATTGATAATGATGATGATGGTAATACGATTAAGTTTAAGAGGAAGGAAGAAGAGTAAGAAGAAGATAATAAGAAGAGGAAGAATCAGAAGTAGTGAAAGAAAAAGAAGATAAAGCCGAAAAAGAAGAAGTTCACAAAGGAGACGATACAGTAGATGGATACGAAGAGACAAGACAATGAAAAAAAGGAAAATATATATTTGGAAAGAAGAAGAGGAAGAAGAGAAGGAACAAGACAAGGAGTAGAAGAATGATGAAAAGGAAAAGTAATATGAGAGGAGCAACAGAAACAGTAAGAGAGTTGAAAGTGTGAAACTTTAACGCCCTTTATAATATTGAAACCCTCATTTTGTTTTATGACATTCGCCACAATCAAACCGGCAAACAGTAAAGCCTCTCAATGATATTGATTAAAATATTGTCATCAGAGTGAAGCAAATCGTTTTCGTTGCCATACAAGAGCATCATCTCCAAAGACCCCCTACCTCTTTGTCACAAATTATGACCCTGTCTAAAAGTGCCAGCAGATCTCCGGGAGGTGGTTGATTGGAAGATACGTTACTCCGACGAATAATTCATCATAGTAACGATAAGATCGTATTGGGATATTGATCAGTCCGTGTATTTATTAAGCGATCGTGATGTGTTTTGACAGAAATATCGATAACAGGTTGATGAATAATACAAACGCACCACCACTGAATGTTAGAGCTTGATCAGGGTAAGGCAAAATGAATAAGAGAACACCATTTATATACGCTGTGGTAAAGCATCATGGTGTATTAATCATATTATACATCTTATACAACTATTGACTGTTCTCTTCGATTTCAAGATTCAACGAAAACCGGCTCATAACTTTTTTGTGTACAACACTCAACAGGTTTTATATATTTCTCATAATATATAACTTAATATGTGGGGGATTTCGAACATGAATTTACCAGAACAAATCGTTTAGACTCTTTTCATATCTCACGCTTGTCATTTCATTCCCGTGCTTAAGGCGCGGAAAACTTATTGTGACGATTATTATGCAAAATGGCGTTCATTGCACTATTGATTTGGCACGAAACTGTATTCCCTTTATCCAAGAATACGTTCTACACACTGAACAGTGGGTTGATTAAAACCATACCCTCATGACTATGTCATTTCTTTCAAAAAGATATACATTGTGGTACAATTCCTGAAAATGAGCTATATATTATTTCTTATTGTGTGTACTTGTGGTGATACGCTGCTAGATCATTACAAGATTATTCAGCCCAGATGCAAACATTAGCAAAGTTATTTGGATATATTCATTAATACTTCTCATCGAATGGCCAATAAAAGACAATAAATGTAGGCATATTTTGAGATGATAAACTGGCTAATGTTTGAGTACATTTCAGGGCTACACAGCACTCGGACAAACCACGTTGTTTGAACATAGACCCCAATCCCATTCTTCTCGTCGCGAGGACACTTTGCCTTATCACCCCTCTCTCTCTCTCTTTCTCACTCTCACTTAATTAACCGTCTGTTTCTCCCTTATTTACATGCATAAAATGCTTCTTGGAAAACACCACAGCAAATAATTCAAATTTAAGTAAACACAACAAAAAAGGAAGTTCCCTCGAAGCAAAATAGTATAACTTTTGATTGAAAAGGTTTTGAGCAAAGTAATTTAGCAGGATTGTTTCTTAACTTATTGACTAACTTTCGTGTGAAAATCACATTTATCCAATCAGTATGCTTGAGTGAGCACACATTAAAAGCAAAATTGTCACTATTCAAAAGTCACAAGGGTGATTGTTTATGCTTTTTTAACAGTATATTTTGGCATTTTTGTGCACTTTTTAAAGTGTATTCACTCAACTGTGACACGAAAATGATTTCTTATGTTCAAATAATAGGTCATGTTACATCTTTGTCAAAATATCTAGTGTTTTTTTTTTTCACCAAAAATAAAGGGTTTTGAAAAGTTTCAATTCAAGAGGGAAGAGTATGTTTTAAAGGGCATATACTGTACTGGGAAGGCAAAAAAGCCTTCAAAGGGTAATTGTTAGCAATCTTCTTGCCAATGGTCTTAAATTCATGTATTGACCATTTTAGAAGCTTGCTGAAAGTTATTTGCCCTAAAATGATCCACATATGGAGTAATCAATGATTAATGATTAAATCCTCAAAATGTTCGGCCCGAACATTTTGAGGATTTGTGATTTAATCACTCATTACTCCAAATGTAAATCATTTGAGGGCAAATAACTTTCAGCAAGCACCAAAAATAGACAATACATGAATTTAAGACCATTGGCAAGGAGATTGCTAACAATTACATTTTGAAGGTTTTTTTGCCTTCCCAGTACAGTATATGCCCTTTAAACGATGCACACTCAACCAGAACAATGGATTAAGTGTCGGGATGGGTGTTAGTGCATCCAGAGATGGATAATAAACAATGAAAGGACATAAATTATGCACCAGAAATGGAATTCATTAAAAATTCATATGTCAGAATCTCAAAATTACCCTTGTGACTTTTGAAAAGTGACAATTTTGCCTTAAATGTGTGCTCGCCCATGCATGACTGGATGGATTAAGTTAAGAAACATTTCTGCCAAATGATATTTCTCAAAACCTTTTCGATCAAAAGTTATGCTTTTTTGCTTAGGGGGGGGGGGGGGGGGACTTATTTGTTTTGTTGTGTTTACATGAATACATTACATTGTACTGTAACTTTGTATAATACCCCTCTCTCTGTCTCTTTGTGTCTCTCTTTCCCCCTCCCTTTTTCTTTCTGTCTATTCCTATCTCCCCCAGTCTCTCACCCATTCTCTCCCTGTATTTATCTCTATCTCTATTCTGTCTATCTCTCTTTCTCTCTCTCTTTTAATCATTATTTCTGCTTGTCTCTTTTCCTCTCCCTTTCTCTGTATCATGTTGTTTTCTTTAAATCGCTCCCTTTGTCTCTCTCTCCCCCCACCTCTCTCTCTCTCTTACACACACACTCTCCCTCTCTCTGTGTATCGCTGTTTCTCTTTAAATCACTCTCATTCTCTCTCTCTCTCTCTCTCTCTCTCTCTCTCTATCTCAGCCGTTTTTTTTGTCTATCTCTGTCCCTCTCTTCCTACAGTACTCTGTATTCTCTCTCCCTGATTCGCCTTCGATAAGAGAACAAATCGATTATGAAGTAATCCAAGCATGAAACTACATTTCTATTGTCACGACGAGAGAGGACGAGTTCGGTATGAAAACGTGTGTCGCGTCTAATTACGCGTAATTCTAATCGCTACGCATTGTGATTGGTTCCCGATAAGCGCATACCCACATGTACGCTTGGCGGGCATCGTGTGGGATCGGAGGACGTGAAAGATTACAATCATTCATCTCGATTCAGTTGAAATGATTCAGATTAATTTGAACTGATGCTGGAGATATGTCCTAATGGGGAGTCCATCCTTTAATAACTCTTTGTGTGCCAGGGATGCAAGTTTGCGCAAGCGTTTGTACACAACCTACCTGGAAGATAAAGTTATATGACACACCTAGGGTTAATACTTGATATACAACAGACCTTGTACGTTGTAAGCACACTCAGGCATGACGACGGGTATTAAAGAGTGGTGAAGGAAATTACAACTTTAGCAGAGACCCTCATACGCTGGACAGTGTGAATGGCCTAGTGGCTAAACTACAGTTGATATCAGATTCTGTTTTTGCTTTCTCTTCATTTCTCATTCTTGGATGAAGGCATCTGATTAAAGAACAACCAGTATTTAAAAGTTGGTCGGGATTTGGTGAATATCATATCATTAACTGAATTGAAATGTGTCGTTGGTAGAGTAATGCACGAACTATGAAGACATGCTTGTATTTAGTTCTCAGCATACATAGGAGCGTGACGTGTAACTTGATGTACATGATGCGATCTGGGTAGATTCACAGAAAACCTTGTTCACATTTTTACTGCAAACATGTTTCAGACTGGAAGTTAAAAAGCACCGAGTTATTTGCTTTGAAATTAGTGTCCTTTGTCGCGGCCGATCAAAATTATATTTAACATATTGCGCACGAGTGAGCGGTGATAATACAAAATTATCAGGCGTGATATTGCCCGCAGTCATTTGTCACTCGTTTGCGATTGCTTGCGGTGATAAATGAGACTGTGCGTTGGCGCCGCTGCTGAGGTCTGGTGCAGTCACACGGAAAGATATTGAAAAGCGCTAATTCCTGGTCCTCTTTTTGCGTCATTGTTTGCACCTTTCTAATCGAAGTTTACAGTCGCCCAGTTTTATGGTCGGTGCTTTCTTTTTGTTTGTTCGTCTTCTTGCCACAAAAAGACGCAGCAGACAAAAATGAATCCAAGCAATTAGTAGCCGCTTTGTTCTGGCTTTGCGAGAATACAACTCCGATGCGGCTGGTTACCGCGCAGAATCACAGGGATGAAATTAATCATGATGGTTGGACCAACTCTGTCTGATCATAGAATCCGTATTACTCCACAGAACTTTTCCAGGATACTATTGATAATGATTAATGCTATTCATGCTCACATCAATGGTATCCATCTCTCCCTTTTTTGATCCTGGAAGAGGAGGAAATAATATGTTATGATTGTTAATGGTATACTCGATCAAGATATTGGTACATGCAAAGGTTAAACACGTGTAGCTTAAATCATGTTTTGGGTCATGTGCGGAAATAGGATCGAGCTACGCATCTTCAATGTCATGACTTTGTTGATATCAGTAAGTTGAAGGATGACGAGTAACCATAGTAATGACGTGTTGCCATAAGAATATAATTTTCATGCTTTTCTATGATTGTCACTTAATTTTGAATTCATGTAATGAAGATATTTGGGCTGAAATAAAGATTGCATACTCAATCTAGAAATGGCTGAATGAAACGAATCGGAAAAAAATCTTGGCACCAGCGGGATTCCATCTATGACTTGCCGGGTAGGGCCCTTTTTTTATCATCCATTTGCAAAATGGAGTATGCGATCTTTATTACTGGGTGTAAGCCAGAATTGACTTTTCTAAAAGTTAATTAATTTGTTCGACACAGAAGCTAAGCATGAAATCATCCTTCGACGAATTTACGCTGACAGAAAGCAAACGATGCGCCCTTGACTGCGTTTTGGTATCTATTGGACGACACAATGGACCACTATACACACACCGGTCTCCATTCGTGTCAAAATTTGATTATGCCCCCTTCGTGACAAAAATACGACAAATATTTCAAACATGCCGTCAATAGGAAGATTCATAAAACTTTCCCAAAGATAGAGTTTACACAGTCACAGCCTGTGACATCGCCCATTGTTGCTGGGTTTTATGTTTGCTCACGACTATTTCCCCATGAAACACATACGGCTGGTTTTGAATGTGAATTTTTTGAATTAGAAAATCCATTTGGAGCGAGAGAACAAAAATGATAACTGCCTTTGGCTATGCATTATATGAGACAATGTCAGTCACGATGGGAAAATGGGATTGTTCACTGTCAACTAAAAAGTTGGGAAAGCTGACTAATTTATTGTCTGTAAAATTATATGCAAGTAACAAATATTAAAAGATGTAAAAAATAAAATAAAAATAAAAATATAGTAAATATCCGTTCTTTACCAATTGGTAACCAATTACACGAGTTGGTATTTATACAACTCAGCCTGTCAACCAGTCGGTTTCACAATAAAATACGAGTGTAATACGACATTTCTTATTGAAATTAAGAGTCTAGTTCTCAAAAGACCAGGCACCCTTTCACTGTCCTCCTTCCCCAGCCCATGGGCGAGTAGAGATAAAGTCCTGTGGCAGAAATATTAAGTCGCATATTTCTCCCTGGCGTCTTCATTTCCTTGCATTTTGTATCTACATTTCTATCACAACCTATCGAGTTATGTTTACATGTCTCTCCTCTCTCTCTCTCTCTCTCTCTCTCTCTCTCTCTCTCTCTCTCTCTCTCCTCTCTCTCTTTACATATGTATACAAAGATAATAACACATAATGAAGACACAGACCAACATGCTAACATGCAGCGAACACTCTCAGAGTAACATAAATGCACATACAAAATACAAATAAAACATGTTGATAGTACAGTTACATCGTCACCATGCTAGTATACAACAACAACAACAACGACAACATCAACAACAAAAACATGGATGGATGGAAGGAAAATGGATCAATGAGTGCAAGAGGGTAAATAAATTATATGTCGAGAAGATAGAAATGAGAAGTGAAATTATTAGAGAAATACAATGGCATTCCTATGACTCATCAGCATTGACGGCAGCTGAAGGAATTACTTCCGATAACGAGTCGGGGCAGACGAGTTCTCGGGCTAGTGTCCCGGGAGCATTCGGGGGGGGGGGGGGGGCGAACTGGGGTCAGTTGGAAGGGTGAGAAAATGAGGGGGCGGGGTGGGTGGTGAGATGGGGAGGTGTAGTGGGGTGGGGTGGAGGGGGAATTTGGTAGGTTGGCGATGGGAGAGGAAATAGCCTCTCTCCATGAATCATGGGGAACTAAACCACGTAGACCGTGGGTTAGGCTTAGGCAACGGTGACGCTCATGCCAATCATAGTAATGATGACAACGATGATGATGATGACGATGATGCAAATGATGATAACAAAGGTGGCGGCGATGCTACCGATGCTGATGACGACAATGACGGTGATGCCACTGATGATGTTGACGACGGAGACGGTGATGCTAATTACGGTGATGATGACGAAGATGATGACGAGCATCATGATGATGAGTCTAGTGATGGTAACGGTGGTGGGGACGAAAGAGAAAATGCAAACGAAATATGAACAAAATTATGATGACTATAAATCTATATAAATCAACATTTGATTTTTTGAGGGAGATGTGAGTTTTATACTCACATCTCACTGATGCTTAAAGATCGTTGTAACCATTATAAAACCACTGAGATGATGTGATGGGATCAGCTGACCGCACAGACGGTGTATCATTAGGTTCGTGAGTCAAACCCCACGAGTAACATATGAATATGAATGAATACCATTGCCATGCAATTAATTTAGTTAGTGTATTCGATAGGTACGCCTATGTATGAGGGCAATACGTTAGAGGACGAAAACGGGTGAGATAAGAACAAGGGAAAAAAGAAGAAGAAGAAGAGGAAGAAGAAGAAGGAGAAGAAGGAGAAGAAGATGAAGAAGAAGAAGAAGAAGAAGAAGAAGAAGAAGAAGAAGAAGAAGAAGAAGAAGAAGAAAAGGAAGAAGAAGAAGAAAAAGAAGAAGGAGGAAGAGAAGAAGAAGGAAGAGAAGAAGAAGAGAAGAAGAAGGAAGAAAAGAAGAAGAAGAAGAAGAAGAAGAAGAAAAAAGGAGGAGGAGAAGAAGAAGGAGAAGAAAAGAAGAAGAAAAAAAAGAAGAGCAACGGATGTAATAAAATGATGATGATAAGGTTGATGATGATTAGAAGGATGACGTTGATGATTCAGAGGACAAGGAGAAAGAAGAAGAAGAAAAAAGGAGAAGGATGATGATGATGATAAAGAGATAATGAATACCACTAACTACACCAATACCTGACAATGGCACAAAATAATGAAGTTGCTTCGAAATTTGTGGTGCCAAGGATCCTACTGTTTTACCCCATTCCCTTCTCCCCTTTCTCAAAGCCCCCCTTACAGAAGTTGCCTCCTGACACGGACTATCACGTGACGACCGATTACCCCCAGCCCCAATCCTTCTCCCGCCCTTCCAACCCACCAACGTCATTAACCAAAAAAAGAAACCTTCTCTCTCTGACCAACCATGGCATGTTGATTTTGATGGAGAAGGAGGAGAAGGAGGAAGAGAAAAGATGAAGATAAAATAACGAGCCACAATTTGCTCGGTCGCAGACTGGGCGTCTATTCCGGCAGCAGTCTGAGCTGCGGCACCAAAGCGATCGCTTCGCCAGCTGCTGGGCCAGACGGCTCGGGGGAGATCAACGCCACCAGTCGGGTCTTTATGGGTGTTTGTGAGATGTGAGTGTGTGTGCGTTTGTGTGTATGGTACCAAGTGTGTGTATGTATGTGTGAAAGGGTGTTTGTTTGTGCGTGTGTGCACGTGTGTGCGATTGAATTATGAGCAGCCTTCTGAACACAAGTTACAAATTTGTTAATCGCTTTTTCCATCGCCATGCTCATGTGCAGACATATGTGATGGATTGAGTGCATGTATGTCAATGCTATAACCGCTAAATGCTGCCAGTGAGGTTTTCAACAACTCGTCTCAAGTTCAACTCAAAACGAATAATTCATTTACGTCAGATTTGTTTGGATGTGTAATAATATTTGGAGCATGACAGACCTAGGAGTCTGGCACACTGTGCTGAAAACGAACTTAAATTTTGAGTTCAGTTTTGGTTTAATCCGTGTACATTCCATAATCATGATTTAGCTTTTTTTTTACCACTAGTCAGTTTACAAAACATTCTAGTCGTTCTTGATTCAGTGGCGTGTCCGACCATCATGTTTTGTGCCCAGATGTGTAGTACGGCGTAAGTTATGTAAGACGAGTTCATGTTGGGCAACAATACATCAGTGATTAAGCACTATTAACCCTTTGTGTGCTAGCTAAACCAGGGATGTGTTAGGAAGGAGAAACAACTCGAGCATAATATATTCAAACATCTGTATGGATACTAAAGCGTGCTAATGAATTTAAAAAGCATTCCACAATCACTACAAAGCTTTGATGCCCATGCGCAGCACCGACATTCAGGTGTTGTCAACTTGGTAAGAAATATATTTAATTCCCTGTTTTGTCTCTCGAAGCTGTGTTTCTTATCAGATTTGTTTGCAATTTTCAAGAAAGTTAAGGGAAATACTACTGAAGATCCTGTACTCGGGTTTCTTCTAAATAATTGTTGAATGATGCACAAACGGATATATTAGATAATATTCTTACACAATTAACAAATTTCTTCACTTTCCGAATTTTTCCGGAAATGTGGGATTCAATCATTATCCAAATTATATCTTCAGCTGTGTATTTTCATTAACAGAGTTTGCATGCATTTGCGAGCAGTTGAGATATTTTACTAGACAAAATTGTTTATTTTTGTTCGCTGATTTCTCTTTTCCTCTCAAAAGTATTGATGCAATACAACAGAACTTGACAAGCGAAATAATACATCTACATTTCTTTTGTTCTCTCTGAGAAACCGTTGCTACGCAATCCTGTTCGTTATTGTTAAAACACCTGAAAAGCACATGCTGAGACCACATAATTTTTCGGCGGTGCCACGCATAGACTCAAAGAAAGAAACTTGCTTCACATCCTTCCATAACATATCCCTGGATAAACT